>JAECXC010004138.1:13487500-14045695 GCA_018152125.1 Drosophila dunni | reverse complement strand
CCAATTCGTTTGAATTCCCATTTTGAATTTCGCGAATGTTTTCTAGCAAATAGTGACGCATTTCACCTGACCAGCTCGGCCCACTCTCTCGCTGAGCGTTTGACAGTCCCCAGCTTCAACTGAGAGAAATATTAAAGTAAAAGGAAAAAAAAACAATGATGGGAAAAAGGTTGGAAAACGCGTTCAATTTTACCAGCTAGCAGCAAAAAGCAATAAACACAAAACGCAACCAATTGAGTTCGAATGCAAATATTTGGCAACTGCCACAACGTAGACAACAACTGCCGACATCTACAACAACAACAACAACAAGAATCGACAACAAATGTTAGAAGCCCACAGCTCGAAATTGAAATTGAAAAGAATTTCGCGCCATTTAACAAGTTTGCAGGTTGCCAACCAACGAAACACACGCACAGATAGCCCCAAAAGCGTTTCGAGTGTTTCTCCAGCTCTTCAACTTGCCCTCCGCCCCGTTCTCCCTAACCTGCTCATCCTCCTCCTCCTCACCTCTTTGCTCTTTTACCGTTTGCTGTTTGTATACTCGTGTTTGTTTTTCTGTTTGCTGGTCCAGTCAGAGTAACAGCTGCAGTTGAACCCATGACTGTATCCATTGTGTAGCCTTGCAGCTGAACTTATCCCCAGCAGAGCTGCAAGTGTTGCGGTCAAAGGCAGTTGCAACAAGTCAATGGGTTTTCGTGGTTTCCTTAAAATGCTTTTCATCAATTAAAGTCATGTTAGCCCTTCGTATGGGATTCTGAGGTGAGCAACTGGTTTCATATCTGATTAATATGATTGATAGGCAGAAGGAGAGCAAGACAAATTAAGTGTAGTTTTTATTTTAAATAAAATTTTCTTAATAGGTTTTGGATAAAAATCGACAACAGATAAAAGCAAACAAATTAAAAATGCATAAGCAAATTATTGCAGATTTTAAAAGTTGGTAGCATTTCTAAATTAAAATTGCTTTCAATCATATTTAGTAATATTTGCATCAAATGATTTTTAAAAACGGAATAAATAAAAATTGCCAGTCAATAACATTTTGAGTTTGAACAAATAGCAAAATGTTAAACTGCAAATATATGAATTCAAGCAGAAAATTCTTAAAAGAGACTAACTTTCTGCATTAAGCTTCAATTGCCGCATTTTGCTTATACATATCAAGTCAAAGTTTCTTATCGTCTGTCCCAGCAGCAACTTCAATGACAAATTGTGAATGGCAGTGCGAAGGCCAAGAGAACGAGTGGCATAGAGTGCGATAGAGATGGAGAGTCAGTGAGACAGAGAGAAAGTACAGTGAAAAAGTTGCCACACATTTGGCCTCACAGCTCATGCCTTGACACTTCTTCTTTTTGTTCCACGTATTCTTCGACTTCGTCTTCATCGTCGTCTTCGTCTTCGACTTCGTCTTCTTCTTGCTGCTCTTCTTGTGGAATGTCGTCGGCTTCCCCCGTCGTAGTCACAACTTGCCACTTTGCACGTAAATTTTTGTCGTCTTCCCCTATGCCACTTGCCGTTGCCGCTTGCATTGATAAGAAAATTCATAAAATACTTGGCATTAGAGTAAGCAGGGAGCGAAGACGAAGAAGAAAAGGAAAAAAATCAAATTCAAGCTGAGAGAGAAATCCAATCGGATTCAACTCGAGTGTGTCAGCAGCCGTGAAAGTGGCATTTAAGCTCGACAAACTTTACCAACTTGCTAATCTAATGAACAATTGTGAATGCCTTTACCTTCAACACATTTTTTGGGGGTTAGCAGAGGTCTTGGGTCCTGCTGCGATCCTTGACTACTCATACACTGGCAGTCTTACAGCCTGGCATTCTGGCGTCCTGGGGTCCCGAGGCCAACTGCAATTGGCAGCTTTCAACTTTTGACACACGCAAATGCATGAAAATTAAAACTCAGGCCGAAAAAAAGTGAAAAGGAGTCAGCTGGTAGTGTCAAAGGAAAATTTTTAATCGAATTTGCCATCATCACGTGGCGCGTATGCGTAACGTGCATTAAGCAGCACAAGATGGAGAACATGGAGATGAAAAAGAAAATGTAATGCAATTTCTGCTTAAATTGCAGGCAAAGTTTACAGACGCCAAGCAAACTCAAACAAGCCAACAGTCAACTTAATTCTCATAATTTGTGTTTACAAACTTGACGAATTTACACACACAAACAGACAGGCACTGAGTACTGTACACACTTGGAGAAAGAAAAAAAAATGTGGCAAGAAACATACTCTAAAGGGAAATGGAAAATGGGAAATGGGCCGACAACGAGGTCGAGCCACAAGGCATATGTGGCCAGGCAGTTGGCCAGTTGGTCGCTCTTAGTCTGAGCATTGGGCAAGCAAAACTTTTCCATACAAAACTAACAAACAAAAGACCAAAGTAAATAAAAGTAACGTGAAGCAGGAAAAACACAAAAGGAATGTGGCAACAACCGTTTTGCTGTAGCCAGCGAAAGCCAAGTACGAAGGCGGCAACACTATCAAGCGCAAACACTCGAAAGATACCCTGTAAAATCTATGTGACAGCTAAAAAGATAATCTTTAATCAAACTTTTGAACAAAATCTTAATACTGCAGCATAATTTTTAATACATTGGCATACCCTGCTGCAAATACTCTACAGGGTGTGCAAAAATTATCACACTCTTTTGTTAAATGCCCAGTGGCTTGAGAGAAGACAAAAAAATAACACAAATAGCAGCAGCCAACTAAAATGGAATACCATGAGCAGCTGGAGAAACGAGGATGACGGCAAAAGACAAATAAAGGCTAAGCAAATAAAATCTAATAAAATAAAGAGGACACAAGCACAGCTAAGGAAGGAAAGCCAAGCAAGAATGAGCTAAATGCTGTCCAGGCAGGGCAATCAGCCAGTTGTAGATGAAGGATAACAAATGAAATAAAGTACTAGAAGTATGTTTCATTAGCGCTAGCGACAGCGACAAACCAGACAACAAACAACAAAAGACAAAAGACAGAATACCGTAGACAGCATACTGAAGACGAAGAAGACAGACAATCAACTGCCAATGACACTGCCATTGAAAGACCAAAAAATATACTCCACTTTCAACATACTTGTACCCTGTTCTCTTAGAAGTTATAAACTTTAGCACTGTCAAACTCTTTCGGTGTACTCTTAACATTAGTTTAGATTCAGTTGCAAAACTTCGCGGGAAGGGAGTTAATTGTATACTTTGCAACTCTACTTTTATTTAAGTCAACTCACTCTAAAGTTGGCAAATCTGCTTAAGATTGTTACTAACCCCAACGTTTTATAACAAAAATCAAGATTTATGCCACTTGTAATGCACTTTATCTAGACGGTTATATATTTCTTCTGCATGAAAACACCCATGGTAACATTTACTGAATATTATGGATTAATTAAATCATCGATTTAACCTTCCATTTGACAGCAGTAACAACTGGAGCAAATTTGTGATTGAAACTTGTTATTCCAAATTATACGACGTTGCGAATTGAATTTGAAACAAAGGCAGAAGTACGACTTGTGTGTGGGTAAAAGTGCGAACAATAAATAAAACTCAGTGCCTTTTGTTGTTGAAAATCATTAAGATATATAATATATTTTCTGGCAATGTGTGTGTGTGTGTGTGGCAACTGCCAACTTTTTGACAAACTGTTACATTGTACTTCCGTGATTTACGCAGCGCGATAAGAGCATCAGCATCTCAGGGTCGTCAACAGATACACAAGTGTATCGTTATTTAAAAGCACACGCGATGGCAACACACACACACACGCACACACATACAATAACATTTTCTGGCAGCTGTGGCAATGTGCGTGTCGCACATGCAAAGTTGACTTACAATTACAGTACGAAGTATCTGTGGTATCTGCATTTGTATCTGTATCTGTAACTGTATCTGTTTCTGCGTCTGTATCTGTTCTATCTGCTACCAATTGGGCAATTTGGGTATTTGGCAAATTTAGAGACATTGTCAGGCAGCGACATTTTTGTGTTTCATATTTATTATTGCTGACACGCAAAGTTCAAAATGAATACAAAACCAAAAACGAAAAACGAAAAAAACAATCAAAAATTATGTGTGTATGTATGTGATGTATTAAAAGAGAAAATACCGCAAGTGCTATCATAAATTATGTCTAAAGTTATAATGGCTGGTGCGTCTAGTTTTCCCACTGTACTCCTTGTTCTTGTTGCTGGGCGTTTAATAAAATTTTATGTTCCGTGCCTCACAGTAGCGCCAAGTCACGATATTTCAATTATATGCTCCCTGTGAATTATGTGCATTGCTTGGCTGCTTCCTTCAAAGTACAAAGGAAGCTAACAGAAAAGTGGGCGTGTTCCATGGGCGTACAGTATAATTGGACATGAAGAAATTTTATTAAAAACGCTCACTAGATAAATTATATTTCTTGTCATAATTTGAGATACATTTTTGATTGCTCGCCAGAAACGTGATGTACGAAAAAGTCACCTCTTTGTGGAAAGCTCTCGAGTGAGTATTAAATTTATGACTGACTCTTCTTAGAAATCATCGGCTTAAAATTTAAATCCTTTGAACAATATTGACAATTAAATCAACCAATGGAGATGAGAAAATCTGCCAAACGAGTGAAATGTAACATAATTTTCCGATTAAACCCATTCATTAGACACACAATGCACATCAAATTAAGTCAGGCATATAAACTGTCAGCTAACAAGCACTTCAAACTGTCTATCACACAAGAAAAAATGGAAAACTGGCATACAAGAAGAAAATCTTTAACGATTTTCCCCTATATTAAACCATAATTAATCACTTTGTTCGAGGATTCATACAAAATCTATTAACATGTCTGTCTTTGTCTGTGCCTCATGTGCCTGATGTGCCTTTGTCATAATTTTAAGGCATGATTCAAATGAAATTTCCAGCCTAAACTATAATTTGCTTCAATATCAACTCAAGCATATAAACTTAATGGAAGCTGTGTGAGTGTGCCTGTATGTTTGTGTGTTTTTGTGTGTGTCCCATGTGTTTGTGTTTGTGTTTATGTTTGTATGTGCTTAAGCATTAAGTTTATTATGAATGCTTGAATAAATTTTGGCTATAATTTATAGTAACAAATACGTAGTATGTGCCTAATTCGAAAATTACATATACATTTATGTATGAGCTCTGTCAATTTGCTTTGCTCAGTCATTTATGCTTTCCGCTACTTTTATCTCGGTTATGTACGCATTTCAAACCAGTAAATAAGTTAATATTTACTAAATATTTTGTTGTAAGCGATTACCAGGTTCATGTTTATAATTAAGCTCCATAAGTTTTATATATATACCATATTATCGGCATTCATTACTCAATTTATGCGAGACATGTCAAATTTTCAAACTACTCTTCCTATTTTGTATAAATTTTACAAATTTTAGCACGCTTTTATTGTGGTTGCTATTTAAATTTAATAAGATTCAAAATCACGCATACGCAGTGTTGCATGTGCAAAGTCTATTATAAATAATTGTGTGTCGATGGCTCGTAAACTGCAACTAATGACAGTGCCACAAAATGATTTGCTCCATGACCAACTGCAAAATGTGTATAATTACAAACAAATCTGTATCTCAAAATCGCACGAAATAGCGTATTGATTTGCATTGTGAATGGGCAGTGTCGTCGAAACTGAAACTGGCTTAAAGACATTAATTAAAATTTGCAAATGCAAATGTGATACATTCAGATAATGAATAAAATTTTAAATTTTAGGGAAAGATGGAAGCTAGATAGACGACACTCGTTAATGTGCTAAGCAAATGGACTTTAATCAAATTGATATAGATGGTTATGATACTAGATACTGTATGCTCAATATGCGAGTTCATTTAATGACTCTAAATCATTTCCAAATCATCCATCATCTAATATGCAATAGCAAAGCACTAACGGAATCTATAATCCAAATTGAGGGTTTAAATTGTCGACTAAGAGCTTAAATTGTATACGAGTTGGGCTAACAATTTTGGCAACGAAACAATTTTCAAGGCCGTAAATTATCATTTAACTAAAAGCTTTTTATTTCAACATAAATAAAATGGTTTAAAATGCAGTTGTTTGTTCATATCTTAAACCGTTGTGGGCCCTAATGTGCTGCATCGGATCCGATCTAATTTCCGAAAATTGAACAAGCCCATGAAGTGGAAAAATTGCTCCCATTGTTATTTAATTATTTACAAGGCACGCTAGCTGACCAGTAACTACATGGCCCAAATCTATAACAACAGCCACGCAACGGGACTCGCAGCACACACATTTAAAATACACACACAGCGAGAGTCATGTTTTTACAGTTACATGATAAACTAAAACAACAACAACAATAACAGAGGGGCAATGGAAAATGTACCGAATTGGGACTA
Source organism: Drosophila dunni (assembly GCA_018152125.1). NCBI lineage: Eukaryota > Metazoa > Arthropoda > Insecta > Diptera > Drosophilidae > Drosophila > Drosophila dunni. The sequence goes on along the minus strand of JAECXC010004138.1, from coordinate 14,039,299 downwards.
AAGAAAGAGTTGGTAAGGGAAGAAGTCGGAGCTTTGTGCAGGCAAATGTAGTGACAGTTAACATTAACACCAATACAAGCGTAAACAGATGCTTACATGGAACTAATTCGAGTACTGGGAGTGAGTGAGAGGGTGAGAGAGACAGAGAAGGAAGGAGAGAGCATACGCAGACGTTATAATGAGCCATTCCTGCGTTGTTGTCGTTGTCATTGCTGCAGCAGACTGCCAATTTTAATTGAATTAGAAAAACATACACCAAGCGGGACACACACACACTCACATCCCCCTTACCCAGCCGCCTGCCGACACACCCACAGTGGCAAACAAACAACCAGGCAAATGCCACAATGTCACTCAAGCAGGTACTAAAGTTAATTATTGCAATTTCCGCTGCAAATTGTTTTATGCATTGACAACATTGGGGTCGGTCGAACTTATAGCTAAACGGTGGTGAAGTGGGGGTAAGAGGACACCGGAGTGCGGTATTCGCCACACGTTTATTTCATTAAGTGTCGCTATTTTTGGGTTACAGCTATTTTTACAACCAGTGCACATGGCATAGGGTATATGTAGGGTATGGCAGGCATGTGGGACTAGGAAATTCAAGATAAAAGTGAGTGCAATTTGTGAGATATAAAAGTTTGGCTTGAGCGAGTATTGGCTATCTTTTGTATCTGATCCCTTTAGTTTGTATACAATATTCAGCTTTATAATAAACTTTTCTTTAACCACATTTTAAGGTAGTGTATTCGCTGTTCGTTGCTTGTAACATGTCATTTTATGACGCTGCTTTGTTTTATTTGTTGCTGTTTAGTTAATGGTTTAGCGTGTTTCTCTACGCTGTGGCAACAAATTTTTGTTTATGCGCCGCAAACATTTTCACCACATGCCCGGGGTTTCCCCTTTGGCCACCAGTCGCCGCACACCGTCTGCTCCCCTCTCTCTTTCTCCCAGTCTCGTCACACTACTCCTCTGGCAAATACGCCCAACCGCTGTGCCTGTTGATGGCATTAAATTTTATTTTACTCACTCAAAAGTACGCGCCCAAATAAGTATGCTATGGTTTGAGTTTCGGCAATTGCCGTTGCCATTTTCGTTGTTGCTTTTAGCCGTACATTGTTAGTCGCCCATGCTGATGGCTGCACATTCCACCGTATTTCAATAAATTGCAACTCCAGCCATGCAAGTGCTGCACAAATTGCGCTAATTTGCTTGACGGTCTAGTTTTTTACTTTGTATTTGATGTTAGAGTTTATTTCTTTTTCTTTTATATTGCAGCAATTTTATGGCCTGCTCGCTGATTGGTATCAGTCAAAAAATTGTACAGACATGCACAAAATTAAGTTATCCATTTACAGCAAAGAGTTGGACTTGTTTCAGTGCATTTAACGAGCCCAAAAAGTATTTAAAGGAAACATTTCTACCGAGCTAATACCTAGGTATTAAGTCCATTGTGCAGTAAATCGTAAGATGACATTCAGATTTTCACGGCTTTTAGCTCACGATCACGTGTAATTGACCCTCCAGGGCCATCGAGAGAAGCTCAGCTGAAAAGCAGTTGGACTAGCAACTAAAACCTGAACCTGAAGTAGAAGCTGACGCTGAAGGAGCCAAGAAGGAGCTTAGCGACTTTCACATCAGTAAACCACTGAAAGTTGTTGACTTTATGCAACTTTTTCGTGGCCACAGACAACTACGTGAGCACCCCTAAATCCCCCGCCCACAACCTTCGTTTCCTACTTCCTAAATCGCACTGGCTTACTCGTGTGGCATTGGCAAACAAGTTTGTTGTACCATGCATTTTCTGGGTTCCTTTTTTTTTACTCATGCGACATTTCTTTAGCGACAAATCTATATATATGTATATATAAACCCGATAAAGTGGAGGCGGGGCCAGCGATAAAACTGCTGGCGTCAGTTGCTTTTAACATACCAGCAACAACAACAACAACAATACTATCAATAAACATAGACACATGCGAAAACGTAGTGCGAGAGAATTGCAGAAGGAGATGGAGAGACTGGGAGACAGAGCAACAGAGAGAGGCTTACATTCTCACACATCGCTGTGTACATGGGCGACGACACGTGCTGCAATTGAATTGGTTCGAAAAACGCAATAGAAAACACCCACAGAACTGAATGAAACCAAGAGAAATTACAAAAGTACAGAAAAATATGGTGACAATATTAAATTTGGTAGACTTCTCGGTGCGCTGTAAATAGCTGAAAAGTTTGTATAAAGTCTTTACTATACAATTTTCCGGCTTTACTTAAATTGCAAAAATCTTTGAAGCTTGGCATGTAACTTATATACCCCACTTGGACTGCTTTAAATACAGCGCAAAGCTGAAAACAAAAATACACAAACGCTGCAAATTCTTGTTGAAAAATCTAATGCCACTCGCCGGGGCAGGGAAATACTAGAAGCCAGTTTGGGACAGAGGCACGGAGCACGTAAAGCTGCAAAATTTTGCAGTTTGTCGTCCTTGCATGCACGCATGCTTCCTCAACAGTAACAACAACAACAGCAGCAACATCAACAGCACAAACAAAACGCTTGTGGCAAGCACTTTTCAGGCATGTCCTTTTGATAAAATGGCGGTGATGGTGTAGGTGGCGAGAATAGTAAAGGTGGAGGCCACTCTACCTACCCGTTGCATGAGAAAGTTGCCACTTTTACGCAGCGTCCAAAAACTTGCCAGCGAGTGCATTTCATTAGCGTTCTTAACAACATCAAACTATTAATATTTAGTATGCTCAAAACTATAAACAAAACATAAACAGCAGCAGAAGCATCTAGAAGCAGAGCTGGAACAGAGGTAAGAGCGTCATCTTTGGCGGCTTCTGTTTCAGCTTGGGCGGACAAACTTTACTTGCACTTTGGGCCAAAAGCTAAGCAAAAACTTGAGAGCATCCTCAACTGGCGAAATTATTTTGAAATTAAGTTTTTCCCCTTCTTGTCGTTAGTGTTGCTCTTCCTGTTTGTATTGCTGTTGTTGTTTTTGCTGTTTTTAGCATTAGTTATTTATGAGGGGCATTGCGTATCGATCGATCCTTTAATGGCCAACACCCCGAAAAATAAAGCGCACAAAAGAAACTTTCTTGAAATGTAATTAAAAATGTCGTCGAACTTATTTACGAGTGTTCTTTGCATAGTTCTGCCAACTTTTAAGCAGTCATTTGCTTTTATATTGAAAAGCTATATAAAATTAAGTTTATGTTTTGCAATCAAACCCAAAGAAAATCAACTGATTGTCAAGCTCTGTAAATTAACTCAAATTTTACAGAGCTTGTTTATTGTAGTAATCAATATTACTCCTTAAGAAGCCCTATCAATGTATCTATAAATAATTTGAGGAAAGTAATGCTAGCTTTACTTTCTTAAGAAAACTTGTTAAACATTTTATATTTGCTCGAATTGTCAAGCATTTAATTCATTAACACGTTTATCGTATCTTTGTGCAATCAATTCCTAAGTAAAGTTTATCACTAAAAACTATTAAGCAAACTAAATACTAACTAACGAGCGTGAACAAACACTAAACATTTCCACAAGCAGACTGTGAATTTTACTATCTGATTTGATTCATACGAATTGTAAACGCTGTTCAGCTACAATCTCAATTCAGCATCAAGTTTGTGTGTGTGTGTGTGTGTATCTGTGTGCGTGTGGTGCAACCTTGAGCTGCTTTCAAATGCCACAGATGTTCATTCATTCGCACTTATTGCAACTTCAATTTGAAATTGCTGCTGAGCGCTTTGCTGAACTGAATAACGTTTTACTTTGTGGTCAAATGTAGCATGTGCATATCTGACCTAAAACTGCAACACGCCCTTACCTCTGCAGCACCCGCCTCCGCACCCACACCCCCTCCCTTCACATCGCTTTCACCACCGTCCATGACCATCAACAAATGCTTTTGCGGTGTGCTGTGAAAAAAATAAAGTTTTTTGATAGTTTTTCTCGCTGCTGTGAGCTGTTATTGTTGTTGTCGTAGTTGTCATCGTTGTTGTTGCTGTTGCTTTAGTTCACCCTGTGCTGCCCTTTTACCACCCTGTAATTTATGTGTAGTAAATAACATTTTGGCGTAGTTTTGCACTGTTTTTTCAGCTGTAGTGCTATTTTGACCTTGATATAAAACTGAAACTGAAAATAATGACAGTTAGCGCTAAATGGACGCAAAGTTTTGGCATTAGCGAGTTATGAGATCTGAAATGAGTCAAAATAGATTTACAGGTGTGAATAGCTACAAAACTGTAACACAAAATTGTTTTTAATAGTTGTTCCACTTTCAGACAGCCAAACAAAATGAGGTAGAAAGTTGGTGATAGAAATTGGTAAAATGTAAAAAATACTTTATGTAAGCACTCGTGTTTAAGGGTGTATTGAATGTAGTACTACGATTATTTATTCCATTAAAGCATTTAAGTAGCAATTATTCCAATTTGTTTTTATTTGTGCCAGTTTTTGCTGCTGAACAAAAACAAATCATTTAAAAGTCCATTAGCTTTTGCATTCAAGTTCATTTATTGTGCTTTTTTATGTCGTTTGCAACTAAAAACTGGCACACACTGATTGCAATTAATATGCCATTTTCTGTGTGGAGAGAGTAGGGAGTAGGGAGTAGGGAGAAGTATGCCGGAGTGTGTTTGTTGTTCCTGTTATTGTGCAGCTAACTCTGTACCTATTTCAGTCGCGCCACAACTGCCACTAATGTTGATTAAATGGCTTCGAGGTCACGTATACACACACACCCAGACTTGCCCACACACAGATAAGTTTCCCACAATCTGCCGCTTTATATACAGCAAAGAGTTGCAGTTGAAGTTGCCACGTCAGTAGCAGCATATACAACTATTATGAGTGGCAACACGCACCAAAAGCCCCTAGCACTAAAGCTGATCCTGATTCTTATTCTGATCGCGATGCTGATGTGGCAGCACAGAGACTTAACTGCTCTGCCATTGGCTAAGAGAAATTCAAATCAACTAAATCGAAGTGCCTGAAAAAACTGCAGCAAATACAGACAGTACAATATACTATAGGAGAGCTTCTGTTGGAAGCCAAAGAAAATACAAAGAAATAATCAATTGATAACAGCAATTCATGTATTGGCAAACTGAGTAGTAGAGATCTTTTCCTTTAAAAAATACCCACAGAACTGCCAAACACATAATTAATTTCACTACAAGCAAGTATGGACTATGACATCAGACTCAGCACCATTTCATTGGAAATACTTATCTACTGGTACTTATGACCTTTAAGGCATGCTCCACAATATTCTGCCGAATCCATTTAGTCAGTCATAGAATATTCAGAACACACTTAACTTCACTATAATACCTTTAATAAGCTTGTAGCAAATTCCTAGACTAATCCTTTAATCCCAAAAAGAATGTTGGCTCTATAATTTGAGCCACTTGAATAATTTCGAGAGTAGACGCTGCAAGCCATGCGTACTTTTTCGGCACTTGCGGGAAATGGCAGGAAAACAGCCATGGGTTAATCAAAGAAAATGCATTGCCCAAATATACATGATATGGTTTACCTTTTCTGATGTAAGCTGTCCAAGGCTCAGTTAGCAGCTGCCAACTTCCAACTGCCAACTGCCGCAGAGCCATAGTTGCCACAGCTGAAGCTGAAGCAGCGGCCAAGTCACTGAGCATTTGTTATGCACATGCCACAACACCGCACACACCACACACCCACAAACACACACAACACAGGCATGAAGTCGTTGGCCTCGTCTGCTGCCGCGAGTACGTAGCACATTTTCTTTACAGCCATTTACCAGGCGATTTACGTAAATCTTTTATTTATACAGAAAACGTATAAGTTGCAATTTATCAAAATCTAAAATGTTTACCCGCACAAGTTATTCACTTGAAATCTCTACAGCGCAGCAAACTGCATACACACACGTCTATATATGTGTGTGTGTGTGTGTATTGTACTCGCATAGTTGATAGTTGGAATTACGTATACGCGCTGTAACACAGAAACCAAGAGACCCAGAGGCAGCCTAGGCAACAGCTGCACAACTGTGCCATGCATATGCTTAGTGGTATGTGTGCATAAGTGTTGCTGTGTGTGTGAGTGTGTGTGTGTATGATTGTTTGTGTGTATTATTTTGTGTTTTGCGCGCACAAATTGTCTTGTGACAGACAGTGAAAACTACAGATGCGGCGCCGGCTCGCACCGAGAACGATGCAGCTGCATCCGTTGTGTTCCCTCTTCTCGCCGCACCCACCTCCACGGCCCCCGTTCAACCCCTTAAACGTGGGCATGGTTTAGTCAATTTGCGGTCGGTGGGTGTGTGTGTGTGTGTACTGCTATGTTGTAGTAAAAGTAGTATATTTTCATCTTATCTCTTAAAGCCAATAATGCGCTCGCAAGCGCACTTAAATGCGCTGCCACCAAACCATTTTATTTTGCTCTTGTTGGTCCACTTCATACTGTTCTTGTTGTTTCTTTTGTTGTTGTTAAAAGTGTTGATGTTTTTTATTTGTTGTTGTTCCTGTCGCCGTTGTTGTAGCTTGTTGCATTGAGTGCGCTTAAGGCGATTTAATGCCGACCATATTTTAAAAATTTACATAAATCCAAACGCTGAAATTCATATTTTAAATATAGACTAAGTAACGTATTATCTTTTGATTTCATTAAATCATGGGCAGAACATAACAAAGAACTGATCTTAATTAAATCATCACCAGTTAACCTATTTATTTTTTTTCAGATAAGCTGTTTAAGTCTGTCAAGTACGGGAAATAATTAACTATCAAAGGAATGCCATCTAGGCAAGGACATCAAAGACATGCTTCACCAAACTAAGCAAATAACTCAATTCGACTTCCTACTCGTAAAAAAGGTTTGTACATTTTTCAACAGAAATCCAGATTATACTTCATTACCCTGTGCCAAAAAATGCAAACAAATATAACGATGCATAAATAAACTATAGATACTGTGCTGCATATACGAGACAAACCATAAAATCCGCTTTCCGTTACTTAATAGCATTATACAAAATAATTATGGAATTGATTTGTTGTTCTACGCTTCTTCCGTTATCTGACAGTTAAAGCTTTGTGGCGAGTTCCAATCGGGAGTTGAGCAAAGCTTTTTTGCAAGAGCTTTAAGGCACAGATATCGTAAAATATTTTGAAGTTGAAGCGTTTGCAGAGAGAAAGCTTCGTGCGTCAAGAGTGTAAAAAGTATAAGAGATTCCTCAAAGAAAAAGAGCACAAATGTGGATGAAAAATGGGAACAGTTTGCTTTGGGGCTGGTAAAGAGAAAAAAAAGTTTTTTCATACCGGCGACAACTTGTAAATAAATAAAATTAATAAATCTTTTAGCATTTAGCTGCAGCGAATTAATTAAATGATGTCCAAGCTCAATTTAGATTAACAAAACAATTTTTGTGAAACTCATAACTAGTTGTGTTTTTAATATTTATTGCAGTTTTATCACTTAAACCAACTCTTAGTCGACTTAAACCGAAGCAAATAAATTAATGTAAATTTATTGCAAATAGTGTTGATAAGTATCAGTGAGGTTACAAATAATATAACTCACATTTTCAATGGCCAGCAAAGCAGAGAGCTAATTTATATTAAACAAATGCAAATATGTACTTAATTAGCTTTGCCACACACACAATCACGTACAATATATATGTGTTAACAACTAAAGGGCAAATAATTAAAAATAAACTTCAAATAAAATGAAAATTTTGTTAATTATGACACCGAGATTGTGATGCTCTGTTGAAGCAATTTAAATAAAACTGACTGACTGAGAACACTTTGATTTGATCAATTCCCGAGCGATTTCTATATTGCTTCTGGTTAAATTTAACTTTCCATTAATTAAAGCAGATGTGCAACCGCAGGCTTATAATTTTGGACATTGTTAAATTAAATAAATTGTAAAAAGTCAGCCAAATAAACCAATGTGTGCAATAAAAATCGTATAATTGTAATTATCGAAAAACAGGATAAAGAACAAAATATTTCACCACAAGCTACAAAACTTAAAAATGATATGCTAAAAATGTGTGGACATATTGCACAAATTACACTAAATTCCAAATGTATTTAACAAACTGAAAGAGAGGAAACCGCAGCAACAAAATAAGCGGCTCAATGTGGTTGACAAAACTGCAGGATTTAAAACTACATAATATCAAAGCTCATTAGCTGACAAAATGTGTGTGTGTGTGTGTGTGAGTGTGAGTGTGTGTCTGGTATGAAACTATTTTTAATGGCATAAACAAATAGCAGCACACAGGCACACATACAAGAGAGTGCGTAATCAGCATCTAATAACTAAAATCCAAATTAGCTAATTCAGAAATCAACACGCACAATTGACAAATTATGCCACAGCAACATTTCCGGGCAATTGACTACGTGAGGGGTGGATCAGGTTTTGTGGATATTTGGGTATGTCCTAGATCGGTTCAGAGTACACTTTTGGATCCGATAAAGTAGCACTGAAACGACTGACAGACAGCCGCACAGGTTGTTTGGCTTGGCACGTGCGTTGTCAAATTATTATACTACATTATTTGTTGTAATTGGCAGTCGGAAATGCTGGGGCTGCTGTTGAGTTATTCATTAACTGACATCATTTGCACTCATTTTCCATTTGAAGCCAACACTCATAAATAAAGCCAGACGATGGTTTAAAGTATCTACATTATTAATTTTTTTTTTTTTTTTTTTTTTTTTTTTTTTTTTTTTTTTTTTTTTTTTTTTTTAATTTAATTTTTTTTTTTTTTTTTTTTAAAAAAATTTATCATTTTTCATACAGTTTGAGATGCCGTTCTCTACCACTCTACCGTTCTGACGTCCTGACGTCCTGACATTTCCAGCTCATTTACAGTTCAAACACGTCGCATGCATTAACCCCAGGCTGACGGCGTTGGCTGGTTAAGTGCGACGTAACTGTGACTGCGGTGTCGTAATTATTAACTAATAACATCAAATTGATTTGCAACAACATCACAGTCGCTCACAGGTAACTAAGCCACCAGGTGGGCGGTAGGCGGTAGGCTGTGGGCTATGGGCGATGGGAGGTCGTTGGAGTTGATCTCACTGTACGCCTGACTAGGCGGCAGTAATTAACATGCATTCCACATGATTGCGCCACGGGCACATAAATCTTTGCCATACACCAAGTATAAGTACACACATACACATACATACAGACACAACGACTTAGAGACACACACACATACACACACTAAAACAAGGCAGCAATCAGTTTTGAGTAAAAGCCTCAACCGAGACGAGAAAGAGGAAATTAACATTGTAACATAAAACTGGCCATTGAACGGGCACTTAACTTGCTGCCAAGCACAGGCTAACAACAACAATAATAACCAAAAAGAGACAAAGAATGGGTAAGAAAGGGAGAGTGCAAAAAGGAGAGAGGAAAGGAGAGGGGGTAGCAACGACGACTGACCGACGTCCGCTTTCTCTAATGCACGATGATAGATGGCATACGATACGTTTCAGCATTTGTCAGCTTGTCTTCGGCGAAGCGCAACAAAGCCAACGCCCCAAACTCCTTAAATTTGATACCCACAATCCAGGCTGGAGGGGCGAGTGCGGGGAGGCACACAATTGGTGTCTGAAGCATCACGAAAAACCATTTTCACGCTCACGCGAATGCGCAGAGCTAACTTTTTTACTGCCAACTATCAAGCGACTCACACCTGACAGTGCCACGCCCCCGAGATAAGCATAAGATGCCAGCCAAAAAGACGTTTTGAATTTTTTTACCAACGCCAAAGAACAGGGAAATAAAAATGTAGAAAACGCAGCAGAAAACGAAAAAAGAAACTAAGTCTGAGTTGTCTGTTGTTGGCCAACAACTACGGCTGGCCTCGGTTCCGGTTCAGTTCCCCGCCCTCTACCAGCACTCTGCTCGCCACCTGTCGAGACCACGTCGCTGTCATAATTTATGTGGCGCTGTCTACGCCGGAAATGGGTTAATTTGCTATGATTTAAGCGTAAAATTATTGAATTATTGGTGTGCACGATTTGGTGGCATTTTTCGCGCTTCGTTATTTCTGAAACTCCCCCAGAAAGTAAAAAAGTAAAAAAGGTGCGATAACTTCTTAAGAAAACGTCAGGGCGTATGAGTAATCTACTTGTCTTGTCAGTTGACCTGGCCCCAAATTGCATTAAGCCAAATGCATACACAATTTATGAGTCAAGCATTGTTAATCACCTTAGACAATCCCAGATATTTCATGTTCATCGCTCATTAAACAGACTCTGCTACTTCTAGCCAGCATTAGCTATATTTTGTATTATCTGTTAGTCATATGTTTAATTTAGCTAATGCATTGCTTTATACCTAATTCGAAAATCCAAATTGATGTGACTTAGGCTTGTCCACACAACACACACACAAAATCACACAATTTATGAAGTATAAATTTCGCATACATAATTTATTAGGTTTTTTGGCCTTAATTTGTGTGAAACTTAATTAAATTTGCTTTATGACAGCCATAAAACTTAAAGTTAATGTTCAGTATAGTTTGTTGCCACTACAAAAGCTAAGAAAATGTTTGCATTCATATAAATGTATGTCATGTTTTGTTTGATTTTAAGTTTGACAATGAGGAGACAGAAGAAAAAGCCAACTTTATTATAGATCAGTGAGGTAATAAATTATTTATTAAATAGTAGCTCTAAGATAATTTTTAAAAAAATACAAGTCTAAAGTAAAGTGCCTAATTAGCTCATTTCAGTAATTACCAGTATTGAGACCCATATGTCCAGTTACTAATTTAATAAATAAGTACAATACAAACTAAAAATATATGTAGTAGCATCGACAGCATAAAGTCATTGCCCCTTTCAATCACTACTTCGTTTTGTTAACTCGTCGTAAATGTTAAGAAGTTATTCTAAACGGTTGCTCGATCTCTTTCTCAAGTTTCAGTCCATGTCCAAAAGTTTGCCAATTGCAAAACTCTTGAGCAGGTCAACACAGTCCTCAACATCGTAGAGTAGGGAGCAAGGACTACGCACACAAAGGCACAAAACCAAGCACTTGCCACTGCACTTTGCATGCCAAAAATATGCAGAAATGTGAAGTAAGCTTTTAGAAAATTACAAGTCAAGTGTTTTTGGTGTTTGCCCGTTCTCTCTTCTATATGTGTTTGACTGTGGATATATATGTATGTATTTATATTTATACTTTGGAATACATTTGCTTGCTTTATTTATGGACGGTGCACTTTGCTTGCGTTCTTGGCATACGCAATGAAGATAAACGACATGCAAAAAATGTCGCCAAATTTAAAGTGCAATAAATCAGGCGGCCAGTCGTCCAGTCAGCCAGTCATCCAGTCGTCCTCACTCACACTACAAGTCACAGTTTTGTCCGTCTGGCATTTGGTCTGTTGCTGTTCAGTTGACATTGGCGACATGCTCATGCGGAAGTTGCGCCATTTTTGCGCCGCATGACAGCTTCCGGCATAAGCATAACTGTCCAAGCAGCCATATTTTTCACTTTAGCTCCAGCACCAACAAAAAAGTATAAAAAAGGCAAGAAATTCACAAGCTTAAGCCTTTCAAGTGCTGAGAGATTGCGGTATTTTGCAGTGAAGCCAATTAGCTATATAAAAAGTGAAAAAGTGAACAAGGACACTCCCCAAACAGGAATATGCTGCTACTTTTGCTGGTGCTGCGGTTGATTTACAACTTTTCTTGTGCGTCTTGTTGCTGTCGGATCACATCTCTCTTTCTCGCCTGTCAACATCTTTGTATCTCTTTCTCACATTTTTTTTATGGCCACATCATTGGCATGTCGTAAAATGTGAGTGACGTCGCACATGGCGTGAAATATTTCATAAGCTTGTGCTACATTTTGGCGGCGATGCGCATAACAAGCCAATGCCATTGACGGTGTGAATTTTGTAAGCCACGTCAGGCAGACAGACAGTCAGTGTGCCTTGAGAAGAGACAGACAGCTGCAAGGATTGTAAACAAGTGCTACACACAGAGACCTCTACATAGCCATATCATAATCGTTATTATAACGATGGCAGCCATCACGAAAATATCTTTAGTAAGTATATTAAAAATTACTCCAAGAGATAATTTCGTTTCGAGGAGTCAAGTCACAACTTCACAGCAAATTTTTTCAAGTTTTTTATGCGCTACAAAATAAGTTTGTCAAGTGTTGTGAGTGTTGTTGGTGTGTATGAAGCCAACAACAAGCCAAGAGGTTTTTTAACAGAGCTCAATTTCATTTTCAGCGAAGCTGTTCCACTTTAAATAATAAAAATGTATACCAAAGCGAACTGCAAATATTAAAAATTTCTGTGAAATTTTTATTAGACATAAAATAATGATAAAATTGTCTGTATTCAAGTCATGTGATAAGCCTCGCATGCTTACTCATTAGCGATATCGACGTCTGATTTGAGTAGCTGTCGAAGTAATGTGTGACACAAAACTAACCAAAATGACAGTTTGGGATTCGCTGTTTTCAAGGCAATAAGCAACTAGTCCCGGGTGATTGATATACGCAAACACTCGCGGATAGTGGCAGCAATAGAGAGGCAATGACAAAGAAAGAGAGGGAGTATCGGGAGAGACGTGTTGTCATTCATCACATAATCGTCACGCGTGTCTATGAGTGCCCTGCAAAGTATGCTACACAATTTTTCACGCCTTCACAGTTCTCTTCAGCCTGGGTGTGAGTCTGTGTATGAGGATGTAAATGTCAGCAACAGGCTTTATGGCCAATACTAAATGCAAGCCAACGGCAATTCATTAGCAACTCAACAACAACATCTACGAAACCACAAAGCCCCAAGCCATACCACCAAACCACCCACACACACACGCACACGCCCAGGCACACACACATCTACAAACAGTTCGTTTCTACGACGGCGAAAAATGCATTTATATTATCTGCTGTTATTGTAGTTGTTTTACATTTATCTGCTATTTCTTTTCTATTTTCCAGGCAGGTACCATCGAAGAGATAGAGACAGAGTAGTTAGAGAGGCAGCAAGAGAAGTACAGTGAGGCTAATCCTTGCTGGCAGCAACAGGATCATGCATGTAGCACTGCTAAAGTTTTCATTTGCAAAAATCATTCAATGGCTGTTGCACTGAACTACAAAATAAGTGGCTTTTCGATGAGCCGTGTTCTGGGGCAAGTGCTCTGGTTTTCTACTTCTAATTAGTGTAACGAATTTGCTTCCACTGATGAGCACAGATAAGCATGCATTTATGTGGAACTCTGGAATCAACGGCAACGCATAAAGTAAAAGAGATTAATAAATAAAAATCGAAGTGCTCAAGTATTGTTAGCAAACTCTAATTGGCCAATATCCAAATGGAAAGTTGGTAACTTATTGAAATACTTTATAAGGACATTTGATCAGACGTACTTCAAGACTGTGTGTTCATTTTAATTGGTTGCTATTATTAGCCTTTAGTTCAGAGTGTAACTAGTTACTCAATATCGCTCTTTGGTGTTTTCTGGCTTATAAACTCAGTTGAGTTCGGCTAAAATTCCATTTAAAATAAGTTGCCTGAGACACTTTACTGTGCAATGCTTGAATGCCTGCGGATTGCTTACAGCCAAAGATCTAATTCATTTTCGGCTTTAATGACATTACTTAAGTTATTATTTTGCAGCACTGAAATGCAATGCTCCTGCCAAGGACACACAGCTGCAGCACAGTTGAATTAAGTTCGAGTACTGAAGGAGCAGCAGTTGCAAGAATACTTTGTCCCTCTCCTTCTACCATCTCTTACTCTTTCTCTTTAGGTCTCTGTGTGTGTGTGAAAGTGTGCGCAAAGCGAAAGCATTTCATGTAATGGACTTTAATGGAATTACAGTTTTATATACGAGTATAAGCACAGGAAGCTGGAGGTTGCTCGTATTTAGTTACAAAGTTTACTTGAGCTTGGTCTGGGCTATTATATTTTTTCTTAAGTGCCCGCGCTATGTGCGCAGAGCGCACTTAACAATACCGGAAGCACTGGCCATCTCATATACACAGCAATTTGGCTAAAATGCAACTTAGATGACCAAGAACACGGTATTGACACTTTGAAGCTCCACTCAAGTGGCATAAATCAATGGCCAGCCAATCGCCCGCACGTAAAATATTTCGCAACTTTCTGTCTCTCTCTTCCTCCTACTTCAACACTCCCTTGCCCCCTCTACGTCTGTCTCTGTTTTGCTCTCTACTTGAGGCCAACACGTGCCACTTGCCCATCCTTAATCTTCGTTACTTTTGGCACTTTCGCAAAGCTTTGCATGCTAAGCAAACGGCATACAGTGCCTCCCACGCGAACACACAATTTACACACACCACACGCTTGCCAACCACAGCCACATGCCAAACACGTCAAAAGTCCGAGATGACATGACATTAAACTGCTAGCCTTTTTATAGCTAAAGTGGCAAGTATGAAAACTGAATACTATTTTTAAAACTCTACGATAATATTTAATTTTCAATGTACATGATTTCTTATACTATTTGTTTAATCATAGTTGCTTAAATCTTCTTATCATATTTCTTGATGTTTGTCGGTTTCTCTCGAATGCTTTAACATATGTTATTTATGTGATATTCTCGCGTTAAAGTGACTTTATGTGATTCGTATTCACAGTCGTACTTACAATTCATGCCATTCACTAACAAAATCAATGCGAGTTGCATTTTGGTTGCTCCGTCTTCTTCTTGGTGCAACATTATACAGAAATGCAACAAAATAAGCAAGTTTCTGCAAAAACTATGCAAATCAGACAAATGCAACGAAAGACTATTTCTCAGGCAACTCTTGGCCCCTCTTGGCCCCTCTTTCCAGCTGCTGTTCTCTCCATAAGTTGGCCTTTGTTTTGCCGGGAAGCATATGGCGTGCAACTTTAACAATATGCGCGATGTTGGAAAATTGGCTGCGTTTTCCGAGACTTTCTTCGTTGTATGTTTTAACAAGTTACCGCAAGCACATGTGCGTGGAAGTATTTGTGTCTGGGTGGGTGTTTAAAATGCGGCCCAAATGTCTATTATCTATAAAATGCCCGCAGGTAGCTTTGCAATGCTTTTGGCCATATATTTTACTGCGAGTGGCTGCTGATAGCAAACTGCAAACTGCAAACTGCAAAGCTGCCATTTTGGCCCACTTCACTGCACTTCCCATCGGCTTGGTTCAGTTCAGTTCGGTTCGAGTTGGCATTGTTGTAAATTTTGGTAATTCTAAAGTGCACACACACACACACACCCTCTACTCACACACACTCACCGACCACTCACACACACGCAAGAACTTTGAAGTGGCATTAATTCGTTGAATATCAGATGCACAGAAGGCACTTTCAGAGATCCAGGCACAACCAGCTAACAACCATGTTGCTGTCTTTATCGCCGCCATTGCCGCGACTGTTCTCTGAGAGTGGCACAGACGAACGGTTGGACGGAGTTACGGAGCGGCAGACAGTAGGACTTTGGACACTAGCTTCCGTTTGCCACCATTGTTCTTGGGTTATGGCACACAATGGTCCCATTTAAATTAGTTAGCTTTTTGGGGCTAACATTGTTAGAGAGCGTGCGTGTGTATGTGTGTGTTGGTGAGTGTGTGATTGTAGCTGACACACAATTCACGTTACGTGTCTTTGCCTGTGTATGTTGCTGTTAGCCAGGTTTGGGTCCTTTAGTATTGCCACCACACACTCAAGACACACGTTCGACCCCTGAAGCGCTGCGGTTGCCATTGTTGATGTTTCTGTCGTGATTTTCAGCTATCAAATTAGTAATACTCTAATGCAGGTATATCTAATCGAGCATAACAGTTAAATGAGTGGCTTTATGCACAACATTAACACGAGATTACTGAAGGGAAGGGTATTCTTCGATAATTATATAGTTCCATCCAAGTTAGTTATATCCAAGTATGAGAACTAATTACAAATTAGTTAAACCCTTAATTAATTTTCTATATATTGAATATATAAATATAACCAAACCCTTAATATGTTGGTAAAGTGCTAAATCCCAAAATATACTAAAATTTACAAAGAGAGAGTATTCCAAGTTATCACAGCTTGTTTTCGGTTAGTTTCACAAGTTTTGGCCATTGAAAGTTTCGGCCACAACTTGTTTGACTGCCTGCTTTGCATTTAATAACATTTAATGTTTGCCTACGGTTACTCTTTGTGTGTTCACACTGTGGTCGTGGCACCTCCTATCGGCTTCTTATAAATATAAATTAAGTGCTGCAGCTGGTTTTTTGGCCCTTTTGTTGCCTTTGCCGCATTGTTTGCCACGTGTTGTGCGGCAAAAACTCAACTTTGGAGCCAAGTTATGCATAAATAAACCCATACAGTTGTAGTTCATATATGTACAATGTACATATGTGCATAGGTGTCATTCTATGCTTGATTGAGTGTCAAATTAAGTTACCAAGTGAATGGCTTGTAAAAAGTCAATTGTTCGCAGCTGGCTGCATTTTGTATGAATTGAATATTGAATGGACAAGTGAATCAGGTGATGTCTAATTGAATTTACCGTATGAACTCGTGCTCAAAGCTGATTTCTACAATAGAACAAGAAGTTCAAGGAAAATGTCTTAACTTTATTTATTTAATTTAATTTTGTAAAATAAATAAGTCTTATCAATAAAGTGAAGGTTACTTAAGAGTGCTTTAAAATATAGTTTTAAATAACTTCTATTAAACTGCACTTTAATTCAGACAAAATCATTCAAATAATACAATTTTGAATCACTTTATTAATTCATAATTACTTCCATTTTCTCAATTAAAGTTCAACTCATCGGACTGCACATTTTGTTGGCATTCCATTTGTAAAACACTCATTTAGTTTTAAGCGTGTTGTCCAATTCAGTAGCCAAGACTACACATCTCTCCGTTTCGTCCCATGTTGGTCTGGTCTGGTCTTCTTGGAGCCACCTGGGCCGTTGGCTATAACCAGCAGCAGGGAAAGCAAGAGCAACATTTGTTGATTGCATTTTGAAAGAATAATGAAAATTAGCTGCCACAACTACACGCAGACACCCAGGAAGAGAGAGGAAGAGTGAACAGACCGTTGAGTTTTCTTTTCAGTTAATTTTTTGAAATTTCTTTTTAGTTCAAGTCCGAGCTGAGTCGAAGGTGGACTCTTCTTGTTATCTGGTTGGTTCGTTGGGTGGCTCTTTGGATGGTTGGTTGGTTGGGTGCTGGGTGGTGCAGGGCTCTAGTCTTATTGTTTTTACGTATTCAGCGCAGCTTTCAAATTGCTTTTGCTTGCGCATTTTTTAGCAGGCAGCTCACAAAGCCAGTTCCAACTTCAGATTCAGATTCAGCTTCAATTTCAGTTCCACTTCCAGTTGGCAGATAGCAAAATTAAATAAAAATGTAACACAATGTTTGATGCGGGGTTGGGGGGGAGTTAGGAGGGAAAGGGACGATTGGTCTGCCATTCTTGTTTGTACACATTTCATTTTCTTTTCTCGCATTTCCTTTGTCCGCCTTTTGTTTCTCTTTTGGTTTTCGAAACGATTTGGCGTATTTGAATTTGAATTATGCTGAATTAAGAATGTTTGTTTTGCCTTGTCTCTTGTTATTTCTTATGCCATTTAAGCCAGCAAGCTTCATTTCGATATGCACAACTTGATTAAAGTTTGCAATTGTATGAAGACAATGCCAGCTGCTGTCAGATGCATAATTCATTTCAATTTTTTGTGCCATATAATTAGTCATGGCGTGAAACAAAACCTAAAAAAAGCATTAAACTTTCAGCAGTAGCTGAAATTTCAAACAGTTTCTCCAGTCGCCAGTCGGTTAACTTCAACCTTAAGGACAACGACGACAAATCCCCCTCAACACCCTCTGCTCCACCACTACCCCTCTCCTGCACCTAAGCAGCCCTAGGACCTTCATAAATCTTCATTAGCACAGAGCGAGGTGCAAAGCGTTGAAAAGTGAAAATGCAGCGCTCTTAATGAGCACCGTTGAGTAATTAGCCAACATTGTGTAAGGTTTCCTGTTCTCCATCTCTACCCTCTTCCCCCTTCTCTCACTCCCTCTCTCTCTTGCTGGTTTAATATCTTGCACCAGGGTCAGCACTTTTGCCACAAATACACACACTTTGGTGAGCAATGCTTTATCAATTATTTATTGAAGTCGCTTCGTTTTTTCTTACAGCCCCGCAAAATGGATGCCATTTCAAATAACTAAAATGGCTTGGGTTTTTAGCCCACTTCAGACTCTAAAGCACTGAAGTGCTTTTTTGAGTGCACCACAAATTAGTTCATTAATTTTATTTCTTTTTCTTAGAACTGAAATATATTTTTATAATTAAAGCTAATAATGTTAATATTGGACTTTAATCGTTAAATTTTTTATGGTTTGCAATCACACAAATTTTTGAATTTACTTCCAATTAAATAAAAAAAAATGTATCATAAAAAACGTTAAAATTTATTCTCCTAAAAATTGCAGACGCACCGTAATGCCTGCTTAAAACGAACTACACATTTATAGTTATTTTTACCCCACCAGGCATTGATTCAGTTAAATTTTTATATAATTTGTAAAATTAATACATAAAATAAAATCACGAAAACCTTGATTGAAAATGGCACTGCTAACAGCAGCTGTTCGCGGGCAGAGTTACCACTGTCTATATATTTTTGCATACATTGTGTGTGTATGTGTGTGTGTGTTATAAAACCAATAAGAAACTCTACATATTTATTGACAGACACTCAGAACTTGTTATGCTCTTTCAGTTTTTGGTTGTGAACACACTCGTTTGTATTGATTAACAACAATTTTGATTTATGAAATTTGCTGGAAATGTGCACACACATTTTCGCATGCAAAAATTACGCATACGCCTGTATAAAATTCAAAAAAATATTTTTTATAACAAGCGAAAGAAATGTAGAAAAAATAAACAAAATAAATAAAACAGGTTAAAATTGGAGTGTGTATGTGTGTTTTTGTTTTGCTGCATATAACCAGGTAAATAAAATAAAACAGATTTTATTATTATTATTATTTTTCATACATTTTATGAATGACTGAATACACGTTGTCTGGCTGACTTGCTAGCTGGCTGCGACTGAATGGCGCTGGCCGACAGAAAGAATGAACTTTTCGCAATGAATAAATAATTGACAAAGAAATTATTTTTAATTGAATACAAATTCACAGTTGAACGCATGTGAGGCAGCCATATGAGCGAGAAATGCGTCCGCTCGTATATCTATGCATGTGGGATATCCGTGGTTTAAGCGCAAATTCTGATGTTTTATTTAATTGAAAACTTTGGTAGCAATTGTGCCAGCATTGCAACAAGCAGTAGGCCAGCTTCTGGCCATGACAATACAGACCAGCTTAGTGAGTGTAAGAGAGCTGCGAACAACATAACAAACAATACAAGGGCCAAGTGCAGCTGCTCAATGGCTAAGTAAACAGGCTACACAGCAAAACCGAACCAAAACAGGTTCAGAGTTTCAGTTTCAGTACTGGTCCTGTGTTCTGATCCCGGACTTGGTCCAAAACAAAGCGGCAATAAATGCCAAATGCAAACCGCTTGCATGGACCAAAACATCTGCCTCTCAGACCGCCAAATCCGGCAGTTCTAATTCCAACACGATTCGGTTTTCCAGTCAAGCTGTAAATCTTTGATGCAGTCCAATGAATTTACAGCTGAGCGGCCAATTAAACAGCTGCGCTCCTTAAACTGCGTTCTTCTGTTTTCAGCTGCCCAATTAAAACGTAGAAAATTTAACACGCACTGGAAACTACGGCACAGTTGTAATAAAAGAAATTACCCTTTTACAATAAATAACACAACTTATCTAGGGTAAGATAATTTAACATATTAATTAATTCATTTCTGAATAGAATGAATATGCATAGTGTAGGTCGCATTTAATTAAATTGATCCTAGAAGTATGCATCAATATTCGACAGGTTTTTATTCCGCGCTTAAAAGTATGCAACTAATATTTAAAACATAGTCAGTGCTGGCCGAATTTCTCAGGCTAAAATATTTTGTTACGTCAAATAGTGTCAATCTCCTAATTTTAAAAGAGATAATTATTTAGGCAAAAAGTTAAGTTCTGAAAACCTAAGACTTTTTTTAAGGACTATAAGCTGTTGGAACACAACTGGTAAATTCTATATACTACCAGGCATAGAGAGATTTTCGCTGGCTCAGTAAATAGCTGTGTTAAACATGTGATTGATTTCTTCGCAAGTCGAACATATTTTATAATGCTTTACTATTTATTTTAAATTCCATGTAGAAAACAAATCCTCAATAAATTCCCATTCCGTAAAGACAATTTAATGACAAAAATGGATGTGCTTAAATTCTTACTGCGAGAGTACATAAAGTAAGAACAAACGACGACAAAGGAGACCCAGGAGTGCCAGCCCTGTGATGGGCTCCCATATGTTGCAACTTGGCAAACACATTGGGCCACATGTAAGCCCCATAATATATATCGATAATATTTCATTAGTCTTCCGTGTAAGTAAGTGTGTTTGCATTTGTGTGGGTGCGTCGAAGTGCGCACATAAATTTAGCGAAAAGAAAATGCACTGGCAAATTGGAAAGTTGTGCAATTTCAGGAGTTGTTGTCGTTCTCACGCCCTTCCTCCATTGTTGCCCAAGCGAAGCCCGAACACATTTCGTTTTCAATGGTGCTTAATGCAATTTTCCTTTCTTTTTTTTGTGTGCAACTTCAAAATGGGATATGCTAGGTGCTCGGCTCAATGCCATTTCTCACGGTAAAATATTCTTACTTTGTGCTTTGTGGGTCATCGGTGCGCAAATGGAGAGGAAAGTGAAAATAGAATAAATGGACAGGCAGAGTTTGCTGTCTTACGCAGTAAGAATGCAATTTGCTTGGTGCATGTTACGGGGCGTATACATGATGTCGACATTTGCCACTCTGGACCTTGCTAATTAGCTTCAAGCAGATTCTCTCAAATGCTTGGCAATAGTTGCAAGTCTTCCTGCAATGACAACAACTAAAAAGAAAAGAAAAGAAACATGAAAACAAATTGAATGGCAGATTTTCTTTCCATCTCTCTTTCCCTTTCGCTCACCCTGTCTCTCATTTGCTGGCCAACTCTCTATCTCTTTTTGGTCGAGAAGCACATAAAAAATCGCTTAAGTTAAGCGAAGCATCAAGTCGTTTGGTTGGCTAAAAAATATTATCACTAATAATTTAAATAAAAATATCTGTAGAGCTCATACAAACCTTTAACTAATTTGAATAATTTCCTTTACGTTTTCCAAAGTCACTCTTATGACAGTCACTGTCAAACACAGTGACTTTCAGGCACAGCAGTAACAGTCACCGTTCGTTGCAGTCCAGTGGAAAACTAACCAACTGAAATGTTTTCTTTGACATGGTTGTGTCGGTTTATCGCGCCGCTTGTCAGCAGAGCTTCTGCTTTTCGCACTCCTTTCTCCTCAGCTTTTCTTCTTCCTCAATTTCCACTCTTTGCTGTCTCTAGTTTCAGTACTTTTTCTTTTTGTATAGCATCTGCTGTTGCCTTTTGTTGCATGTCATTTACATGCGAAAGGAGGGACAACGAGTAAGGGAAAAGCCGCAATTTATTTGCACTTAGATAGCGGGCAGCCCAGTAGAAAGTGTCGTTTGAAGAAAGGGAAAGGGGGTCAGGAGCAGGGACGGGGGCAGAAAAGGTTAACAATGCATTCAGCTGCTGGCAGATAGCAGCTGCAAGCTTATCTCAAATGCTTGACTTAGCTGTGGTCTCTGCTCGGCAGACCACACCTGTGGCCAAGACAGAATCTGATTCGCTTAATTGCTTCAAAATGCGAAAGTAATTGCAAAGCGCAAGCTCCCAAAAAGCACACAGAGACAGAGAAATAGACAAGGAGGGAGAAAGGAGGATGCTCGACATTGCACACAAGCAAAAATGCAATGTATTTTCATTATGTTAACGGGGCCAAGAAAACACACGAAAAACGCAGTTGCATTTAAACGTTAAACGCTGACTGCTGAAAGGTGAGAGGTGAAAGTTGAGCGTTGAACGACAATTGTCGTCTCCTTGTCTGAGCCCCAAACCCAATACCAACCCTGACAACAACTACAGCTCCAACTCCGATTTAAATTTCTTTTGGAGCTGCATCTGGTCTTAGCCTTCGGGCATGCAAATTCAATTTGGACCAACGTGTACTGAAAAACAGCAGAATGCGTACAAAAGTCGCGCGTGGCAGGTGAACAAGAAAAAACGCACACGAAATGCGAAAAAGCGGAAAGCGAAAAGAAAAGATCGCAAGGCCAAAAGTGAGCACACACACAAAAAAAAGGAGGAGGAGGGAAGAATAACCATTCACAAATGACGGCTGCAATTGTCCCAGGAGCAGCTTGTGCATCCTTGCTGCTGTTATTGTTGTTGTTGCTGCAAAGTTAAATATTCACACCATAGCACACCTCCAGCTGCTACTGCCCCCTCCACTCCCATCCCCACAGCTCTTCTGCCAACAACAGCTGCCTGACGTTTTGCTTATCTGCAGAAAACCGTTGCAAGCCCTTTTGGTCTCTTTAGGCAAATTGCGTTTACTTTGAGCACCAGCCTCGTGGAGTGTGTCTGCTGGTGTGTGTGTATGTGTGTCTGCGCGTGTGAAAGTGCTTGTGTGTGCGGTTGCTCCTCCTTTGAGCGACACAAATGCAACATCATGCTTTCTTTGAGCTGTAATGGTTAAAAACATATATTGATTCTCTTAATCCACATATCAATATTGAATTCAATTTTTACTATTCTCGAGTGACTTTCACTTTTGCATCGTATTTTCAGCATTTCATTGAATATAAAAATACCATTTTAATTTTAAGTATAAGTATATTTACTATATTAAAATTGTTTTTGAAATAAATGTACATTCATGTCTAATGAATGGCGAATTAAAAATACATTTTTATGATTTTAAACGTCTTCTTTAGTATAGTACAAAACGTCTTGAATATGTAGCAAATAAGATGTGTAACTATATGCTATGGCTTTCACTGCTTTGGCTCTTATAGTAAAATCTATTATTAAAGTGCCAAATCTAGCTACGTGTCTTTTAGTTAAAAATTGTTCTGCATTCAATTAGTTGAACCAAAAATCTAAGCAACCCTTTGAAAGTCTAAGAAACGGATTTAGTGAACGAGAAAGTAAGGGAAAAGAAGCTTGAAATTAATGTTGCGTAAGGTATTTCCAAATCATTGATTAAACAGCACTGTGAAACGTTTGCAGCGTGTAACACGGCGTATGAGTGTTACGCGAAAATACAGCTAGCCAGGGACAGGGGCATTCGGGTAAAGCGGCTAAATGACAGCTGCTTCAATTGCATGGACGAGCAACTCGACTTGGCTTTAGGCACTTTTTCTGCCCTGTATGTGTGTGTGTGGGCCTGTGTTTGTGCGAGTATTTGTATGTGTTTGTGCAGTCGTGTGTTATTTTGTGTAAATTATATTACCAAAAGATGCAAAATTAGCCAAATAATAGCTGCCTAATGTACTGGAAGGCTGGCAAGCACAATTTAATGGTAAATCCTTTCGCTTCCGATGAAAACATAAAACGTGGCCAGAAGCTGCCAAACATTACATTAGCCAAATTGTGGGCGCTACGCAATTCACTAATCAAATATCAGCTGAATATTAAATGGGGCTCTCTTACTGTTGTGTATTGGAAAATTCATGAAAATAGCTACTTACTTTTCCCATTGCTTGGCTAATAGAAATACCAGCCCCAAAAATCTTTCGTTTTGAACTGCGAAAATGAATTTGGCAATTCTCTTTGGCTCGATACATTCTCTAACTTGTTTGTCGAAGGCTGTTCGGTTTTGTTTTGAGTATAAAGTAAGCGCAACAGCAGCAAATTTGCAGACAGAGACAGTCAATAGGACAAATTTATTGGCAATTTTCGGGATTTGCCGACTTGTGCTTCAGCATTGATTGTGCGAAATTGCAAATCAAACATGACTAAGGGACAAATTCTAACACGAACAGACTGTTCGAAGGACAGAGACAGAGAGGGTGAGGGAGGACCAGAAAGAGTAAAAAGAAAGCTGTATACATAAACAAATAGAAAATGCAAATAAAGAACACACAACAGATAGAAAATTGTACAGATGGAGTGGCGAATGGGAAAACATGCGAAGACCAAAATATTTTACTGCATCTCAACGAAAACTGTTTGAAAAACTTGTTTTCGTTCCAGTTGTTGTTGCTCTTGTTGCTGCTGTTGTTGCAGCTGTTGGACCTGATTTGCTAAAGTCTGAGATGCATCTTTTGGGCCGTATAACTGATTGGCTTGAATGTATGCAGAGACTGAAATCTAAAGGCCTTTTATGCTCATTGCTCCCCCGACTCAAAGCATTTATATACATATAATCATTTTGTTAAAATATTTATGCATAATTTATGGCATTTTGTTGTTTATGTAAATGACCAAAAATATTTTCGGATTGTTCAAAGTCATAAAACAGACTTCAAAATTTCAACAAAATTTGTATGTGGCTAAAACTATCTTTTTTGGCAGCAGTCGAAATCAAGCAACTGGCAGACACATGCGACGGTTAGCTAAAAATGCATCGGAATATAGAAAAATGTAATATGCTAGCTTCATTAATTAATTAATTGTTTAAACATTAACTTTAAAATATTAAACAAAAAATCTCTGCGAAATATTTGTTTTACTTTAATGTCTGCTGAATGTAAACTCTTAGCGACCTGTTAAGATAGAGTATTTTGCACATGAAAACCCATTAATTGGTGGTCGGTTTCAACTTAAGCTGCTTAAATGGCCCCAATTCCAGACGAGATCTAGTAACATATGATTCAATTGTGACTTTTAAGCTATCTATCTACTTAAGCTATCTCGCCGAAATGCATGAGCATGGGACCACCGGCGAAACCGCAATGTATTTTATATATAAACTATTTTATCAAAGAGGAAATTGTGGTTGCCTTAGTGCATGTTAAAATTCAAACTTAAAGTGATTAATTTGAGTTAGTTTCTTTTGGATTGTCATAAAGTTCAGTCGCAAAATGTTGTTAAAAATAATCGGCTTAATATTTATAACAAAAACAAGCATACAAATATCTGAATCTTTACATGTAGTTGAGTTGAATGAGACTAAATCTTTTGAGTTCATTAGTAACCAGCTAAGTGAGTTGAGGTGAGTTTTTGGAAGATCAAAACGTGCTTAAGATCTCTAACACTAACGATCACAGATTATCTAATTAAATCAAACTTATTTCCAGGGCTGAGTTAAGTCGACAGGGAAATTTGTTCGATAGCTTAAGCGTGTTACCTGATCAAGAAAACTCAAAATCATATCCAAGAAATTGTGCTGAAGTCAAGACTAGTGGAATCCACAAAATATTTATACCCAGCTACAGTAAACATCCGTTTAGCGTGGTTTGCGATGCGGACACTCACGGCGGTGGCTGGACAACTCTTTTGAGTCGTTACGATGGCAGTGAGAACTTTTACCGAACTTGGAATGCTTACAAAACGGGGTTTGGTTATTTGGACGGTGAATTCTTCTTGGGATTGAACAAAATACGCGCACTGACGTCAGATCAGAGCATGATACTTCTTGTGGTTCTTGAGGACTTTGAAGGAGATATACGGTATGAGACATATGAAAAGTTCGGAATCTCAGGCGAGCAGGAGCATTTTGCGCTTAATACTTTGGGTAAAGCAAATGGAACTGCCGGAGACTCGCTTGCAGAACAACATGGCATGAAGTTCTCCACTTATGATCGAGACAATGATCGACATAGTAAAAACTGTGCAGAACTTTACACTGGAGCTTGGTGGTACAGTCACTGCCATAATAGGTAAGAAGAAGTATTTAGTTTTGATTCTAACAGCTTAAATGTTTTTTCTTTAATTAGCAATCTGGCTGGAAAATATGGCAACAATGAAAATGGCAAAGGCATCAATTGGGTAACCTTTCGTGGCCTACAGTACTCTCTAAAGAGAGTCGTCATGATGGTAAGGCCAAAAAAGTAGTTCTTGGTTCGCAGCTTATTTGAAACTGTTTACTGCTGTAATTAAACAGCTACTTTTGGCTGAATAAAACCACACATAACTGGAGGCGCTTAAAAGTATGCTACACTTAACGCAAATCCTACATTTGCACAGAAATAAATACACGAATTTGTTGTTTGCATTTTGTGTGTTGTTTTTTTTTTTTTTTTTTTTGGTGTTTTGAAGCTTAAAAAGAGGAGCAGAGAACAGAACATAAATAAGGTGCAGAATAAGCGCCCGCAAGCAGACATAACTAACAGTGAAAAGTTGCCAAGTATAAAAAATGGGAAGCGTCAAGAAATAAAACTCTCGCAAATGATGGAAGTGTACTCTTTGTACATGTATACATATATAAATATATGTGTGTATGCGTTTGTATTTTATAAGTAAATATCTATGTTTGTGTGGCAACAAACCCTTGTGGCACATATGTATATGCATTGTTGCAACATGAATTTGTGTAGATTCTCTTGCCTGCAGCAAAACATTTGCGAATTTAGTTTTTGTGTTTATAAAGCGCCTTTTTTGTGTGCCACCGAATGTTAATTAGCATGAAAGGCATGTGTTTTAAATTTGTGTTTTAGCACAACTAGTTACCAAAAGTTCAGACTGTTAAAAGTTGACTGCAAAAACATTAAACAATTCTTTAGCATTTAGCCTGCAATTTGTCGCTGTCAAAGAAAGTTCGAGCGAATAGTTAAGCCAAATCGTTCATGAAATCGTCAAGTGTATCACAGTTCAAAGAACTGCAACTTATCGCAATCAAAGGCAGAACTGTACGGCAGAAATCTATACAATTTAACCTGTATGCTGTTTACTGTTGACTGCATTGAATCTACACTTGGCCCAGCCCTCCAAACTACGCGATTCCCTTACAACAACCTTCCCCTTTACCCCCGCTCCAGCTGGCGCCAGCATTCACATTAAATTTACCACATATTCGTACTCGTATTCATATTCACATTCACATTCACATGCGCAATTTCTTATTTTATTTTATTGCATTTGCATTCGACATTCCCTTTGCATCTCACTCACTCTCAGTCTCTCTGTCTCTCTATCCCTCTACGTATGTAGCTGCTTCTTTTCGCTACTACTTTTACTGCTTCGTGCTGAAATTTTCTCCTCTTCATTCTCCTTCTATTCATCTTTCACTCGTCGCATGTGTTTTGCATTTTCTGCGGTTGCATTTAAATTCGCACTCGTGTGTGTTTGTGTGTACGCGTGTGTGAGTCTGAGTATTTGCCAATGACTATGTGTGAGCTTGCGTGTGTGTGTGTGTGTGCGCATTAACACATCATTGTTGTTGTTGTTTTCACATACAGCCCGCTAAAAACTTAACGAAGCGAAATCTTTTTTTTTGCTTGTTGCATTTCATTTTTGCATTTTATGCCAATTTCTTTCTTTGCGTTCCCTCTCTGTCTCTCCTTTTCCCGCTGCTATTCTGCTTAATTCTGAACGCGCGATGCTTTTGTCTTTTGTTTCCCGTTGCATATGTAATTGTACATTTTGTGTGTGCCACAAAAACAAAATGAAAGCAAAGAAAATGAAGCATAGAACGGGATGGAACTAGACGGGATAATACCCTTTATTTATTTTCCTTTTTTGTTAAGAGCGTATTCAATTTTAATTCTGTGTATCTAATCTTACTAATTGTTTTAAGTTTTGTTATGATCTTGTGTATGAAATTATTATTTGCTACATTTATTCTTGCATAGTTTTAATCTAATTTGATTTGTTTATTATATTTCTATCATCTGCGCATACCTGTAATCCTGCTAAGTCCGGGGTATATAAAAACAAAACACGCTTGTTTAGCTGCTAATATTTGTTGTATGTGTTTTGAGTGCATTCTGGCTCCGGAAGGTAGCACAAAAATGCTGGCCACAAAACTGTTTTCCAGCAGCAACAGTTAAGGAAAATCAGCAGCGAAGAAAATGCAGTTTGGCTCTCGTTCCCATTTTAAAGCGTCGCCTCCAGAAATGGAAATTTACAAACTAATGTAGACAACTTTGTTGTTGTCTTTGTTGTTCCTTGTAATTTCTTTCTTTTTGTACTGTTTTGCTGCTTGTTTGGCTTGTGGTTTCTCCCATAGTACTTGACGTTGAGTTGACCACACCCTAAAGGCCCTTATGCCATTTTCCCTTCACCAAACCCACTCGAGTCGTTTGATTCTTTCGCTTCCTGCTGTCAGGCGTTTTGTTAGTTTGTTGCCTTTATGTTGAAGTCTCTGTCTCCGTCTCTATCAGTACCTCTCTGCCTCTCTGTCTCCCTTGCTGTCTCTGTGCACTTTGATTGCTCCATCGTTGCCTCATGCAAGTGTCAAACACAACTACACGCTTGTTGCAAGCACTACAAGGTGGCATGCAACCAACCAGGAAGCCATCCTTCTTGGCTAGAAAAAAGCAGGTAATATTGCTGTCTTAGCCATTGCGTATGTCCAGCTGTGAACTGTCAGTTATTTTGTTACAGCTTTATGTGTGTTCTCATGTTGTTTTAAAAGAAAAGTGGTTCAGGGTTTTCAGAAACAAATAGATAGAAACGGATTAACAAAATGGTTAAAGTAGCTTCAGGAATTTGAATCCATTTTGCAGCTTTGACTATTTAGAAATAGCTGAAACTAGCTGCTTATCAGTTATAATGACAATTAAAGCACGAATTTGTAAATCATTTATCAAACACTTGTTTAGCTTGTTTAAAAAGAAAAATTATTAACTAAAGCACACTCGGTTCCCTCTATGCTCTCTTATAATCAAATATTTATTTACAAAACTGTTGAAACACAAGTACTAGAATTTAATGTTCAAGCTTTTATTATTTTATCCGCAATTGTTTGGCGAAATTTCCATTATATCCAGTGCGCAATTTTATCTGACAATTTACAAACTGCAAACATAAATTGATATGCAATAATCAATTTGAAAATCAAATGCAATGTTTGAATGAGTAATTATTAAAGTTAGCACTTAAAAATTGCCGAAACTGAAATGAAGCAGTTCTTATTGCAGTTTTCGCGTTTATTTCAATTTGAGCTTGACTAAATCCAACGATGGCAACATTTATTGATCCCTTTGAATTTGCGAAATGCCAGCGAAATTGATATGCGGAAAGTATTTCAGATTTTGCGTTGACCCTTTGGGCAGTTTGGCAATTGTGAATATAATCAATAATACATTTGCATTAATTTTAAATGCTATTAAGTTTTGAATGCATTTCGATTTGCGCTTAGGGTTAATCCATGAAACGCGCTTTAAAGCAAAAAAAAATCAATTATGAAATGATACAGTAAAACGAGCCGACTGAAATCTTTGGGAGCTATAAGCTATAGTTGTCAGTTATCAGTTTGTTTAGTGTTAATTTTGGATTTGAGATCAACTGAAAGTTCTGTTCGCTTGGTAATACAGCTGAAATATGCAAATTCCCAGTTGAACTCTCAGTCGAAAATAATGATAATGTAAATGCTATGCTAATTTTAATTCAATGTTAATGTTAATTGAATTTTAATATTTATTCAATGTTAATGTTAAATTAATGTTAATGTCTACTCTTTTTAAGAGTACGGGGTCTAAAAACGGAATGTGTTAAAAAAGCAAACATAATATTATTTTTGTGAGCTTTGTCTTTTGCAGGAAAAGGTGTAAACTGTATGTAAATGGACAGAAACCAGCGGGAAATCTCCTTATCCTCTTTCGAATTCTTGTCCTGCTCTCCTCTTCATCCTCAACCAAGAGTTTATCCTCATCGTCGTCCATGTAGTTGTCGCTGTCGTTTTCGCCCGGGTTCGCTTAATGTCTTCTTTATTATATGAAATTTATCACCGAAACTGAAATTGGTCTGGTTGGCTTGTCGCTTCGCTATTCCTTGCTTAGAAAAGCAGGAGCAGAAGCAGTAGCCGATGCAAAGAGGAAAAGGAAAGCCGAAAGAAAAGCTTGCACTTTTTTTCCAGCTGCAATCTCGGAACATATACATATGTAGTTGCTCACACCTACACACACAGACAGACACATACAAAGAAGTAAAAACATAGCTTATTTCCTTTGTGGTGACAAAAGCAAACACACACCCACACACTCACAAGCTTTTTCACTCCCTCAAGATTAGCAGAAAAGTTACACACACACTCCGACTCACACATGCAATCACAGACACATGCACATGTACATATATATCAAATTAATGTGTGGATTTTGTGCTAATGAACGATGCCTATGTATGTGTCTCTATGCATGTGTGGGTTGTCGCTGTTTTTGAATTATAGCATAATTTTTACCACCAACATTTCTTTCTTTCTTCTTATTTTTTAATGTTTGCACCTAAATTACCCTAGCAAATTTATACCCTGTACAATATATGTGCCAGCATTAGGATTAAGTGAAAATGGGAAAGCGGGAAACACTAACAAAAAAACTATGCAAATATTTGTGCACAGCAAAGTTCCTTTTTTTTACTTTTTTATCGTCTTCCTCTTTTACATTTTTAAACTATTTCAGTTTTTTATGTAAGCAACTAAATGTTTTAATAAAGCGTGTTAAGCTTATAATGGCTAGCGGTGGGCTACAGCGCTACATGCACCGCAGACATGTAAAGACGCATGCAACACGCAGGATGGCCAGTTCATAGTAGCCACAGTGTTGCCAGTTTGGCTATTTTATGGCATACTGGCCAAACTTTATATTGAAATAGTTTGCGACTCAGAGGACTGAATAAGATTAAGACAGTGTGCTATAGATTGAAATCAAAATTCAAGTAAGTCCAAATAGTATCTGTCAGTGGCGTATAATTATGTTAGACCGAACTCAAGCTGGAAATCCCAACCTATTTAAAACATAAGTATAAATAAGGTAATGTACGACAAATCATTAAAAATTTAAGTTTCTAATAGTAAACAAGATAAATCACTTGAATTTGCTTGGTTCAAAACTCAGCTAAACATAATTATAACTGTGAGAGCTTTGTGCAAAATTAGTTTCAAACCTACTTTCAAAAGCTCGTATGCAAAAGCTCTCGGACTGCTCTCTGACAACAGCTCTGTGCTATAAACTTGGCATCTATCGTTTTTTTTTTTTGGCTGCTGGTGTTTTTTTCATTGATGTATTTGATAAATAAAATAACATCGTTTTCATTTATTGTTTTATTTTAAAGCTTTATTCCTCAAAAAAGTACAAAAAATTGTTTTCTTTAGCAAGTATTCGATAAGTATTGGTATCCCTGGTCGCACCTATCGCTATATAAATAAAATGCAACTCTGCCATTTAAATAACGGCGTTTTCTTCTTGTAAGAAAATATTTTTAGAATGGAATTACGCAGTGAAAAGAAGCGTTTACGGGAGCAGCTAAAAGCCGCCGGAATCAATGAGGACAATATGAACTTGGAGGAAATGCGTGAAGTGGCACAAGCCATGGAGATGTCGACAGAATCACGCGAGACAGCTCAATGTTTGGAGCTCGAGCGCGCACTTTGGGTATTTTTAATGTAGAAAATAAAAACAAAAAAATGTTAACAATGCCATCTTTTTATATTATTAGGAAAGCGAGATAGATTTCAAATTGCTGGTCAATTCCACAATGATTCTCGACCCTGAACCAGCAACGCAGACATCCTCCGAGTCCATGGCAGTTTTTGGCAACCCCCACAATGAGCACGATTTGGACAGTCCTCCCAGTACGCCTATTCACTTTGAGGTTCATGCTTTGGTTCACCATGCCATGAACTGGAGTCCTAACAGCGATGCCCGTCCCCCAGGCAAACGGCAAGGCGGCGAAATACCCTGTGATTCCAGCACGAAACGCACAGTTCAAAGCGGAGTAATTGAGCGAGAAACTCAGTCCAATTCAGAGGTGTCATTAAACAGCACTGACTCCGGAGTCAGCAATGATGAATTTGGCACACTGTCCAGCATCAGCGAACACAGTACCATCCCATCCATAGGCGAAGTTCCCAGTCGTCTCCTGATCAGTACCAGCAGCGCTGTTGTCTCCGATTTATCGGATTCCAATAGGCACAGCTTCTAAAATGTCAATCGCATTATCTTATGCAGTAACTAACACGGCTCTGCCAATAAACTAAAAAATTAACAAAAGTCTGTTGAATGATTTTATTTATATCAACTTTGTCATGCATAATTTTAATATTGGCTGTATTCGCTTGAGGTTGCGCAAAAGCGTGACGTAGCTTTTGCTTTATATTACTGTAAAATTTGTTGGAAAACTAAAATTCTGCAGATTAAATGAAATAAAAATGTTAAGTGTTCAGAATAAGTCGTGGCTTTAAGAAATTAGAAGATCAAAAGGATTGAGTAAACCAAAATTTAAAATAAATTGAAGTAAAATGTGGTACAGTAAAAAAAAACAAAATATAAAGAATTTCAAAACAAACAACTGCAAGCATAAAGTTTCTTTATAAGAGCTACATACTTAAAAGTTTTTACGGAACCATAGACTGCGCTACGGCATCGCTATTTGGACTTTGTTTTGGCAATAGCCTCGCCAACCAAACGATCAATGCGTTGACGCATATATAAGAAGGGCGACAAATTGACACGATTGCTAACTAGTGTGGCCGAGACCTTAGTAAAATACTCGGTGACTTCCACTGGCTTGGCCAACTTCTCAGGCGATTTTTCTGGTTGGGAATTTCCGGTTGTAACGAAAGAGCGCCTGGGGCGCTTGGCCACGCGTGCTCCGATTGTAATTGGTGGAGGTTCCTCGTTGATCTTCGGTTCTTTGTTGACATTCGGTTCCTTGTTGACCTTCTCTTTTTGTGGACGCTGACGTTGACGCTGGCGCTGACGATTGCGTGCAGGTTTTTGTTTAGCCGGAGCCGTGGATGCGTTTGGATTTGCACGATGTGCCGAGCGTAGTGACAGACGACGAGGTACCTGAAAGGTTACAATTTCCTCGTTCTTTTGGGATATAGGTACACGTTCTGGAGTAACGACGTCATCCTGCGGCGGAGTCGAAATGGAAGGTGAACGTCCTGGAGAGTAATGTTCCGGATCAGCGGTTGGAGTCGTCAGAGTGAGAGCATCACTTGCAGCCATAGGAGAATCAGGTGCCTGTGTCTGTTTTGGGGAGGCAGTTTTGGACGTCACCTTCATGTTTAAGTTCAGCTGATCGTCCACCTCCATGGTCACTTCATCCTGTTCATAGGCTAAGGGTTCCTGCTCATTGTCTTGGACATATTCGTCCTGAGTCTGTTCAATTTCAACCTCAAAAGCAGGTGAGGATAGTTCCTCTGTCTCTGGGGCTACCAGAGGCGATTGATGTAGCTCCTCGGGCACATGTTCGCTGTAGGCGGGGATCGAGTGTTAATTAATCAATTGAAGAAAGCTTAAGCTACTGGGAAGACGGCTTACGGAGTGCGCAATATGTATGAGATATTGTTGGACCAATCCTCTTCCTCCTCCTCCTCCTGGGTGGATGCTTCGTCGCTATAAGAAAAGCAAAGAATTTTCTCCAAATGCTTATTCGAATATTTCAAACACTTACTGTGAGTCATCGTCATAGGAAGATGAGCTATCGCTTGAATCCATGTCACTGCTGCAATGCGGATTCAAAAGATTACAGGATATTTTATTAATTACTTAATTCTTTATTCATTTACCCATTTGCGCCTTGGGATTGGTTTTCGGCATCGTTCACATCGTCGTCATCGCCTACAATGTGAGGCACTTTTGGCAGAAAGGGCCTTTAATTAGAAATACCTTGTCTAAGAATGGTTATTTAACATTTAAAATAGTTCAACTTACATTGTTATTGTTCTCTTCTGAGAAATTATAAGCTTTTCGCAAACAAGTAAAATTTCTACAAAACGCAGCCGTTTTTTC
Source organism: Drosophila dunni (assembly GCA_018152125.1). Lineage (NCBI taxonomy): Eukaryota > Metazoa > Arthropoda > Insecta > Diptera > Drosophilidae > Drosophila > Drosophila dunni. The sequence continues at coordinate 14,005,395 of JAECXC010004138.1, read as the reverse complement.
TTCTGTTCGTCACAACTGCCGCCAATCGTTTTATAAACAGTGTTGATAAACGCATCTTTAGTTTCAGTAACAAGGCTGCCAGATGTGCTTTTTTGGACATCGGTATAATTTTAGTTGACGTTAATTTAAACTAAATGATCTTTGTAATGTAATTTTGAATATTAAACTTAGAAGATAATTTATTTAAAACTAACGTTACAAAAAATACAATAAGCAAATAAAAAATATATAACAAAAGTGTGATTATTCCTCACAATAACCGCATGTGTCGCCTCCGGCATCGTCGCAGTTGCAGAAAGCCTCGTCGGGTGCTATATCGGAGGCCAAGTCGTCCTCACCAAGTATAACACATCGCACGTTACGCGGATACTTGACCATAACCAACGGTCGTCCGTCCTCGTCCGTTAGTCCTGCGTTATCAGAGCCATCTCCAAGATTCTGACGCTGCAGAATGTATTTGGTTAAGCAGCAGAGAAAGATCTGCAGAGGACTGTTCAAATCGAATTCCCAAAATGTTAAGTACAAGGACTTACCAGAAACTTGAGGGCCAAGAGTACCAAGAGGAGCAGCACATAAAAGTACCGCCAAACAATACTCGCGAAGATGGGTAAGCAACCGTTGGTGTTGATCGAGTCCAGGCTGAGTGATGGAAAGGGTTCCCGTTTACCCGAGACCGGGTCCAGCATAAAGCTGGGAAGGCTCCCCACCGGACTGGCCTTGCAGCAGGCTATGGGCGCTAGCACGGCTTTGACGGAGCAGTTAACCCGTGGCCTGGGCATCCAGGTCGCCCTCATCCAATCCTTGTAATCGTGAACACCGCAGCACTGCTTTCGCAACTGTAGACCATCCCACATGAGTTTCCATTCCGGATTTGAGTAGTACTCATCGATGCCGCGGTAAAGCGAATTTTCCGCCGCAGTTTCCAGCACATCAATGTTATAGTAAAGATTCCAGATGGTACCAAAACCAGATGCTATAATCACACACGAATAAAATAGCCAAATCGATATCATTAATCGAATGTTTGGAGTGCAGCGTCTTTTCCACAAACGGTTCCACAGCGATATGCTGCACAAAAAGGTAATTACAAGCTGGACTCCAAAGGTGTACACACTGAACAGGTAACTGAAGAGTAGATTGTTCTCGATCTCATCCAAATAACTGGCCAGTATCCACTGATAAACGGCAGTAACGATGATAATCAGCAGTCCGGTGAGGGCCTCGAATATCAGCAGGAGTGCAATATATGTGGAGGCTTTGCGAAAAGGTTGGCGCATTTGGTCATCTTTATCAGATGCGTTTTATAGATTTCTTCTAATTTTTTTTTGGAGCGATGTGCGACTATTTATTCGGATCTCAAATTTTATTTGAAATGAAGCAAAATGATTTGTTGTTTGCATACTTTTGACAGAAATTAAAAAACAATGATATCTGCATTGATATCATTAAATGTTGAGAATGTTGGCCTACTTCATTCAAATGCGCGGGTTTTTTTCGAATTTAGTAGAATGTGCTAATTGGCAGTAATGCATCTCAAGCAAGGCTACCCGCGAATTGAAATAGATTGGGAGCACTGGCTCTGTTATGCTCAAAACGGCACTGTTATACTCGAAATGGAACTGGTATACTCAAATTGGCAATGTTGTTTTAAAAAGTCCCACTATTATTGGAGCTATGTTAATAACTCTGTTAAGCTCGAAATGGAACTGTTAAGTTAACATATCCCATTATTATTGTGTAACAGTGCCATTCTGAGTATTACAGAGTCAGCTCTTAGCAGAGTCATTTTGAGTTTAACATTGCCAGTGCGCCTATTCTGTAAAAATGGGCGGTTCTTTTAAATTCAGTGATGCCAAGCAGTGCTCATATGCTTCCATGCATAATACAATTTTTATTTTAAATATTTCAGGACCTAGACTTCCGATAATCGATTGGTATATCATTTTGGACTCGTGGGGATTAGGACTATCGATTTGCATCAAAAAATTCAAGATTTAAAGATTTAAAAAATGAATCGATTTTTTGAAAAAATGTAAAGGGGTAACATCACAAAATTTGCCAAAATGGACTCGATTTTAAAAATCTTGAATTTGCTTTACGATCGGTTAAACTAATTCCCCAGAGTCTTAAAAAAGTATAACTTTTCAAAAAATTGTTTGATTTAGCTGAGCTATGCTCCTTAAATGTTCAATAAAAAAAAACATTATTAAAAGTTTTAGGCATATTTCTATCAAAAGCAAATTTGATGTTGTAAATTTCTAAACTATGTTGAAATAAATTACTTTTAGCTATTTTTAGCTGTTTTTCTTTATCTAGCTGTTATGATCCAATCCATTCAGGCAGCTCTGTTTCTAGATGAAAAAAACCAAAACGCAACATCGGATTTTAAAATCGATAAGTATCGCTTGAATGCAAGCCTCTGTATCAAAGTTTTTGACATCACTGAAAATTGATAATAATAGAATAAAGGTCAGAACTTTAGACTGAAACCGGCTTGAAGCAGAGATAAGCACGATCAGAATTTAAAGAGAAAAAAAAAAGACAAAGTCAGCTGGAAAGTGAAAAACACAAGTCAATTCATCAGTACAATTAGGGCAGCAATACAGCAAGAAAATGCTGCAATTGCTTTGTGGAGCACTTTTCTTACTGGCCTTTAAGCCCCAAAGTGCCTTCGGAACTGAACAGAAATTCGAGTATGCAATAAAAAAATTTACGGTGCCACTGGATCACTTTAGTTTCCTGAGCAATGCCAGCTTCGACATACGCTATCTGTACAACGATTCCTACGCGGACAAGGCCAATCCAGAGAGCCCGATATTCTTCTACACCGGCAACGAGGGCGACATCGAGTGGTTAGCCCAAAACACAGGATTTCTCTGGGAATTGGCTGCTAAACTTCGGGCTGTTGTGGTCTTCGCCGAGCATCGATATTACGGGAAATCAATGCCCTTTGGTAGCGATACGTTTAATAGCAGCAAACCGGAGCATCTGGCCTACTTCACCGTTGAGCAGACTCTGGAGGATTACGCCCTGCTGATAACCCAGCTGCGAGCAGGTAGAGTAGTACCGGTGGTGGCTTTTGGAGGCTCCTACGGAGGTATGTTGGCAGCTTGGTTCCGCATGAAGTATCCGCACATTGTGATTGGAGCCCTGGCCGCTTCAGCGCCCATTTTGCAATTTGAGGGTCTGACGCCGTGTGATATATTCAACAAGATAACAACATCGGTCTATGAGACTGCATACAATGCCAACTGTAGTGCTAATATTGGCAAATCCTGGAAGGCCTTTGAAACGCTGGCCGGCAATGAAGCCGGCAAGAAGCAGCTGGGCGACATCTTTCGTCTCTGCGATCCAATCAAGAACGCCGAGGACTTGAACCTGTTTATGGATTTTCTGGAGGATATTTACAGTAATATGGCAATGACGAATTATCCATACAGTACTTCATTTCTGGCTCCGCTGCCGCCGTATCCTGTGCGGCAACTCTGCTTCTATCTGAAGAATCTAGCACAGAACGACATGGAGTTGATTCACAATATGGCGAGCGCTCTGGCTGTCTACACAAACTTCACGGGCACGGAGAAGTGTGTGGATTACAAGTACACCCAAGCCGGCAGCTCAGTTGACACCAAGGGCTGGGATATACAGACGTGCAACCAGATGGTCATGCCCTTCTGCTCCAACAGCAGCGATACCATGTACCGTACCAAGCCATGGAACCTCAAGGAGTTCAAAGACAATTGCTACAAGAAATACTACCTGATTCCAAAACCCTACGATATTATATTGCGCTATGGCGGCAATAACCTGGACGCTGCTAGCAACATTATCTTCAGTAATGGTCTTCTCGATCCCTGGAGCGGTGGCGGCGTGCTCCAGTCTCCAAACAATCAAGTCCATGTCATCATCCTGCCTGAGGGTGCACATCATTTGGACTTGCGCTCGAGTAATCCCTCGGATCCGCCATCTGTTATAGATGCCCGTCAAAGGGAAGCGGCCATCATTGAAGCCTGGATTCATCAAGTTTAAGTTTGGTGGCAAATTTTCAATTATCTAAAAATATTATTATAAAACGCTCGTTTTTAAAAATAAAATATTAAAATATACACATATTTAATCAAGTAAAACACAGGTGTATTTATTTCGAGCATTGTGAAATCGGATGAGATCATCGCGTATGAGTAATAAGGTATACGCCCAGTAGAATTGATTAAAAACAATTTTAGTGATTTTATTTTGAAATATTTCTTTAATATATGCATAAAGGTACAGTTTGTTCACAAGAAAGGAAATCTTATAAAGTATAGAAGCAGCAAAAAACACACAAAAGTTTAACATTTAATTCAACTTAATTCAAATATAGTATATCGTGTAAACTTAATAAATTAGATATTTATGTATTTTCTCAATAATTGCTCGTGGGCATTAAATAATAAAAAAATATATATATATGTTTAATAAGGCAAATAGAATAAGGATTATCAAAAAATATTAACAACAAAAGTTAAGTTTTATATTAAGGTTTAATTTTCATTTGCTCTTTATAACTGGCTGGATAACATTTTCCATTTCTAGCTGCAAATTTTTTATTTTATTTCTCGTTTGCAATTTTTTTTCTTTTCACGCAACTCGACAATTTTCTTTTGCAGGAAAATTGATTTTATAGTTTTGGTTTAGCACCGGCATAGGACACTTATTTTTTTTTGTTCAATCTTCCCGTTTCGCGCGTTCTTCAGCAAACGTTTAAGCCCTGATCAGCTAGCTGACCAAAGTATTTAGTTGTTTTTGTCTATGGTTAGAATTTTGGAAATGAGTTCAGGAATGCTTGAAGGTGTGAAAGCCAATGCTCTGAGTCACCTGTGGCGGGTGCGAAACTACTGCTGCTTAAGCCGTGGGAGAGAGCTTGACTTAAGACGCAGTAGCTTCAATTCTCAGGCAGCATTGGCTGTTCTAAAGCCTGGCTGGCTACACAAAAGCTCCAGAGATCGCTGAGACAACTACCACGTCCAGAGTTTGGGAGATGAACGCGCAGCTGCTCAGTAAGCAATGAAAACTGTTGCATAGGAACAACTCAGGCAATTGGTCTATGTGGGTCATGGTTTGTCTTGTGGCTAGTCAAGCTAACTGGGGCAACAGAGGCAGCGTAAGATCCACTCAAAAATGTTCCACGAAATTTGAGTAGAATCTTCCGAAGACTCTCTTCGTTTGCTGGAAGAATGCGCGAAAACTGAGTATAAAAATTTCGTGTGTGCGTTTTTTTCGTTTGTCTGTCTGCTTAGATATTATATACAAAATGTTGGGCTTTCTTTCTAAATAGACCTTTTTCTTTTGGGCATAAGTTATATAAATGTTTGCTGTGCAAATATATATGTATAATGTATATATCTCGTTAATATTTTTTATATATAAGTATATATAAGTTTTTGTAAAAGTGTTTTAGTTTCTCTTTCGTTACATTTCGTTAGTTTCTGTTTTGATTTTCTTAGTGTTTCTTATCTCGTCGAGTTCTTTATGTACACAGTATTGTTTGTAAGTATGTCGCTGCTAGCTACCCAACAAAAAATAAATGAAGTTTATAACAAAAATACAATTTTTCAATAATGTGGAAAATTACAAAAATTTACATGACATTACATTACATGACGCAATTCACATGTCTTGGCGTCTTAGAACTTGTACAAGAATTTTGCATGTGTTGGGTTCTGAGTTTATATCGTAGCGTATATCATATATATAGTATCATAATCAGTTTTTATATCAAATTATCTTTTCTTTCATTGTTTTTCTTTTTTAAAGGCATATTCGTGTTGGATTCTGTTCTTTGTTTGGGTTTTTACATTTATCTCGTTTGGTGTTACATTATTTGCTTTCTTTACTGTAAATTTATTGCACTAATCCAATGGCAACCTGACAACCCTAGTGTGGTTATCATCACTATTATTATGTGGGTGGTGGTCCATGCGGGTACGACAACATTGGCTCCAGACTACGAGCGAACGTGTTGGAGAACATACAGGTGTAATCCTCACCGTGGGGCACCAGAGTTGCCACACCTAAAAGCAGCAACATTAGCGCCTGTATGGGCAGCGAGGCACGTGCAACGCGTCCTAGGAATCGTGCACCTCGTGCTAGTACCGTGGTATTGATGACATCGCCATCGGCAGCATCGCCATCGCTGGTGTGACTGTGGAATCGATAGAGTTTTCAATTAATCAAAGCAGATAAAAAGATACAAGATACAAAATAGAGAGATAGTTAAGTTCATGCAACAGGCAATTGTACTACGTAAAGTGCCAATTCGAGTTTTTGTACAATTTGTGCACTTTGCATTTCAATTTCAAAAAGTAAAATAATCAAACTACTTTTATTAAACTAGTATAATTAAAAACTAAACGATTTTCTATGAATATTTACTTTGCATTTTCTGTGTTGGGTGCGGCGGCCTGCATAGAAGAGGTTGATAATGTAGTATTATCCAAAAGCTAGATTATACGGCAGAAAAATAAAAATTAAAAAATAAATAAATTAAATAATAGAAAAATCAAAAATTTAAATGTATTCGATTTGCTTTCGATTTCAATACCGGTTAGATAATATTTTTACAGCCAATTTTCATCAAATTTCACTTACTTTTGGTGCGATCACAAATAACTCAAATCAAAGAATGTTTTTTTTTTGGGTATTGGACAAATTTGAACTAAAATAATCCCAATGACTTGTACTCACCTCACTTGACAACATGTGGAGCGGCACGCCCAGATTGTCGCCCTCGTAGCCGAGAACAGCTCCAAGTTTGACAATATAGATGCCGGAGAGACGACGCAGGGATTGGAGTCGCAGACGGAGATCGGTTAATCTGGAAAGGGTTCTAGAATATTTAAAACATTTGCTGGCGGCTCTTGGCGTTTGTAGTTTTGATGTGGTGTTAGAATGGGCGGACGAACAAATTTTGAGTACCGAAAAACAAACACAAATCAAGAATAAAATACGCAACAAAAAATTATAAAAAAAAAATTCAGCAAAATAAAGTTGAAGAAAATTAAATCAAATTCGAAATTTAATACGAAATAGTTTCGAAAGTTTTTGAAGCAAAAATAAATTTACTAACTACTAAAGTGTGTACTGACTATGGAGACTACAGTAGATCACAGCTACGTTGGGTGTAGAAAGTATGAAAGTGTGGAATGCCGAAAGAAAAGAATGTTCCGAGAAACATTTTTAGACCCCGTACTCTAAAAAAGAGTAGAGGGGTCTATTAGGTTTGTCAGAAGCGAAATGTGCGTAACAGGCAGAAGGAGGCGTGGCCGACCCCATAAAGTATATATATTCTTGATCAGCATCAACAGCCGAGTCGATATAGCAATGTCCGTCTGTCCGTCTGTCCGTCTGTCCGTCTGTCCGTCTGTCCGTCCGTCCGTCCGTATGAACACCTGGATCTTTTAAACTACAAAAGCTAGAGCCACCAAATTTATAATGAAAGTCCGTTATTGTCTTACGCAGGTTAAGTTTATTTCAAATTTTTGCCACGCCCCTTACCGCCCCCGCAATGAGCAAAAAACCAGACACACCTCGAAAAAATGTTGTTTTTGGCCAATAACTCAGTAACTATGGCACTTAGGAACACCATTTCTGGTTGCTAGAGTTGCTAGAGACAGCCTTAATGCAATGCCATTCAAAATTTTGGCCTGCCACGCCCCCTTTTCTCATAAAAGCTAAAAAACTTTCAAAATTTCAAGCTCAAAATTTGCAGGATTTAGGGCATTTAGTCAAATAGTACAGTGTTTATAATTAATTATTCGAAGAGAGGAATATCATATCAAACTATATTCCCAGCGGCGTTAAAATCCGTCAATTAACAAAAAGTTATTAGGTTAGAAAGTTTATGTAATTTAGCTGCAATTTCGCCGCCTGTGTGACGTCAGCGCTGCTCGCAGACGCTGCGCCGCTGCTCGCGGACGCTGCGTCGCTGCGACGCCGCCGTGCCGACCAGTGCTAGGCACGCATACATACATATGTGCATACACATAATTTCAAACGAGTGTGACTTGTATGTATAACATGTAAATGCGAATAAGCGGAACATGCTTGAAAGTAGCGCGTGGTGCGAATGGTAGAGTTACGGTGCGATGTGAAATCGTTGCCTGAGGGTCGTGGGTTCGAATGCTGGCAATGAGAATTGCTAATTTAATTTTTTTAAATATCAATTTAAAATATACATATAAATTTTAATTTTTAAATTTCGTTATAAAATTTTAATTCAAATTAAATACAAATGCGCATTATTATGGGAGTACGGGGTCTTTTACAGTCGGCTCGATCGACTGTAGCCTTTCCTACTTGTTTAGTACAATTTTGTGTAGGAGAAATAATGGGGAAAGTGTAGAAATGTAAGAACTGAAATAGTAGCAAGCCAAGTTAACAAAAGTTAGGAATAAATTTATAAAATTGAAAAAGTTGAACTTAAGTTGAGAAAAGTAGAGAATTTCTACAAGCAAAATTGGATTGAGTGCCGCCCACCTAGCGGTATTTCCCTTCGCTTTCCCGCACATCTTCTATTCCTTAGATTATACCCTCGAAACCCTCGCAGCCCTCGCTGCTTTCCCACCTGACCCAAATTCATTTCGTTCCGCCCTCGGCACTGGCGCCGTGTGCACCTACCTTTCATAGGTGTGCTGTGACTGCTCCTCGGATCCTTCGACGGCACGAAGCAGCTGATCAGCAGCATCCTGTAGACTGACCACACGCGGTTCACAGCGCTCCAGTTCGGCTCGCAAGTCCTTGAACTTGTTGAACTTGCCCTCGAGCACTGATCGCTCCTCGGTCAGATCAACTGGTTCCGAGGCCTTAATGTTCTTCTCGGTGCGCTGCAGCCAATCGACAAGCTCATCGATGGTCTGATGGAACTCGCTGTTGCCCATGAGTGCCGTCTGGAGTAGTCCCTGCCACTTGGTGGCATTGATGCATACATTATTCCAGCGCTCGTTGTCCGCCTCAAGGCGAGCACGCAACTGTCGAGCCTTCTCCGTGTCCATGGTGTGCGTGGCCAGGTGATCACCGACCACATTCAACGACGAGATGATCGACTTGTGACTTTCCAGATCTAAAAGGAATTCCCGATGATCTTGCGTTACATCCTCCAGCAACTCAATGTTGGAAGGCGGCGCTGTTTGGGACTTTTGCGTACTTTCGGCAAACTGAAGCCACTGCTCCAGACGCCACAGATCGTTGTCGATCTGCTGCCAGTTGCGTTGCGTGCAGAGCGGACACGTTAGCCGGCCGACCTCACTAAGGGTTAAATACAAAAGAGATCAATTATTAGCAGAGGTCATAGTGGAAAGGTTAAACTAAGGTTGTTAGCTGTTTGCAGCCCAACTGAAGTCAGTAGAATGACCTCAATCGTTGCTAGCTCGAGCAAGTTCCAAGTGCTTACTGTGCTCCACTCTGGAGACTGGTTGTCGTAAGTTTTAGAGCAACCAGCTTTTGTCTTGTGGAACAAAACAAAGAACAGAGGAGCACACTTAGTACACAGGAACTTGCTTGGTGTATAACTGTAGTTAGTCGCAGGTAGAGAGAGTGAAACGGATAGTGTTAGAGAGAGCGAGAGAGAGAGAGAGGTTAAACACTTACTGTATGCATGTGTATTTGTAGGCCGCAGGTAGCAGGCACCTGCAGGCAGCATCATGAATGCGCACGTTCGTTTGAAGCATTTGGTAATGTGTGAATCAAGTGGGTTTATGTGTGTTTGAGTGTGTGTGTGTGAGCAAGAGCGAAACATAGAGCAATAAAACATTTTGTTAGCCATAAACACGCCCAAAACACCAAGTAAATTTATTGAGGGTAAGCTGACATTGGTAAAAAACACTTGCAAACTTTGATTGATAGCAATCATCGGACTAAGGGAGTCGGATATTGCTGAATTTTTAAAATAAACTATATTTAATTAGGCAAAAAACGTCGATTAACAATGAATTAATTACAAATTTTTTATTGAAATACAATTTCATTATTCACTTTGATAGAAATCAATCGAAATTCCCTTTTAATGCTTCAAGTTCGGAACATTTCAGCTTGCAAGTGTTTCTCCAAAATTAGTGGCTCAAAGTAACATGTAATTAAAAAAGCCTTTTGGCCAAGTTAAGACGTACCTTGCATTTTGATCGTGCTGTTGACGCGCCTTCCACTGCGACTGCAGCGTTTCGAAGCGCAGCGTCAGCTCTGCCACGGTGTCAACCTGGGCAGCCTGGTGGTCCGCTTTGCACTCGCTGATGAGCACGTGACTCAGATGCTTGACCAGCTCCGTGGAGGACTGGCCATTGCCTAGCAGCTTGGCTATCTTCTGGGGACCCGGTTTCCTCGTCTTGTCGGCAATGGTGCGCTGCAGTTCATCCAAATTGTTCTGGCACTCGGCTATCGCCGTCTGCAGCTCCATGATGTATGCATCCTTGGCCGTAATGGAGGTCTCCCGTTGGAGTTGAGCCTGTCTGAGCTTGCGCTGCGACAAGGTGTTCACCTGGACACTGGCGTGTGTCTCACTGACACCTCCAGCCAATTGCTTGGCAGCACGGGTGGCCCAGTTGGTCTTCACAGTCACCAGATTTGTTTGCACCGTCTTCCAGAGCGTAGTGTATTCCAGTATCAGCTTCAGCAGCTGCTTTAGTTGAGCTGGCTGCTGCTTGCTCCTCACCTCGGCCTCTTTGCCCAAGGTGTCGGCCTGTTGCACTTGTTGTTCGGTCTGTTGAAGCTTGTGCTCTAGACCCTCCAGACGCTCTAGCACTGCTTGGGGCTCCATTGCACTGGATTCATCCTCTGCACTGGGCAGCTGTTCGATGGCCTTCTGTATGCTGGTCAGGGATTTGGTTAGCTCTAATTGGGCAGTGTTAAAGTCCCGCAGCAGTTTGGCATCCTTGTCGATGGCATCGAGCAGGGCTTGGAAGCGAGGCAGTAACTGACGCCACTTGCTGACCATCACCTTGGTGGGCAACGTCAGCTTTTGGATGTTCTCTGGTTCGACGCCGGGACTGCTCGTTAGCTTCGCATAGGTCTGCTCCAGCTGACGCAGATTCACCGACTCCAGCTCCAGTTCTTGCAGTTTGTCGCGCAGCGCCTGTTGGCGCTCCTCGAGCTTCTGTTTGTTCACATACTTCTGATCCCGCTCATAGCTGGAAAGCTGGGACTCCTGCTTGGCTACCCATGACTTCTGCTCAGTGGTCAGCTTGATTAGCTCTTGCAGTAGATTCCAGGTGGTGAGTATGCGCTGCTTGCGATCCGCCGATTGACTGCACACGTTCTTCCAGCGCTGCTCCAGATTCTGGGCAGATGAGGCCAGACCGGTGGTGTTCACCTGAGTGCGCCAGCTGTCGGCATCGTTGAGCAACATCTCGACCAGGTTGAGTACTTCGCCAACATTGCTGCTGTGGTGCTCGATGGAACGCTGGATTTGTTCGTGCTCGTGCAGCTTCGCTTCGATCACATTTGGTGTATAGCTCTCGAAGCTCAGTGGCTTGTCGAGTTGTGATTCCACCTCAAAGAGCCAGGCACGGATCAGGGCAATGCGTTCCTCTAGACGCAGTAGTGTCTGCTTCAGTTCACCAATCTTGGTGGCACGTTGTTTGCACAGGAAACGCAAGCGATTCCAGCGATCAATGAGTGCATCGCTCTGCTGCTGCACCTGGGCGCGCACCTCTTGTGCTGGGGGCGTGGCATCGCTGTAAAGCGACAGCAACTCCCGTCCCGCCGACAGCAGCCATTCACGTTCCTTATCGCGCAACTGCAATTCACCATTGATCTGTTGTTCCAGCTGTTTGGCAGCCTGTTCGGGATTGGACATGGTGGACACGTCTGCGTCGCGTTCTACACGGTCTTCAAGACCGCGCAGCCACTGCGAGATGCGGTTGTAACGTGTTTGATAGTTGGACAGCAGGGACAGACGCTCCTCAATCGAATTGATGAGCACAGAGAGCTGGTAATCCAAATCCGCGTGCTGCTGCCAGAGTAGGAAGCTGCGCTGTCGGATGGCCTTCATGTCATGTGGACTGATGCACTCCTTCAGCTCCTCTTGGCTGACGGTAAGACCCTCAAGCGCGGGCGTTTGAGCTGCCAGCTGTACACGCTGGGCCCGCAGAGCAGCCAGACGCTGCTCAATCTCCGCCGGCTGCAAGGGCACTGCATCCATGTCCAACAATTCCTGCACCTTTGCAAACTCCTCTTGCAGATGCTGGACACGCTGGTCATACGATTCTGCGAGCTGTTTGATGCGATTCAGGAAGTTCTGCCACGTCTCGAGTGCAGCTCGCAGATTGCTGATTCTCTGGCCAATGCTCGCCTGCTCCATACGCATGGCGGTGGCCAGGGCGTCATCACAGTAAGGCAGCAACTGTTGCTGCTGTGCCTTCAACGCTGCGCTCTGCTGTTCTCCTCGCGCTAGCTGCAGGAGCAGTGCATCCAGACGTGCCCTCAGGTGTGGCACACGCTTCAGGTGAATATAGCGCAGCTGGAGTGCATTTCGCTCCGCTTCCCGCTGACGCAGCCACTCGAGCAGAGAGGCAAGCTGCTGCCGATAGGTATTCCAGCCACTCACACGCTGCTCCAGCTCATCATTGCGCTGCATAATGCGCGAGAGAGTCTCGTTGTGCAGGTTCGTCAGTGCCTTGTACTGTTCCGATAACTCCGATTCCAGCGGCGTCTCGGCGAGCACACTCTGCTGTGAGATCAACAGATTCTGATGGATGGCGCAGAGTTGTTGCTGCTCCCTCAGACTGCTGTAGTCCTCAGGTATGGCGCATGCCAGGAATGACTGCACATGCTGCAGATACTGACGCCACAATCGCAATGCCTCCGAGCTGTTCTGGGTGCGAGCCAGACGGGTGGACAGACGATGGTACTCCTGGAACGTGTCCTGGAATATCTTCTGCCACATGGCCAGCACCTCCAGTATGCTATCATCGGCTGCACTCGCATCAGCAGGCGCCAACACATTGTTGTTCTGCTGACGCTCACGCAATTGTCGCAGTTGCTCCTCGGTTCTCGCCAGCGTCTGCAAGTGGGCGCGCAGTGCAGCCAACTGCTCCTCGCTTTCCTTAGGTGTCTGGGTCTCGCCGCGTGCAATGTCCTGCAATCAGAGATGGAATTATCAGACAGGTGGTCAAGTAGTGAGGTAGTCCGGTGTGCTTAGCTAATTAGCATGACCCTAATAACCATAATGAAGCCCAAAGCTCTACAGTTACCACACTGCATGGCTTCACAACAAGAACAATAACAACAACAACAATTGTTATGAAAACGGCAACTCTTTCCGCCAACTGGCAATGACCTCATGCAAACGACACGCGCGCTGTCTGGCCACCCAGCGAAGGTGGGCGGCAGGGCATGCGGTAGAGGGATAGGGCGACTGGTTGGCAATGTGCATTTCAAATGCACGCACAGTGGTACAAGCGTGATTAAAAGACAGGCATTTGAATTGGCAAAAGTAGCTTTTATAAATATTAATTTAATATTTCATAAATAATCATGACGACGATAAGCTTACGTTCCTCAATGAACTAACTCATTTACTAATCGCAAATACCAACAACAAATAGTTCAGTGATTGCAGTCTGACCAAGGATTTGCTTTAATAAAGAATATTCAAATATATAAATCTGCTCAATCATTAATCGTATTCTTTTGACTGACAGACTGACAGCATGTACCCCTCTCTTCCCTCTCTTCCAACCGTGTTCCCGCTTGTAAAATATTAATTTTTGTTGTAGCATGAGCTACCTGTTTTGTAGTCAGTTATTTGTCAATGGAAATTTAATATGCCTGCACACAGGAAGCTCTCACAGCTCAATTTTTTATTCACGCCTCTCATCAATCAATAATGACCATAATGCAGCCATACACTTGAGTGGGAGCACCACTGGTGTAGGGCCGTGTCTCTGTCTCTGACTCGGGCACTAGTTCCAGTTGGGTGCCAAACACATTCGAGAAGAGAAAGTTTTTCAACTTTTAACCCACTTAAAATAGCATGTCCTTCGTAGTAGAATAACATACAGTTGCCGGTTCAATTTTAGACCCAGTACTTAAAGAAAGCAAAGGGTCAATTAGGTTTGGTTGAGTTATGATTTGCCCTGCATTGAACAACTTTCAGTAAAAAATATTATCCATAATTAGTACTCGGTACTTTGCAGTCGGTTCGCTCAACTGTACCTTCAACTATTAGCGTTTCTTTTTGTTGTTGTTGTCACCCGTGTGGGATTTTCCACACGCTAACCCTAACATATGCAAATCGGTAGTGCTTTCCAATCGATATATGGAATGCAGTGGAGTTTACACCGAAGTGTCTTTACAGTTTTCACTCTTTTTGGTTCAGTCGGATGACTGCACTCACCTGCTGCACATTGTTGAAGTACACCTTGGCCTGTGTGACCTCCTTGTCAAGCTGCTTTCGCTCCTTGTCTTGGGTTTCGGCCACATTCGCCAGCGTGGTTATCGCATCCTTGCACTCGGCCAAACGCTGACCCAACGCATCCAGTTCGCCTTGCATCAACGAAGAGGCATCTAGGCCAACATCGGCGGCTATTTTAGCCACAATGTCACGCAGTTCCAACAGACGATCATTCTGTGTGCTCAGATTGTCTTGGCAGACCTGTTGAAAAACAAGAAATTGAGTTTAGTTTGAGTTAAATAAAACGTCTGCTTTAGTCACTAGTGTCTTTGTTGACAAACTTTATCAAGAGTTTTACACAAGATCCCAGCAAATGTCACTCGCTATATTTAACACACGCCGGTCGGTCGGGTCATTCAGTTTCCCCTCCCCATTCCCTACCCCTAATGGGTCTTATCAATTGGCTCTACTTGTGTTCTGCCCTCACTCCACTTGCTGTACGTAATTAGCACACGTCGAGTGCACTTTCAATTTCATCTAAAAATTCAATTTAGAAAACAGGTCGCCCGCAGCTAGAAAAGATCTATTTAAATAACGAGCTCAGCGCATATGTAGACGGGAGGCAAAGCTAACAAACACACACACAAATAATCCAATCTAAAAGGGCAAGTCGACGCATACCGGCGAGTGCCCTATGATATCATCTGGAAAATATTCATGTTTCATGCTTTATCACAAAACAGAAAAAACTAACAAACAAACGCTTAGTGACTGACCTTGAGCAATTTGGAGAGCCCAAAAATTAAGAAATCTACGATTTACATTTATCTTTAGCTTGGACAGGCATAGGACAGGCATGAATATGTGTGTGTCATTCCTATGTATATAATTTTTACTTTTCGGTCTTTATTTTTCGACGCTGCTGAGAGATAAAGCAGCTATACAAATATGGAGCTTACGGCTCTCGCGGGTTGATAAACTTCGCCATGTGAAGCGACAGTTGGAAAAATAATTACAAGCCAACATTTCTGGTGGCCATAATGACCCTAATGATCAATAAATATAAATAACAAAACTATGCGTTAATTTTTAAAGCAAATAAAAACCAAAAATCGAAACCAACTCCAAAAACTGTCCAACCGTCCCGACCGTCTGCCGGTTTGTCTGTTTGCCCGTCCGTCTGTTTGTCTATTTGTGTCAAACAAAATAATTTATGACACAAACAAGGCACATAAATGTACGTGTGTACACGATACACGACGGCCGTGTATTTACAGCAAAGTTACTCCACATGGCTGCGGCTATTACCAGCGATTACAGTGACGCGCCCAAAATTGATTGGGCCGAGTGTTATTACGGTTGAAAATCAATGTAATTACAGCCGGTCGTCCGCCAGGATGGTAATTAAACGTTGTCGTTACGATTTGCCGCCAAAATCAAATGGTGATTGAAGCGAGTACGGAAGTGGAACAAAAGCGCTTAGCCACCCACAAGGACCAACCACTAGCCCCTAGTTAATTGCTACTCACCTTGGCATGTTGTTGCATGACATCCACGGGCTGCTCCAGTGACTTGACGCTATCCATTTGCTGTTCAATGCAGTTCTTGACCGCTGCCGAGGCGTTACGATACTTGTCCCAGAGCTCAACGGCTCGCTGATAACGTGTGCAAAGCTGCTGCAGATTATCAGTGGTATCATTCCAGGCGACTACTGCATCTTGTACGGCCGATTCGATTTGTTCCACTAACTGCACATCACAGCTTTCGATTAACGGCTTCGCGGCGCCCTTTAATTCGTCAAGCAACTGCTCACGACTATGCAGATCACCAGCCAAACCCTGAGACAACGAAAGAGAGAGCGAGAAAGCGCCCGAAATTTGTTAATTTTTTTGTTGTGTTTTGTTTATGGGTACGGGAGCGATAATAGTCGCGACGATACGCGCGCGTTTCGTAGCAAACGTCAACTGCGGCTGCAAGCGCAGCACGCAAAGCGAAACGGAATAAAACGTAAGTCAAGACGCGCGAAAGCTTTACATGAAAGCTTTTGCTTGTCAGAAAGTTTGCAGCTACTCGAAAAGCTTTTTGTGTTGTCTGCTTTACTTACGTTTTCGGGTTTAAATAGAATACTACGCGCGATTTTAAATGAACTTGTGAATGCTTGCGTTTTGATAGCGTTTCAGAGGCGTTTCGTTGTGTACAGAAAACGCACTCGTTTTTATAGCGTTTTTAAAGAAGCGAAACGTAAGCGTTTTTGAGGAAGTAAGTAAACTGTTTGACAGTACGAATTGAACTGAACGGAGGCTGTAAGCGCTACCGACCTTTATCGCCTTTGTTCTGCTAAGAGCTGAGAATAACTCAGCAGCGAATTAACAGACAAACACGAACATGTCTCGGTTGACCACACAGGTAGTCGGCCGTCTTGGCCTTTTACGCGCCTGCAAATATCATAAAAGATAACTTACCTCGAGTCTCTCGGTAGCCTTGCGCAGGCGTTCGTAGTCAACTTGTCCGTGCACACGTATAAGTTCCATCATGAAATCGGTTTCCTGCACGGAGCCGTGAACCAGTTCCAGTTGGCGCTCATAGCGGAGCCACAAGGCCAACCGATTGCGTAGGATGGCCATGATATTGGTACACTTGCTCTCGAGGAAGGCATGATCGTCCTGCAGTTGGGAAATATCGCGTTCCAGTTTCACCGGCGACACGGACATTTTCAGACGCATGGGCAACGTGTGAAGCATCTGGCGTATGCGCATTATCTCCTGCCAGCTTGATACGAGCTCCTCGCCCGCCGCCTGGCAGTCGGCAACTGCTTTCTCGATGACATCGGCGCCTTGACGCTCCGCCGCTTCGCATTCATCGAGAATCACAGAGATTTTTGCCTGATGCTTACGCTGATTGCTGATGCCCTCATGAATGGCCTGAAGCTGATCCCGCAGCACGGAGGCAAACTCCAGCTCCTCAGCAATTTGAGTGGTGATCTTGTGGGAGAGAGCGAAGAGTTCGCCCACCTTTTCCGGCTCAATTGCGGGCTCTTGAAGTCCAATGCGGCCCAGTTCGTTGCCAATAAATCCAACGCGTGTGCGAAGTACCTGGACACGTTCAATGTACAGACAGAGCTCCTCCTCGTTTTTGATCACACCCTTCATGCTGGTCATGGTCAGGTATATTTCCTGCAGTTCTCGCTCAACCAGTTTCAGTTTCTCATCGGGTTGCATGTCCTCCGAGGATAGACACTCCACAATGTTGTGCTGTATGAGCTCAATGGCCTGGGCCACGGCTTGCCAACGATCCTCGAGTTGGGCATGGAACTGACGCTGTAGCATTTCATCGGCTAATGGTATAACTTGCAGGGATTTCTCCAGACTGTTGCCCGCATCGTTCCGTATGTTATTGTGGAGCTCAAAGCGAGCCTTGATCTCCCAGAACTGACGCATGTGTGGTATGGGTTCCTCCGTGGGCTTCGCTGGTATTTGAATCTGTCGCAGTTCTTGCTCAGCTTCCCTCACAAACGCCTCCATTTTGTCCGTCTGCTGTTCGTACTGCACCCAGACCTCCTTGAAGATCAGCAGTCGATGCAGATAGAGTGCCACCTCCTCGCGAAGCTTGAGCAGCACAATCAGTGCCTCGTTGGTTTCTTCCACTAGATTAGGTGCCTGCACCAGTGTCTGTAGTTTGTTGGCAATTCCCGAGAGTTGTGTCATCTTCACATAATGATGCGAAATGTCCGTGCTAAGGGATTGATAGAGTGTGGCATACTGGTCGTAATCGGCAGATGTAACCGCAGACAAATCAGGCACACGTTGTTGTGCCACCTGCAGCCACTGCAGCTCATCTCGCATTCCCTTCTCCAGTACGGTCCACCGAGATGCGGCTTGCACCAGCTTAGAAGATCGCTCTGAAGCCCGCTCCAACAGCTGTGTGGCTCTTTGGTAGAGTTCCTTGTGTAGCTCCGAGTGCTTCTCGCGCGTCTCACTGTCAATGTTCTCCTCGAGAGACTCGAGCATTGCACGACAATGGCTGAGATTGACAAAGAATCTGCGCTGCTTCTGCACCTCATTGTTGAGCTGCTCCAGCGAACTGGACACAATGGGACTCTCTACCATCTTATCGGCGAGGACTGTGATGTTCGTAAACTCCTTAAGGGTTTGCTCATACTCCTCGGCCAGCGACTGCAGCTGCAGTAGACGATCGCGCTCCGCTCCGATGAGCTTGCCCATGTTCATGCTTGCCTCGTACGTACTGTGCACATCCTGGGGCATTTTCTTGCCGGGGAAATCTCGCTGGAAGAAGCGTGCACTCTGCATGAGTTCACCCAGTTGCTGTTGTGATGCCGTGTGTTGTTGCTCCAGTTCATTGACCATCGCCAGCTTTACTGACAGCGGGTGATCCTGACTTGTGGCCTGATCGTAGTTCATCTGAAGCTGCTCCAATACGATGGTTACTTCCCGATAAAGCAACTCGAAATTATGCCACTTGTCTAGATCCTTGCTGTCCTGAGCTTGATTCTGCTGTGTCACTTGCTGCACTGCAGCCACGTGCTCCTTGAGCGTATCCACACATTGAAGTAGTTCTGCTGCCGTAGGTTTATCTACAACAGAAAGCTGCTTCTCCAAGCTGTTGACATTGCCCTTAATTGTGCTCAACTCCTCGTTGAGGGAGTTGTAGTTGTCCAGCTTCTGCTCAGAGGGGCCTTCGTTGGAGTTCTGACGGATCAGGTAGACACGGTACTCAATGGTTTCCAGCCAGGTTGAGACCTTTTCAATGACCGTTATGACAGTGGTGTGTATAACAGTCTTATCTCCAGTGCGTATAGCCGCGTCCAGAGTTCTTAATCCCTCGTCGACCTCCTGCTGGCGCTGCTCTGTCGGCACTTGCTTGATCTGCTCGGAAAGCGTTGCCAGGTGGAGCACATCGCTCAGTGGTGTCTGTTGCTGTGGAGTCGCTTGTTTCAGTTGGCGAATACGATTATCGATGGCTTCCTTAGTCTCGGCCCAGCTGACTTCCTGGGGTTTACCCGGATACAGCTGCAGAGTTTCGCTCATGATCAGAGCTTGAGAAGCGTCTATTGGAGATTTCTCGATATTCACGCTGCTTGTGGGGCTAACCCAAATGTTTTGCTGTTGGACATCGGGGCCGGGTGTAATGGGCACTATTAACTCTTCCGTGGGAGATGCAACCTCCTCAATGGTAACGGAAGAAGTGGGTCCAGTGCGTGGCTTGCCTCCGCTGCTCTGTTGCTGCGAGGCAATGCTCACCTTGTTCTGTTCGATGATGTGCACCGGTAGATCGGGATACTCATCGTAGACGGTTGTCTTTGTGATCTGCAACTGGACACGCTGTGGCCTTTGGGCATCAATGTTGGATGACTCTGGCTGCACAGCTGGTACCTCTTCTACAATTTCCTGATTTGCAGAAACCACTAGGCCCGACTCCGATAGCAATTCGGGGGCAATCTCAACGGTTACGCTGATTTGTGGATCCACTTCGGGTACGATTTGTGGCTCGGAAATGCCCTTATTCTTTTTCTTGCCCTTCTTAGATGGCTTCTCCGGCTTGGGTAGCTCCATGGTTTGCGTGTACTCGTAAAGAGTAGGCTCTGCCACGGATGCATCCGAATCAGCAGGAATGGCCACTGTGGTTCTCACCTCCAGCTCGTACGGCTCTGACACGGAGCTTTCTTCGAGGGATATGGGCTGTTGTTCCTCCCTTGGAGTGGTTTGCACCACGACATCGGTCACTTCCACGGGTTCCACAGTATTGGCTATGAGTTCCGCTGGCTCTGGGGTCATTGTCTGCATTTGTGTCTCAATTGTGGTTGTCACTTCGGTGAATGTGGATTGCTCCGTTGTTGGAACAGGCAGATCGATAGTCATGTCCTTGACCAGATCTTGCACGAGTGTTGGCACAACTTGCTCGCTCCTAGGCTCGGCATCACGGGGTGATTCCTTGGGCGTGGTCTGGAGTTCCTTTTCGATTGTGGTAGTCACAACGGTTTGACTGGAAATCTCTACGGTATCCCGGGGTTGACCACTGACGTCTGTTTGCATTTCAGAGTTTGACATCTCGATGAGTTCGGGCTTTTCATCTTGTGTACGTGGCGTTGTCTGAGCCTCAGTCTCGGTAATTTCAACAACAAGAGTCTGTGATTCATTCTCCTGGTTATCTGTGCTCGTCTGTACCGCTGTCTCATCGAGTGTTGGTTGATGCTGTGGTGAAGTTTGCGACGATTTGATCTCCTGCTCCACCTCAACGGCTGTCGGAGTTGGAGCACGTGGCGTTGTCTGTTGTTCCACGTCCTCAACCAGCGCAAGCTCAACAACTTCGGTGGGAATTATCAACTCTGAGAAGGGATTGCGTGAGGATTCTGAGGGTGAGACAATAACCGCATCCTCAACCACTTTCACGCTCGTATCAATGTCCATGCTGGACAAATCACTCTCGGGGCTAATCTCCACAATCGATTCATGTTGCACTTTGCCTTCCGACTCAATGCTGGCGCTGTTGTCGCGGGGCGAGTTGTCGGATGAGATGGGAGCATGAGAATCCTCCTCTTTCTCGGCCTTTTCTTTTTGCTTCTTCTTCTTACGACGCTTCTTCTTCGAGTCCGAGGAATCATCATCATCAGCAACACTCTTTTCCTCCGGCTCGTAGCCAGTTTCGTGCACAGATTCCACTTCGATATCGGAAGCTGGAATTGGTTGAGGTTCAGGCACTGGCTCCACCTTGGTTTCAGTCTTGACTTGTGTTTGCTCTTCAGCTTGCTCATCTCTTCTCTTCTTTTTCTTTCGACTTCGCTTCGTGGCCGCATCGTCGTCACGAGTCTCCGTTGTCGTCACAGTCTCAATAATGGACATGGTGACCTTACCAGACAGCTGGGTAGCAGGATCTGCATCAGCGGAAGTGGTTCCCATTGCAACCTTTAATACACCAACTCCAGCTGTTTCCACTGAAGGTGCTGTAATCTGGTAAGTTGCACGGGGAGATTGGGACTCGGCAGCCTCGCCAGAGATGAACATCTGTGTAGCAACACGCACATCAATTTGAGGCAAGATACTTTCGGTAATATTGGTTTCAACTTGGGATTTCTCCGGCTCAGTTGAGTGTGATGTCTGTGGTTCTTCCTTAACAACTTGGGATGGCTCTTCCTGAGGTAATGACTCAACTGGCTTTAGAGCGGGCTCAGCGTGTGTTTTTTCAGCTTCAAGGAAGGCTTCCGTTGCAGTCGCTTCTTTTACGGGCTGCTCTGCTTCGGATGGTACAGTCTCAATTTGCGGTTGTTCAGTCTCGGCTCTCGGTGATATTGGTTCAAACTCATAGGACTCCATGGAGACCGAGTTGCCAGTTTCGGGACTTGTGGGCCAAATGGTATCGACGGGCATGGAAGGATCTCTAGGAGAAGCTCCAGCTGTTTGTCGTATGAGAGTTGTTGTTTCATGCTGTGAGAAATCAATATTTGTGGGCTGAAGATGGTGTTCCAAGGGCCAAATTTCATTGATGTCTTCTACCACAGGCTCAGTCTCTTGATAAGTCTCTGCTATGGGTGCTACTTCAGTTGGTGTTTTAGTAGATGTTGTTGTAGTTGTTGTGGTTGTTGTTACTGCTGTTGCTGTAACATTAACAGGACTGGTAGTTGCAACTTCTACGATTTCTTCAATGTCTACTTGAGGTGCTGGCAATTCTACAGGTGCTTCTTTAATCGTTTCTGTTGTTGTTGTTACTGTAGGTGCTGTATCGAGTTGCTGTTGTTCTGGTTGTTGTGTTGTTGTTGTTGTGGTGCTGATGTTGATAGACTCAATATCAAATACCTGTTGCTGCGGCTCGTCTGTCCTCGATTGGGACAAGTCCGTGGCAACTTCTTCGATGACGACACCTGGCTCCTGCATCAGCCTTTGGAATTCTTCTTCGCTTACCTCCTTGCCATTAATTGTACGAATAATGTTGATATTGACATGCGGTGAGCTTTCCTCTTCAGTTATCTCAATCTCCTCGGGCTCCTCGACAATCTCCTCGGTTATGTGCTCCTTTCCGTTGACAATCGTCACATGCTTGATTATCTTACGCGTCTTGCGTATAACCTTTCGTGTCACCTGCTGCATTACAGTACGTATGCTGCCATGGGTCTCCACATCAGATTGTCCTGCGGCAGCACGGAATGGCTCCATTTTACCATCCTCAGTTGGGCTCAATAGTTGTTCGTATTGTTCCACAACTGGTTCCGTTTCGAACTCGCTCACAATCACCGTCTCCGGCTGTGAGCCGTCCAAGAGAGTGCCCCTTGTCTGCTGGGTGACTACTGTGCGATAGGTGCTCTCCTTTGGATCGGCAATGGTGTCCGTATGCTGCACATTTTCGAGATTGATTTGTCCCGTTGAGGTCACCTCAATGTTGCCATCAGCATCGCTAACCGTTTCAATTGAGCTGATTTGCTGTTGTTGCACAATTTGCTGACGTGTACGGGTTGTGACTTTCTTGACCAGAATATGTTTCGTGCCGTCGGGACCCACGACCACCTCGGTGGTTGTCTCATCGGGCTCCACAAACGTCGTCTCAAATGCTTGAGGCACATTCTTCATTATCAGCTCAGTAGCACGTTCAACATCACCTTTGGGCTGCTGATGATAGCGTGCCTCGATTTCCACATCTTCGGGTGCTTCATCCACATGGCGATTAAGCGTCGTGTCGATCTGTATCGTTTCCTGACCACCCTGCACTGTCTGTGTGACCATTATGTTCTCCGTCGGTGGACGCTCCTTCAGTGTCTGTAGAGCTACTTCGGCGGTTTCAACGGGCAACGGTTCCTGGAAGCTAGTTTGGGCTTCCACGTTGCTGGTAACTATCTGTACTGGCGCTGGATCTGGGATCTCTGGCTGCTGCAAGCTGAACGATGTCTGTGTCTCCACATAAATACCACTTGGCTTTATCTCCTCTTCAGGCATGGAACTAGAGTCTATTGTGTTTTCATTTGACTCTATCGACTCTGGAGCTGCCAGTATACTGATAGGTGCTTGGATCTTGGCATCCTCCAGCACACGTTGACGCTGCGCATCATCCAATTTGGCCTTGCGCAACTCCACGATACGTTTCTCAATTGTAAAGATTCGTGTGGTGGCCACCGTGATCTGTTCACGTAATATGATAATGATGCTCTGCAGTTGCTCCATCAGGGTATCAGCGAGTGGTGCCACATCGGGCTGACTCTGCAGCTGACGGGTCTGTTCAACCAGGTCATCCATCGACTGCTGGCGCTCTTTCAAAGTGCGCAAAAGCTGCTGACTGCGATCAACCTGGGCTTTCAACACCTGTTCATCGGTGCTGCTGTCCGCAGTTGTCTCGAATGATGCCAACTCGGCGGATACATCGTTGATCCAGCGTTCTAGTTCCAGCAAATGCTGTTGATACTCATCAATCTCCTGCTCCCTCTTCTTTTGGCCATGCATGGCATTCTAAATAAAGTTTATGTTTAATTCTTTGAACAATTTGTATGGGGAAATCAGCGAACTTACGGCTATCATGGTAATGCCTTGTTGTGTACGCCTCAGGAGCAAATCAATGCGATCTGAGGTCTCGTTGAGCAGACGCTCGGTGGCCGGATCTGTGGGCAATGCCTTTGATTGCTCCTTCAGATTGCGTGCTTCCTTCTCGTGTACTTCCAGATTGTCTTGGATTAGCTGTGCATCGGGTAAAAGAGAATTCATTTAACATTTAACGAAAAAACCTTTGTCAAAACTTTGACAAAAACTGCTAGTTTCAAAACGTGTTTTGGACCTTTAATAAACAATAATTTATTTTAGACATCAAAAGGTACGACTACTTGTTTTGGGTTTTCTAATCATAAAACTAAAACGAATTCTATACTATCTATATAGATAATTCGAATTTCGAATTCTTTAAGGAATAAGAAAATATGTACGATTGTTTTATGGAATGATGCGATTGTGTTATTTAAATTTTGTGACACACGCCAGCATCCAATAATCGTTTCAAAAATCAATTAATTAATCTAATATATACAGTGTGAGTACTAGTATCTACTAAATAGTATTGTTAGAAAATTGCTGAACACGTGCATTCAAACAATTGCTATACAATTTCCTTAAAAAACTTGTATGTTAATCAGGATCATTACCTTTAGTCCCTGTAGCATGCCCTCCAAGCTGCTGTAGTTCATATTTCCAATGCCATCCTCGACGGTTGAGAGCGATTGTAGCAGTTCGTCGAGTTCTTGTGTTATTAGTTCCTATAATTTTGCATTTGTATAACACAAGTGTTTATTGTGGGTGGTGGGAAGGAATATTAATAAATTGTTAATACAAATAAACATTGCATTTTTGCTGTAAACATTTCTGTAAATATTTGTTGCCGGCTTCTATACAGTTACAACATATTTACAAATCGAACAAAGTGTATAACATATGGTTTTGGTAATGGGATGCAATGCAGTCAGCCATCTGCATAAATTGAAAATAACTTAGCTTATATTTGTAATTTAATAAACTGCTTGTAACGTAACACATGCGCATAGAGTAAAGAGTATATATAACTTAGTTCTTATATGAGCGGATTTCATGAGTTTGGCAATAGGACAGGGAATAGACAAAAGCACCAAATGCGAAAGTCCACGTCGAAATTTTTGGAAATTATTAAAAAGGCTTGAAAGCATCATAAAAATATACATATTAAATTAATTTAAACGAGTTTTAAAGCTTACACAACGCCGATATTTAATTCAAAATAATGACATAGGCCGGAATATCTACCCGTTCAATGTTCTTATTTATTTCTGTACTCACATCATTACGCACCTAATTATACACACACAAATTTACTACTTTTCAGGAGCAATTCATTTAGGATTTCTGCACTACATTACTTAAGGTACACTCCAAGCAGAATTTCTCAATTAAATTGGAAATAATTTATAGTTTTTAGAAATATTTAGATCAAAGTTTAAATAAATTGGCCTAAAAAGTATTATTACTATGTTGCTTTTGTTCTTGAGATTATTTTGAGATGTAGAGTATTAATACTTAAGAATTTCTTACTTCCTGTTTAAAATTCTTTGATTTTTTTAGTTTTTATACACTTTTAGTGTAGCACACACACGAACTGTCTTGTTTTTCACACTGTTTTTTAAAACTTATCAAATTTTGCTTTTGATTCAAAATCAAAACTATTGCAAATGCGTTGACTACTGCATTCCGCATTGAACTCACGGTCTAGACTAAAACTGAAAAATCGCTAGCGCACTGAGATATTTTTGAGTAAGTAAATCGGGTCTGCACTGCAGGGATCTCGTTATAGTTGGATGCTGAATGTTATTTATAGCAAATGGGGAATAAATACCGCAAAAAAATGAAGAATAAAAACACTTTTGGCGTCTTCTGCAGGACGGCAAGATAGAAGGCAATGAACTCAAAAGTTTATACTATTTGTTACATTTCAAATGGGCATATTCTGCTTGAAAACTGGGTGTTGGGTGCACACTTTTGAGCAGCACTGTGCTCGTGACTGTGTGTGCGTGTGCAAGTGCAAGTGCGATTGTTTGTGTATCGTTGTGTGTGTGCCTGTGTGTGAGTGCGTGTGTGTTTGCTGGAATGTCTGCGTGTTTTTGCCTATATGAAAATAAAAACTGTGCAAAAAATATATTTCAAATATGTTTGTTTGTAAGTATCAAATATTAAAACGTGCAAATTGGTTAATATTTTATTTTATTAAGTTTAGTTTTACTGGAATGTTTTTAATTGTAATAGTCAAGTTTTCTACTTTTAGTAGTTTTGGTTTTACAAATGTTAAGATCAATTAGTAAGGAACATAAGCAATGCAATTCAAACTAACGAGTATTAAATCTAGACTAGATGGAATATAAACTCAAATAATTATTACATCAAATATATATCAATAAGTCGGATGCAATTTAAGCAAATTAAACATAAAAAAATTACTTTAAGAAAACATTAATCAAAATCAAAAGATAGGAAGTTACAATTGGTTATAGTTAGTATTAATATTAATAATAGTATATATATTTTTATTTTTTTTATTGTTATTGCTTCGGCACAACCGCCAAATAACCAGCAACAAACAGCAATCGCCGTCTTTCGACCTTACTGTAGGCCATTCTCAGGGTTTGCTGCTGCTGCTGGTGGCAAAATTGGGCAACTTGTGGCTGAAGCGCCGCAACAACAACAACAGCAGTTGGATGAGCAAGAGGAGCAATTGCTGTATAAAAGCCATGAACAAATACCAAAACCACACACAAAAGCTGCAAATATTAGAATTATGAATAAACGAAGGCTCATTGTGATTTTCACCTTCTGGCGTTGTTGTTGCTGCTCAAGCAAATCATTGCCAGCAGCTGATGTTGTTGTTGTTGTTGTCGTAGTTGTGATGCTGCTGCTACTAGTGGTTGCTGGCTCTGGTTCTGGTGCTCCTTCAGTAGTTGTTGTTGTCGTCACCGTTGTGGTTGTCACTACTGTGCGCTTAGTCACATTTGACAAGTTGTTAACCGAATCGTTGTCGTCTCCTAGTGTAGTTGTTGTCGTTTCGGTGTATGTTGTTGCAGGCACCTCATCAGCAACTGTTGTTGTGAGGGATTGCAATTCCTCGGGTTGCTGGACTGTTGTTAATTTTGTTGTTTCGCTAATTGTTGTTGCCGGCGACTCAACGGTAATTGTTTCTGTGAGCACTTGATGATCTAGTGCTGTCTCCTCTGGTGTTGTTGGTGGTGTTGCCGGTGTTGATGCAGCTAACTTATTAATTACGGCTGTTGCCACAGGCAAAATGGCGCTGGTTGCCGCCAGTGTTGTCGCTTGTGTTGCTGTTGCTGCCGCATTGGCAGCAACATTCAATGTGTGAGTTGTGGCGCTCGCCAATTGGATTAGTGCATTTGCAACGTTAGTTGTGGATAGAACAGGGGGTCTTGTTTCAGGGATGGGTTCAAGTGGATCAACTGACACAGATGGTGTCAATTCAATGGTTTCCTTACTCTCAACTGTTTGGGTTGGTGTTGATGTTGGTGTCGACTCAATTTTTACCTGAGGTTCGGCTTCTAAAGCCAAGTAAGTACTCTGATCCCTCCAATGACCTACACCGCCAGGCAAATCGGTTGACATATATTCCGATGAACAACTACGATTCTGTTCGTAATGAGCTGAATCTGTTTCGGGTGTCGGTGTTGCATTGCCACTGCTACCACTACCAGGATCTCGGTCGTTTGATTTGTCATCATCGTCATGCGGCTTACGAATTTCTGGCACAGTCAGTTTTTCCCCGTCATCATCATCATCATCGTCATCGTCATCGTCTTCGTCATTGTCATCTTTGTCGTTCTTTTTGTCGGTATCATTGTCATTGCCTGGTTTTACATCATCTGGTTTCTTGTCTTTGTCAAGTTTTGTATCGATAACACCATGATCATCATCATCACGCTTCGTTCTACCGATGCTACTTTCGAATAAATCTACATCGATGCGAGACGTTTGCCAGTCATCCATAGATAGATTTAAATGCAACTGATCGATATTGCTAAGCAGTGTTGTTGTTGCTGGTGTCATGTCAACGCTAGGAATGTTTACAATTGACGATGCTTCTGGTTCAGTCTTATCTACAACGTTATCAGTTGTCAATTTACTCGATTCTGTAATCGTAGTCGTTCTCACTACAGTTTCGGTAATGATGTCAGTCTTATGCTTATCGTCTTGGGTTTCCTGAGTTTTTTCCGTATTCGTTTTGTATAACGCATAGGCGTCATCTGTCCTGAGTCTATGATGATTGATTAATTTCCAGAAGTCGTCTTGACTGAGATTCCACGCAAGTTCACTTGAATTGCTAGGAACAACGGTCAACGTTTCGGACAAGGAAATATCTTCTAAGGGTTCTAACGTGGTTGTCGACGGTTTTTCTACGATTAGTGTCATTTCTTCAATTACTACCTTGGGCTCTTCAACAAGTGCCTTTTCTTTTACTATTTCCTCAAATTTGGTTTCAGTAATGGGTTGAACAGACTTTTCTGTTTTGATTAAATGTATCTGATGCAATGCATCGTCAATAACATTCTCTGGAATGGAACGTAATAATGTTTGCCTATCGAGATGCAAGTTGAATGCAAGAATCTCAGAATTAATTTCTGAAACTGTTTCGGGTTCAATTATCACATAATCATTCTCTACTGTTTCATCCTTTGGCGTTTCTGGGATTTCTTGTTTAATTACCACGGGTTCATTGGCCTTCAATAACTGATATTCAGTTTCAATTACTTCATATCGGGGACGTATCAACGTTGTTTCTTGTTGAAGATTTCTCATTAAATTTTCCATTTTATTTGAAGGTTCTGTTTTCGCGGGTTTACTTTCAATTATTTCAATTTGAGGCTCTATTGCAAGGTCATTTGAGTGAGATGTCACAACAGTGGACACATATGATGTTGGTTCTTTTTCAGTTATGTTGACGTCCTCCGTAGTTTTAACATCTGTGTGTGTTGTTACGGTTGTTGTTACATAAGTTGTTGTAGTCGTGGTCGTTTTTGTTGTTTCATCCTCTTCAAGATCAATTTGTTGTTTAGGCTCTTGGAAATCGGTTGTTTTGCTTACAACAACTGTAGACCATGCTGGCAAATCAGATTTAACCTCATCCTGATCTTTAGTTACTGCAGCAGGGAATACCTTGGTTTCAGTTTGTACAATTGCTGACCAAGTTGTTGGTTGATCAGTTGGGGATTGAACTGCAACTTCCGGTGGTATATTATCCATTGGTATATCAATTGTAATAGGGGCGTCCTCCTGAGTTAGAGCATTAACTGTTTCTTCCTTTTCGACCGAGTCTGTGATAACTTTCTGCCCTGGTTTCAGTGTTGCAGACCAGTAAGATGTTTCGCAAATAAATGCGTCAGCTTCAGCCGTACTTTGAGTATCATAAGTTGTGTTATTGTCATCATGAGTTGTATTAAATGGAGCTAACGGTGTTGGAGTCAAGGAAACTGTTTCTATAATTACAGGTTCTGCATCGTATGAAGTGGTCTTTGGAATACTTTCATCCTGATTATTGGATGGTTCTTCGACAACATTCGGTTCCTCAACCACAGGTTCTGGTTTCTGTTGAACCTTAGGAGATTTTTTCTCCTTCTTTGACTTTTTCTTAGGTTCAATCAGTTCCTTCACATCCTCCACAACTGGTTCAACCTTCTGCACTACCTCTTCAATTTCAACGGCAGCAATAGGAATGGGTTCTTCAGTTGGTTTGAATGGTTCAAGAGGCGTCGTGTTTGTAACAGTTTCTGTTGTAGTTGTTTGAGTTACTATTGACGACCAAGATTGAGTTGTAGATGGCATATCCACACTTTCCGGGACCGTTGATTCAATAACATCCTTTGGCTCTTCGACAACAAGCGCTCCTTCAACAACAGGTTCTGGTTCCTGTTGAATCTTTGGCGATTTCTTCTCCTTCTTTGACTTTTTCTTGGGTTCAGTCAGTTCCTTGACCTCTTCGACAACTGGTTCAACCTTCTGCACTACCTCTTCAATTTCAACGACTGCAGTAGGAGTGGGCTCTTCAGTTGGTTTGAATGGTTCAAGAGGCGTCGTTTTAGTAACAGTTTCTGTTGTAGTTGTTTGAGTTACAATTGACGACCAAGATTGAGTTGTAGATGGCGTATCCATACTTTCCGGAACCGTTGATTTAGTTACGTCCTTTGGCTCTTCGACAACAATCGGTTCGTCAATAACCGGTTCAGGTTCCTGTTGGACCTTTGGAGATTTCTTCTCCTTCTTTGACTTTTTTTTGGGTTCAGTCAGTTCCTTCACCTCCTCGACAACTGGTTCAACATTCTGCACTACCTCTTCAATTTCAACGGTAGCAATGGGAGTGGGCTCTTCAGTTGGTTTGAATGGAGCTAGAGGAGTCGTGTTTGTAACCGTTTCTGTCGTAATTGTTTGAGTTACAATTGAGGACCAAGATTGAGTTGTAGATGGCGTATCCACACTTTCCGGAATCTTTGATTTAATCACTTCCTTTGGCTCTTCGACAACGGTCGGTTCCTCGACCATTGGTTCTGGTTCCTGTTGAATCTTGGGCGATTTCTTCTCCTTCTTTGACTTTTTCTTGGGTTCAATCAGTTCCTTTACCTCCTCGACAACTGGTTCAAACTTCTGCAAGACGTCTTTGATTTCAACTGCAGCAATAGGAATGATTTCTTCAGTTGGCTTAAACGGAGCTAGAGGTGCTGCTTCAGTAGTAGTTTTAGTCGTAGTTGTTTGGGAAACGATTGAGGACCACGATTGAGTTGAAGATTGCGCCTCATTGACTTCGGGGTCCGATGGTTTTGTCACTTCAATTGTCTCTTCAACAACAGTCGGTTTTACTGGTTCTGGCAGTTCAACGGGAACTTGTTCAGCAACGATATCAACTGCATTTGATATGAGTTCATTTATGCTTTGTTCCAAAGTCGGTTTCTGAATTTGAATTTGCTCCGGCTTTGTTTCAGATACCATTGATCTATGACTGCTTTTCTTTTCCTCAGTTATGAAATCCACAGTATCATTTGAAGGCTTCTTCTTTGACTTCTGTTTTGTTTTCTTGTGTATGGGTTCTGTTTCCAATTTAAGTGGTATTGTGACCTTCTTGTCGGTTTGTGGCTTGCTTAAGTCATCGAATACAATTTCTTTGGTTTCTTCCCGAAGTTGACGAATTTGTTGAGCTGGTTCTGGAACATTGTGGGCAGCGATAGCAGCCCACGACATGCCCGATGTAATTGGAATTGGAGTGGGGGCGAATGTTTCCTCCATTTTTGGTTCGATAACCTCAGAACATTGATTATTGCTGTTAATGGCCGGTTCCAGTGCAAAAGAAGGTTCAGTAAAAGGTTTAGAAGATATTGTTTGATTGGTGTCTTTTGGCTTTTTAGATTTCTTCTTCTTTGGCTTTTCCTCGGCAGTCGAATTATATGATTGTTGAGAACGGGATCGAGAACGGTTTCGTTTTTTCGATGTAATTTCTAGGAAACCATGCTCTTGTTGTTGCAATGGTTCTTCGACCTTAGATACTTCAGTAACTTGTATAACCGGGCGACTGATTGTTCGCGAATTTCTATCAATCGGCTCTTTTATTGCTTCCCAGGGTTGTGCAATTGAAGACCAGCTTGGCAAGTCCACATCAGTAGGATTAAATTCCTCATCCATCATTTCCTTCCACGACAAACCGAAAGATTTTTCAGGATACTCGGTATACTCATTTGGTTGAATATCTGGGGTTCTAACTGTTGGAGGTATGATAGGATCTGGAAATTCGGTAACTACAACAACAGATGAACTTTGAGGCCGTTCAATAACTCGAGAAACTGGTTCATTGCCTTTGTATTCAATACTGCTTGGAGAAGAGTCAGATTCCCACTCCTGGTAACGGATATTTGTGTTGTCTGTAAAGCCAGATTTTTTAACGACTTCAGCATAAGTTTCTGATTGAGACCAAACTGACTTTTGCTGTTTTGGCAATTGAATGCTAAAGTCAGATGGAGTACGCTCAGGCTCTGGATCTTTTTCTGTAAGCACCGTTGGTTCCTCTGAACGATCAACCTTGACAGACTTCTTTTCCTTTCTAGGCTTTTGCTTCTTAGACTTTTCCTCAACAAGCTTTTGGCTATTTTCAACATTATCAGTTGGTTTGAATGGTTCAAGAGGCGTCGTGTTAGTAACAGTTTCTGTTGTAGTTGTTTGAGTTACAATTGACGACCAAGATTGAGTTGTGGATGGCGTATCCACACTTTCTGGAACCTTCGATTTAATCACACCCTTTAACTCTTCGACAACAAGCGCTTCCTCAACCACAGGTTCTGGCTCCTGTTGGACCTTTGGCGATTTCTTCTCCTTCTTTGACTTTTTCTTGGGTTCAATCAGTTCCTTTACATCCTCGACAACTGGTTCAACCTTCTGCACTACCTCTTCAATTTCAACGGCAGCAATAGGAGTGGGTTCTTCAGTTGGTTTGAATGGTTCAAGAGGCGTCGTGTTAATAACAGTTTCTGTTGTAGTTGTTTGAGTTACAATTGACGACCAAGATGGAGTTGTAGATGGCGTATCCACACTTTGCGGGACCGTTGATTTAACAACATCCTTTGGCTCTTTGACAACAATCGGTTCTGGTTCCTGTTGAACCTTAGGAGATTTCTTCTCCTTCTTTGACTTTTTCTTGGGTTCAATCAGTTCCTTCACATCCTCGACAACTGGTTCAACTTTCTGCACTACCTCTTCAATTTCAACGGCTGAAGTAGGTGTGGGTTGTTCAGTTGGTTTGAATGGTTCAAGAGGCGTCGTGTTTGTAACAGTTTCTGTTGTAGTTGTTTGAGTTACAATCGACGACCAAGATTGAGTTGTAGATGGCGTATCCACACTTTCCGGAATCGTTGATTTAATAACATCCTTTGGCTCTTCGACAATAATCGGTTCCTCAACAACAGGTTCTGGTTCCTGTTGAACCTTAGGAGATTTTTTCTCCTTCTTTGACTTTTTCTTAGGTTCAACCAGTTCCTTCACATCCTCCACAACTGGTTCAACCTTCTGCACTACCTCTTCAATTTCAACGGCAGCAATAGGAATGGGTTCTTCAGTTGGTTTGAATGGTTCAAGAGGCGTCGTGTTTGTAACAGTTTCTCTTGTAGTTGTTTGAGTTACAATCGACGACCAAGATTGAGTTTTAGATGGCGTATCCACACTTTCCGGGACCGTTGATTCAATAACATCCTTTGGCTCTTCGACAACAATCGTTTCCTCAACAACAGGTTCTGGTTCCTGTTGAACCTTAGGAGATTTCTTCTCCTTCTTTGACTTTTTCTTGGGTTCAATCAGTTCCTTCACATCCTCGACAACTGGTTCAACCTTCTGCACTACCTCTTCAATTTCAACGGCAGCAATAGGAGTGGGCTCTTCAGTTGGTTTGAATGGTTCAAGAGGCGTCGTGTTAATAACCGTTTCCGTTATAGTTGTTTGTGTTACAATTGACGACCAAGATGGAGTTGTAGATGGCGTATCCACACTTTCCGGAATCGTTGATTTAATAACATCCTTTGGCTCTTCGACAACAAGCGCTTCCTCAACCACAGGTTCTGGTTCCTGTTGGACCTTTGGCGATTTCTTCTCCTTCTTTGACTTTTTCTTGGGTTCAATCAGTTCCTTCACATCCTCGACAACTGGTTCAACCTTCTGCACTACCTCTTCAATTTCAACGGCAGCAATAGGAGTGGGCTCTTCAGTTGGTTTGAATGGTTCAAGAGGCGTCGTGTTAATAACAGTTTCTGTTGAAGTTGTTTGAGTTACAATTGAAGACCAAGATTGAGTTGTAGATGGCGTATCCACACTTTCCGGAACAGTTGATTTAATAACATCCTTTGGCTCTTTGACAACAATCGGTTCTTCAACAAAAGGTTCTGGTTCCTGTTGAACCTTAGGAGATTTCTTCTCTTTCTTTGACTTTTTCTTGGGTTCAATCAGTTCCTTCACCTCCTCGACAACTGGTTCAACTTTCTGCACTACCTCTTCAATTTCAACGGCTGAAGTAGGTGTGGGTTCTTCAGTTGGTTTGAATGGTTCAAGAGGCGTCGTGTTTGTAACAGTTTCTGTTGTAGTTGTTTGAGTTACAATTGAAGACCAAGATTGAGTTGTAGATGGCGTATCCACACTTTCCGGAACCGTTGATTTAATAACATCCTTTGGCTCTTCGACAACAAGCGCATCCTCAACCACAGGTTCTGGTTCCTGTTGGACCTTTGGCAATTTCTTCTCCTTCTTTGACTTTTTCTTGGGTTCAATCAGTTCCTTCACATCCTCGACAACTGGTTCAACCTTCTGCACTACCTCTTCAATTTCAACGGCAGCAATTGGAGTGGGCTCTTCAGTTGGTTTGAATGGTTCAAGAGGCGTCGTGTTAATAACAGTTTCTGTTGTAGTTGTTTGAGTTACAATTGAAGACCAAGATTGAGTTGTAGATGGCGTATCCACACTTTCCGGAACCGTTGATTTAATAACATCCTTTGGCTCTTCGACAACAAGCGCTTCCTCAACCACAGGTTCTGGTTCCTGTTGGACCTTTGGCGATTTCTTCTCCTTCTTTGACTTTTTCTTGGGTTCAATCAGTTCCTTCACATCCTCGACAACTGGTTCAACCTTCTGCACTACCTCTTCAATTTCAACGGCTGAAGTAGGTGTGGGTTCTTCAGTTGGTTTGAATGGTTCAAGAGGCGTCGTGTTTGTAACAGTTTCTGTTGTAGTTGTTTGAGTTACAATTGAAGACCAAGATTGAGTTGTAGATGGCGTATCCACACTTTCCGGGACCGTTGATTCAATAACATCCTTTGGCTCTTCGACAACAATCGGTTCCTCAACAACAGGTTCTGGTTCCTGTTGAACCATAGGAGATTTCTTCTCCTTCTTTGACTTTTTCTTGGGTTCAATGAGTTCCTTCACATCCTCGACAACTGGTTCAACTATCTGCACCACCTCTTCAATTTCAACGGCTGAAGTAGGGTGGGTTCTTCAGTTGGTTGGAATGGTTCAAGAGGCGTCGTGTTTGTAACAGTTTCTGTTGTAGTTGTTTGAGTTACAATTGACGACCAAGATTGAGTTGTAGATGGCGTATCCACACTTTCCGGAACCGTTGATTTAATAACATCCTTTGGCTCTTCGACAACAAACGCTTCTTCAACCACAGGTTCTGGCCTGTTGAACCTTAGGCGATTTCTTCTCCTTCTTTGACTTTTTCTTGGGTTCAATCAGTTCCTTCACCTCCTCGACAACTGGTTCAACTTTCTGCACTACCTCTTCAATTTCAACGGCTGAAGTAGGTGTGGGTTCTTCAGTTGGTTTGAATGGTTCAAGAGGCGTCGTGTTAATAACCGTTTCTGTTGTAGTTGTTTGAGTTACAATTGAAGACCAAGATTGAGTTGTAGATGGCGTATCCACACTTTCCGGAATCGTTGATTTAATAACATCCTTTGGCTCTTTGACAACAATCGGTTCCTCAACAACAGGTTCTGGTTCCTGTTGAACCTTAGGATATTTCTTCTCCTTCTTTGACTTTTTCTTGGGTTCAATCAGTTCCTTCACCTCCTCGACAACTGGTTCAACTTTCTGCACTACCTCTTCAATTTCAACGGCTGAAGTTGGTGTGGGTTCTTCTGTTGGTTTGAATGGTTCAAGAGGCGTCGTGTTTGTAACAGTTTCTGTTGTAGTTGTTTGAGTTACAATTGAAGACCAAGATTGAGTTGTAGATGGCGTATCCACACTTTCCGGAACCGTTGATTTAATAACATCCTTTGGCTCTTCGACAACAAGCGCATCCTCAACCACAGGTTCTGGTTCCTGTTGAACCTTAGGATATTTCTTCTCCTTCTTTGACTTTTTCTTGGGTTCAATCAGTTCCTTCACCTCCTCGACAACTGGTTCAACTTTCTGCACTACCTCTTCAATTTCAACGGCTGCAATTGGAGTGGGCTCTTCAGTTGGTTTGAATGGTTCAAGAGGCGTCGTGTTAATAACAGTTTCTGTTGTAGTTGTTTGAGTTACAATTGAAGACCAAGATTGAGTTGTAGATGGCGTATCCACACTTTCCGGAACCGTTGATTTAATAACATCCTTTGGCTCTTCGACAACAAGCGCTTCCTCAACCACAGGTTCTGGTTCCTGTTGGACCTTTGGCGATTTCTTCTCCTTCTTTGACTTTTTCTTGGGTTCAATCAGTTCCTTCACATCCTCGACAACTGGTTCAACCTTCTGCACTACCTCTTCAATTTCAACGGCAGCAATTGGAGTGGGCTCTTCAGTTGGTTTGAATAGTTCAAGAGGCGTCGTGTTAATAACAGTTTCTGTTGTAGTTGTTTGAGTTACAATTGAAGACCAAGATTGAGTTGTAGATGGCGTATCCACACTTTCCGGAACCGTTGATTTAATAACATCCTTTGGCTCTTCGACAACAAGCGCTTCCTCAACCACAGGTTCTGGTTCCTGTTGGACCTTTGGCGATTTCTTCTCCTTCTTTGACTTTTTCTTGGGTTCAATCAGTTCCTTCACATCCTCGACAACTGGTTCAACCTTCTGCACTACCTCTTCAATTTCAACGGCTGCAGTAGGAGTGGGTTCTTCAGTTGGTTTGAATTGAGCTAAAGGTGTCGGTGCAGAAACAGTTTCTGCGGTTGTGGCTTGGGATACAATTGAGGACCACAATGGAGTCGTCGATCGTGTTTTGTCACTTTCTTGAACATTTTTGCTTATTACGTCATTCGATTGTTGGACAACAATATGTTTTTCACTAACTTGTGTTGACTCCTGTTGGACTTTTGGCAACTTTTTCTCTTTTTTAGGTTTTTGCTCTACAAAGTCAGTCTGTTCCCCGACAATAGGTAATTTCTCAACTACTGATTCAGCTAGTTTGTCCTTTTTGCTTTTCTGTTTTTTGGATTTATCATTCACAATAGTTGAGAAGTTCTGTTCTTCCCGAATGAAGTCCTGTGATGTGGGTACAATATTAGTAGCCAAGTCTTCAAAAGTCTGCGTTGTTTCAGTTGAAATTGTTTGAGAAACTATCGACGACCAAGATTGAGGTAAAGCTTGTATATTGACATTTTCAGAAACTTTAGGTTCAACTTCTCTTCCTGGCTGCTCAGAAATTGGGACTGGCTCCTTCTCGATTTTACGCATTTTCTTTTCTTTCTTACTCTTTTGCTTAGGTTGTTTCGGCTGTTCAGCAACAGTTGTTTCGTCCACAATTTCGACATGAGGCACTTTCCTAGATTTTTGCATCTTTGATTTATCGTTTACAACGGTTGAGAAGTGCTGCTCCTTGTGAATAAAGTCCTGAATGTCTTGTGGAGTCGAGACTTTAGTTTCTACCGTTGCAGGACCAACTTCAATAGTTTGAGAGACAATTGAAGACCAAGATAGAGCCTGGGGAGACACAATTTCCGTGAACTCTATTTCTTTTTGATCGGATACCTTAACGACTTCCTCAATAACTTCTTTTACTGGTTCGCGTTCACGCTTAGCCTTTTTCTCCCTTTTCTTCTGTTTAATGGGCTTCTCCGCTTCAGTTTGAGGCATTTCACTTGTCTTTCTAGGTAAATCAATAACAGCGTCTTGCTGAGTTATCTTTGGGATTGGTTCTTCAGCCCCTTGTCGCACTATGGATGACCATGAAAACACCGTGTCTGGATGCGATTCAACAAGATTGGTAAATTCGTCTTCAACCATTTCGGACCACTTCTGTGACTTTGGTTCATGTATTTGTTGCTCTTGAACTAAGTCAACTGGAGGAGCGGTCTCTTCAACAAGTTTTGAAACATCTTTGCTCGGATTGACAATAACAATAGCATCAGTATCGACTTTTTTCTGTTTTTTGTCTATTTTTGTTTTGGCTTTTTTAGAAACAGTATAAACTACATTCGTGACTTGGTTATCAGATGTGTCCTGACTGGTATTGATTTCAACGTTATTTTTCTCACCGTCTATAAAGCTCATTGTGTGCTTCAGCACATCAGCATATGAGGAGTGCATTTCCCACACATTGAGTGGCTTTGTCTGTTCCTTGCTTTGCTTCGATTTATCTTCATGAATTGTATTCTTTTCATTTGCCACCGATTTCTTCGAAGGTTTGCGTTCCTTTTTGGCTATTTCAACCTTAGGTTTATCTTCAGATTTCTTCTCCGGTTCAGCTTCTTTAGGTTTTTCGGAAGTCAAGGGTTCGGTGATGGTTTCAGTCACAGTTGTGGTCGTTACAGTCACAGTAGTCTTGGAGTCTTCTGTTACGGATGATTCAATAACAGTTTCAGGCTCAACGATTTTCTCAGGTTGAGTGGGCTCCTTTACAACCACTGTTTCGACAACCTTCTCAGGAACAACTGGTTCTTCTTCCTCATCCGAGAATACCATGGGTTCATCCAGAACGTCCATCCAAGAACTGCTGGACTCATCCACAGGCAAGCCCGCATATGCTGGTTTCTTTGGCTCTTCTGGTATCTTCTCATGTTCAACTGCTTTAGGTTTCTCGACAATCACTGGTTCGCTGATGGTTTCAGTCACAGTTGTGGTCGTAACAGTCACAGAAGTCTTAGAGTCTTCTGTAACAGATGATTCAATAACAGTTTCAGGTTCAATGATTTTCTCCGGTTGAACGGTCTCCTTTACAACCACTGCTTCGACAACCTTCTCAGGAACAACTGGTTCTGCTTCCTCATCCGAGAATACCATGGGTTCGTCCAGAACATCCATCCAAGAACTGCTGGACTCATCCACAGGCAAGCCCGCATATGCTGGTTTCTTTGGCTCTTCTGGTATCTTCTCATGTTCAACTGCTTTAGGTTTCTCGACAATCACTGGTTCGCTGATGGTTTCAGTCACAGTTGTGGTCGTAACAGTCACAGAAGTCTTAGAGTCTTCTGTAACAGATGATTCAATAACAGTTTCAGGTTCAATGATTTTCTCCGGTTGAACGGTCTCCTTTACAACCACTGCTTCGACAACCTTCTCAGGAACAACTGGTTCTGCTTCCTCATCCGAGAATACCATGGGTTCGTCCAGAACATCCATCCAAGAACTGCTGGACTCATCCACAGGCAAGCCCGCATATGCTGGTTTCTTTGGCTCTTCTGGTATCTTCTCATGTTCAACTGCTTTAGGTTTCTCGGAAATCACAGGTTCGCTGATGGTTTCAGTCACAGTTGTGGTCGTTACAGTCACAGTAGTCTTGGAGTCTTCTGTTACAGATGATTCAATAACAGTTTCAGGCTCAAAGATTTTCTCAGGTTGAGTGGGCTCCTTGACAACCACTGTTTCGACAACCTTCTCAGGAACAACTGGCTGTTCTTCCTCATCCGAGAATACCATGGGTTCATCCAGAACATCCATCCAAGAACTGCTGGACTCATCGACAGGCAAGCCAGCATATGCTGGTTTCTTTGGCTCTTCTGGTATCTTCTCAGGTTCAACTGCTTTAGGTTTTTCGGAAATCAAAGGTTCACTGATGGTTTCAGTCACAGTTGTGGTCGTGACAGTCACAGTAGTCTTGGAGTCTTCTGTAACAGATGATTCAATAACTGTTTTAGGCTCAACGATTTTCTCCGGTTGAGTGGGCTCCTTTACAACCACTGTTTCGACAACCTTCTCAGGAACAACTGGTTCTTCTTCCTCATTCGAGAATACCATGGGTTCATCCAGAACTTCCATCCAAGAACTGCTGGACTCATCCACAGGCAATCCAGCATATGCTGGTTTCTTTGGCTCTTCTGGTATCTTCTCAGGTTCAACTACTTTAGGTTCCTCGGAAATCACTGGTTCGCTGATGGTTTCAGTCACAGTTGTGGTCGTGACAGTCACAGTACTCTTGGTGTCTTCTGTAACAGATGATTCTATAACTGTCTCAGGTTGAGCGGTCTCCTTTACAACCACTGTTTCGACAACCTTCTCAGGAACAACTGGCTGTTCTTCCTCATCCGAGAATACCATGGGTTCATCCAGAACGTCCATCCAAGAACTGCTGGACTCATCCACAGGCAATCCAGCATATGCTGGTTTCTTTGGCTCTTCTGGTATATTCTCAGGTTCAACTGCTTTAGGATTCTCAGAAATCACAGGTGCGCTGATGGTTTCAGTCACAGTTGTTGTCGTGACTGTCACAGTAGTCTTGTAGTCTTCTGTAACAGAAGATTCAATAACTGTCTCAGGCTCAATG
Source organism: Drosophila dunni (assembly GCA_018152125.1). NCBI lineage: Eukaryota > Metazoa > Arthropoda > Insecta > Diptera > Drosophilidae > Drosophila > Drosophila dunni. The sequence goes on along the minus strand of JAECXC010004138.1, from coordinate 13,965,326 downwards.
ATTTTCTCAGGTTGAGCGGTCTCCTTTACAACCACTGTTTCGACAACCTTCTCAGGAACAACTGGTTCTTCTTCCTCATCCGAGAATACCATGGGTTCATCCAGAACGTCCATCCAAGAACTGCTGGAGTCATCCACAGGCAATCCAGCATATGCTGGTTTCTTTGGCTCTTCTGGTATCTTCTCAGGTTCAACTGCTTTAGGTTTCTCGGAAATCACAGGTGCGCTGATGGTTTCAGTCACAGTTGTTGTCGTGACTGTCACAGTAGTCTTGGAGTCTTCTGTAACAGAAGATTCAATAACTGTCTCAGGCTCAATGATTTTCTCAGGTTGAGCGGTCTCCTTTACAACCACAGGCAATCCAGCATATGCTGGTTTCTTTGGCTCTTCTGGTATCTTTTCAGGTTCAGCTGGTTTAGGTTTTTCGGAAATCACAGGTTCGCTGATGGTTTCAGTCACAGTTGTTGTCGTGACTGTCACAGTAGTCTTAGAGTCTTCTGTTGGTAGAGGAACCAGTTCCTTTATGTCGGAAGAGTTTTCAGATTTCATTTCTTGAATGGTTTCGATAATTTTGCTTATGTTAACTTCATCGGCATTTTCAGCAAGGAGTGGAATTTCAACTTCATCCTCAACTAATTCCTTCCAAGATTTGTGCTCAACAACTACATCATCAGTACCATCATCAATCATTTCGGCCCATGATTTGTGTGTTGTTTCTTTTGGTTCCTCAACCGTATTTGACCGTTTAAAGTTGTCCAAGTCCTTAGGCACTGGAGATGCGAGATCCACCAATGGCTCTACCTGCATCTTTTTCTTAATAGGAGCTACCTTTTCGATGTCAATAAAGTCTTGAGTTTTTTGAGTTACAACTGATGCCCACGAATTGGAAGGCTGTTCTTCTTGATGAGTGCTGTCCTTTAGAATTTGCACCTTCTTTTCAGTACGATCTATTTTAACTTGTTTAATTGGTTCTGGTTTCTTTACTTTAACTTCCTTCCTTTCTTTTGGTGGTAAATCTGCCATTGTATCTATTTGGCTCGCGATCTTGGCCCATGTAACTAGATTATCGTCACGTGTGGGGGACGAAGACGACACAAGAACATCACTGTCATCAGAAGTCGATGAAACTTCAGTTAAAACTGTCTTCTTAGTTTCAATTTTGATTATTTTGTTGTCATCCGTTTCAGATTGACGTTCTTTCTTGTGAACCTTTCGTTCTTTACGAGCCTTAGGTTCTGGCTTTGGTTCAGTTCTAGTAGCTGTAGCTGGTGCTTGAGTCGGCTTCTTGCGAGATTCGATGTCATCCACCCAGTCGCCTGGCTTTTTGACAAGAGAAGCCCAAGAAAACGCATTGCTGTTGCTTTCAGCCTGGCTTTCAATAGCTGGAATAGTTTCCGGATCACTTTCGACTCGAGGTACTTGCTTAATGGTTGGCTCTTGCTCCGCAGGCTTATGACTTTTAACTTCTACACGTTCGGCCTTTTTCTGTTGTCGTGTCTTTTTAGGCTTCTCAGGTTCCTGTCGTTCAACTTTCACCTTATCTGTTGATGAAGCAATTGCTGACTTGATGTGAGTTACAGTTGTGTCAACCCATTCTCCAGGACTCTTTACAAGTGACGCCCAAGAAAAGCCAGTGCTCTGTGATTGTTCTTCCTTAACTGGTTGTTCAGGCTCCGTTGGTTGTATTGTCTGCGTTTCCTTTATTACTTCTGGTTCTAAGTCCAGTTTTTCATCCTCCGATGTTGTCGATACTGGTTCCTCAATTGGTTTCTTTGATTTTTTAGCTTTCTTTGTTTTTGTAGATTTTCGTTCCTCTTTTTCTACCTTTTTGGGTTTCTTACCTTCAACATTGGTGGAATGGTGAGCAATTTCCTTGTGAATTACAGTTGTATCAGTCCATTCGCCAGGTCTTTGAACTAACGCTGACCAACTCATTTCAGGTGCTTTGGGAACATCGTGCTCATCAGATGATGGCTCTTTAGAGCTTTCTGTATTGGGTTTCGACTTTTCAGTGCTAGAATCTTCATTTTGTTTCACAGGCTTCTGCTTTTCTTGCTTTTGCTTTGTCTTCTTTTCCTTTGGCTTATCTGTCTTAACCACTGGTTCGACTACCACAACTGGCGTTTGTTGTTCAACAACAGGATTTTCAGCACTAAACAAGACGTCGGCGTAGGACTTGCCATCACGATTATTTTCCCAGACATTTTGTTCGACAGTTTTCTCAGTCTCCAAGACAAATGTTGGTGGTTCCGCAGCTGTAATTGGAATTTCCTGAGGCTCTTCTGCTGGTTTCTTTTGTCGCTTTGCTGGCTTAACTTTCTTTGGTTTCTTTTGAATTGTGATTGTTTGGTCTACTCTATTTCGTGGAATGAATTCGTTGTAAACTCTTTCATTTGCAAGGAATGTATTTGTTTGATCAGCATATACATGCCTCATATAAGATGGCGTAAACTCTGGAGCATCTGCTGACAATGTAGATGTAAAAGCAACGCTTTCAGAGTTTGTTGTCGTTTCCTCCAAAACACTAGACCAAGTATCAATTGGACCCTCGAGTGTTAAGCCAGAGTAAACTGGTTTATCATCAAATTGACTGACTGGTTCAACTGACTGAGGTTCCACGGGAATCACAGGTTCAGTAATAGTTTCAGTCACAGTTGTGGTCGTGACAGTCACAGTAGTCTTGGAGTCTTCTGTAACAGATGATTCAATAACTGTTTCAGGCTCAACGATTTTCTCAGGTTGAGTGGGCTCCTTTACAACCACTTTTTCGACAACCTTCTCAGGAACAACTGGTTCTTCTTCCTCATCCGAGAATACCATGGGTTCATCCAGAACGTCCATCCAAGAACTGCTGGACTCATCCACAGGCAAGCCCGCATATGCTGGTTTCTTTGGCTCTTCTGGTATCTTCTCAGGTTCAACTGGTTTAGGTTTTTCGGAAATCACAGGTTCGCTGATGGTTTCAGTCACAGTTGTGGTCGTTACAGTCACAGTAGTCTTGGAGTCTTCCGTAACAGATGATTCAATAACTGTCTCAGGCTCAACGATTTTCTCAGGTTGAGTAGGCTCCTTTACAACCACTGTTTCGACAACCTTCTCAGGAACAACTGGTTCTGCTTCCTCATCCGAGAATACCATGGGTTCGTCCAGAACATCCATCCAAGAACTGCTGGACTCATCCACAGGCAAGCCCGCATATGCTGGTTTCTTTGGCTCTTCTGGTATCTTTTCAGGTTCAACTGCTATAGGTTCCTCGGAAATCACAGGTTCGCTGATGGTTTCAGTCACAGTTGTGGTCGTTACAGTCACAGTAGTCTTGGAGTCTTCCGTAACAGATGATTCAATAACTGTTTCAGGCTCAACGATTTTCTCAGGTTGAGTGGCCTCCTTTACAACAACTGTTTCGACCACCTTCTCAGGAACACCTGGTTCTTCTTCCTCATCCGAGAATACCATGGGTTCATCCAGAACGTCCATCCAAGAACTGCTGGACTCATCCACAGGCAAGCCCGCATATGCTGGTTTCTTTGGCTCTTCTGGTATCTTCTCAGGTCCAACTGGTTTAGGTTTTTCGGAAATCACAGGTTCGCTGATGGTTTCAGTCACAGTTGTGGTCGTTACAGTCACAGTAGTCTTGGAGTCTTCCGTAACAGATGATTCAATAACTGTCTCAGGCTCAATGATTTTCTCAGGTTGAGTAGGCTCCTTTACAACCACTGTTTCGACAACCTTCTCAGGAACAATTGGTTCTGCTTCCTCATCCGAGAATACCATGGGTTCGTCCAGAACATCCATCCAAGAACTGCTGGACTCATCCACAGGCAAGCCCGCATATGCTGGTTTCTTTGGCTCTTGTGGAATCTTCTCAGGTTCAACTGCTATAGGTTCCTCGGAAATCACTGGTTCGCTGATTGTTTCAGTCACAGTTGTGGTCGTGACAGTCACAGTAGTCTTGGAGTCTTCTGTAACAGATGATTCTATAACTGTCTCAGGCTCAATGATTTTCTCAGGTTGAGCGGTCTCCTTAACAACCACTGTTTCGACAACCTTCTCAGGAACAACTGGTTCTTCTTCCTCATCCGAGAATACCATGGGTTCATCCAGAACGTCCATCCAAGAACTGCTGGACTCATCCACAGGCAAGCCCGCATATGCTGGTTTCTTTGGCTCTTGTGGAATCTTCTCAGGTTCAACTGCTATAGGTTCCTCGAAAATCACTGGTTCGCTGATGGTTTCAGTCACAGTTGTGGTCGTGACAGTCACAGTAGTCTTGGAGTCTTCTGTAACAGATGATTCTATAACTGTCTCAGGTTCAATGATTTTCTCAGGTTGAGCGGTCTCCTTAACAACTACTGTTTCGACAACCTTCTCAGGAACAACTGGTTCTTCTTCCTCATCCGAGAATACCATGGGTTCATCCAGAACTTCCATCCAAGAACTGCTAGACTCATCGACAGGCAAACCCGCATATGCTGGTTTCTTTTGTTCTTCTGGTTTCTTCTCAGGTTCAACTGCTTTAGGTTCCTCTGGTATGATTGATTCACTGATAGTTTCTGTCACTGTTGTTGTCGTAGTAGTCATAACAGATGTCTTGGCGTCTTCGATAATTGACGATTCGGTGTTAGCCTCTGCAGTCTTTGTTATTTGATAGATATACTCAGCAGAATTTAAAGAAAGTATATCATATTTTGGTACTTCAAATATTTTATCCACTTTGGTTGGTGATTCGACTGGTTTCTTCTCAGAGATGATTGTGTCAGGTAGTACTTTAATTTCAACAGGTCTTTCAACTGAAGAATCCACAGAACTTTCAAACGTTGTTTGTTTTTCGCTAATTTGTTGTATTGTTTCGGTTGGTTCAGGAACATTCTCAGTTGATTTTGAATTGATAATGTGATAAATACTCTCAGCAGTGTTAAACGAAGGTATGTGGTATTTGGGGATCTCATAAATCTTATTATCTTTAGTTTCTTCCGTTTCTACATTAGATATTTCTATCGGTGTATTTGAAATAACAGGGTCAACCGAACTTACAATCGGTGTGGTGTCTTTAACAGTTTGTATTGGGTCAGGGGATGGTGTTTCAACAGTGTTTGTCTTAGAATTGATTATGTGATAAATACCCTCAGCAATATTGAATTGTGTTACATTGTATTTGGGAATTTCATAAATCTTTTCATATGGAATAATATTTTGGACAATATTAGTAGTATTTAAAGTGCTTACCGTGTTAACCACAAATGCTTCAGCAATTAATGCGCTTGGTTTGGCAGGAACAACTTGATTAGCGGTATTAGTAGGGTCTGGGAGTTGCTGGATTTCACATGGAATATCTATTTGCGTTTCTTTTGGAGATTCAATTGAAGGAATATCCTGCGTTTCTTGCAGTTTTTCATTATAAAGATCAGCTTTGGCATGCTCGATAGTGTTTTCTTTGGAAATCAATTGCACATCTTGTAAAAGGTTTTCAACTAATTGAACTGGTTTATCAATGGGATTGGTAACAGCGATTAAAGTTTGTTGTTCATCTACAGAAGGAGGACGAACTGTTTCATTACCTTTACTTTCTTCTACAAGGACCTGAATTGTTTCTTGCTTGATAAACTCTTCGGGAATAGCAGGCCTCTTCTTCTTATCTTTCTTGGACAGTTTCTTTTGAATATCTTCGAAAAGCTTTTGCTCTTCTGGACTCAAGTCTGTTGGGGGCTCACTATCTTTCGTATCAGCTACAGTTGGCTTATCAATCTTTTCTAAGGAACTTGTCTTAACCTCTTGATCATCCTGAATTTGTTTCGTTGTTGTTTCTTCACTAGTAATTGAAGTGCTGTGATCAGCAGACTCTACGATATCTGACTTAATCGACTCGACAACCTCAATAAGGGATGTTTCACTTGCTTCGGCAGTTCTCTGCAGGGACTCTACGTTTTCAGTCACAGTCTCAGTCACATGAAGACTAACCTCTGGAAAATCTAGATGCATTTTCACAATTGGAGTCTTCAACTTTTCTTCATGAGTAATGAGTGAAATTTTCTGAACTGTACCTGGTGGATAGGCACCGTCAATGCCTTCTCCCACGAAAAGAACATTTGTGCCATCTTCAGTTTCGAAGCTACGTCGTTGTGTCGTTGTAAGTATCATATTTTTGGTAGTTGTCGTAGTAGTGGCAATAGTATTTGTCTCGTTTACAACCCCATTCGTTGTTGTCTTCTCAGAGTATACGTTTGGTAATTCAGTTGTTTCAATGCCTATAACCTTAACACCCGATTTGCTAGCAGTGTCCCTGAGACCTAACTCAATATTGACACCAACATTTTCAAATTTATTGTCACTACTAGAAGTGGCAACTGGAGAAGTTGTACTGGATGTGGCAACTGGACTAATTGGCCTTTGATCGGGCATTTCAATACTGGATGTTACAACAACATCACTGGGTGTGTCACTTTCGGTAAGAACTATACGTCCGTCATTTGTAATACGCTTTGTAATTCGCATTGTACGAATTGTGGTTGTCTTAATGATGGCACCATCTATTTGGCTAGATGTCGTTGAAGTTTCACTTGGTACTTCGGAAATTGTTGGAGAGCCTTCCCGAACGGTAATTGGTTCACTTATTGTGCTGCTCTCTTCTGTTGTTGTCTCGCCGTCATCATTTAGCTTCTTAACAATTTTCGTAGTACGCACAGTTGTTGTTTTAGTTACACCACCAGCTTCTTCAGTATTTGGTTCCTCTACAACAGCAATAGGTTCTTCCGGTTTCTGGTTACCCAATTCGGGACTAACGACCATTTCACTCACAATTTGATTGTCAACATTTTGTGAGATTTTCTTAACAATCTTTGTTGTTCGCACAATTGTTGTTTTTACAACATCGTTGCTAGCATTCTCAAAGACTGGCCCAGTTGCAATGATCTCTTCTTTGGGTTCCTCTACCAGTGGAGCAACAACATCCTTAGGTTTGGTTATCTCAATCAGCTCTTGAACTGGAATTGGTTCCTTAGTTTCCTCTGTAACTGGTGTTTCCTTTTGCTTCGATTGTTTCTTAGACTTCCTTGGCTTTTTATCGGGTACTGGTGCGATATTTTGCTGTTCGGAAGCTATAAAATCCAGCGTAGTTGTTTTAATATTTATATCCTCAGTAGTACTTGCAGGTGTGATCAACAGTTCTTCAACAGTTTGCTCTGGTTCAAAGACAACTTGTCCACTTTCGGTGACAGTTGTTTTATTAACAGCCTTTGTGGTACGTGTAGTAGTAGTTTTGGTAATACCCTCACTGTTCGATTCGGTGGTAACCGATTCAGCTACAATTGGAGCGTCTTGAATGATGGTTTCAATAATGGGCTCAGACATGCTGCTTGTTTCACTGACATTTTCACTATCTTGGGAGATTTTCTTAACAATTCTGGTTGTGCGTACTGTTGTTGTCTTAAGCACAGAACCGTCTTCAGATTGGAAAGTGTCTTCGCTTGCATTTGATTCTGGTATGATTTGAATCTCAGGCACAGGCTCAGAGATCGCCTCTCGTTCAGCTTCGATTTTGGCATTTTTAATGGTACGAATTGTTGTTGTTTTGGTTGTCTTGACAACGCCCTCATCGCTGATCTCACGGCTGTTCATTTCAGATTTCTCCACCTTAGGTGGTTGCTCAGCAGCTTCTTCGGCGAGCTCAAAGGAATCCATTGAGGGCACATCCGAATAAGTGGATGTTGACATTTCTTGGCCATCTTGTTGGCTAATCTTTTTAACGATCTTTGTTGTACGTATAACTGTGGTTTTAATGAGACTGCCATCATCGCTGATAACAGTTGATGATTCAGATGATTGTGGTTGGTTTTCATCAATTGAAATTGCACTTGTTGTATTCAGGGGCTCTGTGGTTTCTAATGTTACTTGTGGCTCTGTTATTTCAGCTACGTTTTGCATAATAATAGGACTTTCTGATTTGGGTATGGCATCAATATTTGGCATAACTTCTTTACTCTCCTTCGTTTGCTTCTTCTTCTTATCCTTTCGAGTTGGTTTTTGTGGTTTCTGCTCAGCTTCAGCTGCGATCAAGTCTACAGTTTCCTGTACAACAGAACTGACTTCTGGTTTATTCTTCTCCTTACGTGATGGTTTCTGTGGCTCTGGTTCAATTATCTTTTCAGCAGTGATTACGATCTCCTCAACGGCACTTTGAGCAGCATCACGGATTTCCTCTTGGATATCAATCGGTTGATCTTCATTGGACGAAGTCAGTATTGTGGTCGGAAGCAAAGTAACATCACGTTCAACCTCTGGCTCATCCTCAAAGACCTCTTCCACGACTTCTTCGCCGTCGGCCGTAATGCGTTTTAAAATACGCTTCGTTTTCGTTATTGTTGTCTTGGTAATGGATCCACCTTGAACAACTGTAGTATCCTGAGTTGAAGTAAGTCCAGGAATGTTCACGCTACCAGGCAAAGTAACAGTTGTCGTTTCAGTTGCAGGTATGTCAAACTGCTCCACAGATATATTTTCTTCAGGCAGATCATCGATGACATCTTCCTCAACAATCTCCTCTTTACCATCGACTATACGTTTTACAATGCGCTTGGTAATGTGTTTGGTTATAGTTCTCGTCGTGATCGTCGTGGTACCGCTTTCTGTAGAAACCGTATTTGTCGATGTGGTTACCGTTGGTTCGCTTTCCACAAATGTTTCACTAGTTTCGGTGATTGGTACGACATTTGACGATATTTCATGATCCGAAGACTCTCTAATTGTAACAATATCCTGTGCAGGTTCCTTCTGAACTGGTTCTATTTTGATTTCCTGAGTCACTTTCTCCACAATCTTTGAACGTTTCTTATCCTTCTTCGAAGGAGCGTCAACTATGGGCTCGGAATTTTCTTCTTTTTGTACCACTTCAATAACAGGCTCTGCAACAGGTTCCTCAACTGGAGTTTCAATTGTGTCTTTTTTAATAGTAGTGGTTTCCACAACAGTTGTTGTCTTTGTCTCTGCCTTTGATACCGGAACTGGTTCAACTATCGGTTCCACAGTTGAAACAACTTCTACTTTCGTTGGTTCTTCAACAGAAGTTACAACTTCAACGATCTCAGCTGGTTGAACTGTAGTTGTAGTTTCCTGAACAGCCGTTGTCTTCTTTTTGTCTTTTTTAGTTGATTTTTTATTAGGAACTGGTTCAACCACGGATTGTTCTACAACGGGTTCTTCTATGGGTACAATATTGATTTGTTGAACAACCTCAACAGGAGTTTCAACTGTGTCCTTGGTGATTGTCGTAGTTTTTACAATAGTTGTAGTCCTATAGTCAGCAATAGCTGGAATCGGTTCGGAGAGTTTTTCTTCAACTGAGGGCACAGATTTATCTTCCAGAATAGGTTCCTCGATGGGTGCCACATTGCATTGTTCAAGAACGTCAACAGGAGTTTCAACTGTGTTCTTGGTTATTGTTGTAGTTTCTACAACAGTTGTAGCCTTCTTTCTATCCTTCTTTGTCGGAACGGAAGCAACTACTGTGTCTGTCGTTATTTCAACAACAGCTGGAACTGGCTCAGAGACTTTCTCTACAACAGCGGGTTCTACTTCAATCTGTTTTTTGATCTCTGGTTCAACTGTATCCTTTGCAATAGTCGTAGTTTCCACAACAGTAGTAGTCTTCTTTTTATCCTTTTTAGATGACTTTTTATCAGGAATTGGTTCAACTACTGGTTTGGTTTCTACAATGGGTACAACATCGATCTGTTGAGCAACCTTTACCGGAGTTTCCTTTGTTACCGTCGTTGTTTCTACAACAGTTGTTGTCTTTTTTCTTTCCTTCTTTGTTGGAACAGGAGCAGGAACTGGAGCCGGTTCCGGAATCGAAGCTGGCTCAGCACTAGGTTCAATTAGAGTTATAGTTTCAACTTGGTTTGGTTGGTCAACTGGTACCACCGTTTTCTTAGTTGTTGTTGTCGTTTCAACCACTGTCTTTGACTTCTTCTTGTCCTTCTTCGAAGCAATTGGGAGTGTTTCCTCAGTTGGTTCTGCAACTGGAACGACTTCTGTTTGTTCAACAACTTCCACAACAGGTTCAGTATTTTTCACTGCAGTTGCATGCTTCTTTCGCTCCTTCTTTGTTGGCGCCTCTGGTACAGGGATAACTTCTTTCTGTGTCACGATTTCAACAATTGGTTTAGTTGTAGTTTTAGTAACGCTTGTCGTTGTTGTTACAATCTTCTCCGTTGAAGTCTTTGTTTCAGGCTCCGATGAGGGCTCAGCCAAATGTTCAGTTGTCTTCTTGGTTTTCTTGGACTTGCGAGTTTTAGGTTCTGGCTTCTCAAACGGAACGAATTCTGTTGGTACTTCCTCTACAATTGTAGTGGTTCTCTCCACATGCAAACCATTTCCCTCCGGAGACTTGTGTTTTCTACTCGTTTTGGGATCCTTTCGGGTGCTTACCTTGATTGGCAACGGCTCCGGTTGTTGTTGTTGTTCATGTCGTTGTCTCTTTGACTTGGATGTCTTAAGCTCCATAATATCAGTTGGTTTTTCAGGTCGCTTAGCGTGTTGACTTTTCATTGTTGTATGTTCAACACTGCGTATTTGCGGCATTGGGGCAGCAACACGTACTGGAATCTGTTGTTGACTGGATGGCTGGAAAACTGGATATTGTGCTCTATGTTGTTGACCAAAAAGCACTTCGGCATACGTGCTGCCAGAACTTGAATCTTGATTTAATTGTAGTAGTTGTTGTTGTTGTTGCTGTTGATTGGGTTGCTGCACCTGAGGACGAACAATAACGGTATCTTGGCTGGCCAGAATATCTGGGGTCTGTTGCGTTATCACAGTTGGCTGTATCGGTTGCGAAATAGTCGATTCCTCCACAAATCTCGTTGTGGTCACTGTTGTGTGGACTGTTGTTTGTGGCTGTGGCATCTCGACTGGTATAGTCTCAATGGCGTCTACATCAAATTGTCCGAATGTGATATCGGGACGTGGTTCATTCATTTCAAACTCTTGTGGTTCAACTGGTCGCAGCATTTGGACATGTTCCTCAATATAAACCTGCTGTTGTGGAATTGATTGCTCTATTTCTGGTTGTGGTGTCACAGTAGCTGGTTGTATCTGCTGGGTGCTTGTGGTCAAAGGCTCGGCACTTTGTTGCACCATGGAAGCCAATGTTGTGACCACACGATCGAGCACGCTATTTCCTGTTGTTGACGATCCACTTAAACTGACTTCCGAGCGATACGGCTCTAGGAGATAGGATTGTTCAACAACTTCCGGCTGATAAGCGGGAACTTCCGGATTGAGTTCCGTTTGCGGTTGCTGCTGCAGCGGATACTCCTGCGTATATTCTGGTGTTTGCTGGGTATAATAGATCTGCTGCGACTCTGTGGTATACACAGTTGGATAAGTCTCGGCCTGGGCAACAGGTTGATAATAACCCGTCAGCAGCTGGTACTGCGTATTGGTTGGTGGTACAGCTACTGGTTGGTACTGTACAGGGTATTGCATCTGCATCATTTGATCATAGTAATTCTGCTGCTGTTGCAACTGCTGTGGAGCACCGCTGGTTGTTGCGGTGGTGTTTACATAGCCCCACTGTCCACTATCGGCCACATTCTCATACATGGTCTGATAGAGTTGTGGATCTGGCTGCAAGTAAGTGGCTGTTATCTCCTCTGCCGTCATGGGCACTTCATAGCCAGACAATTGCTTCTCTTCAATTGGTTGCTGCTGCTGTTCTAGTTGTTGTTGGTGCTGATGCACATAACTTATCTCGGGCTCAGCTTGACTAATGAACTGCTGTTGCAGCTCTTCTACTGCCGGTTGTGATTCAACCTGTGGGATATAACTTGCATCGATAACATCCTGAATAGTCAAATCCACATGAGGCTGTGACGCTTGTCTAGCCAATTCCTCGGCATGCAAACGCTCCAGTTCTAGGCCACGAAGGACCTCCGCATAGGAGGTAGAACCTGGCACCCACATGGGACTACGCGAGCGTGCCCGCTCCTCCGTTGGCACAAAGAGTTGCTGTTGTTGCTGTGAGTGCTGCTGCACATGCTGGTGTTGTTGCTGTTGATGTTGTTGCTCCACCTGCGGTTCTCGCCTGCGTCGGGGCGAACGTCCACGACGTTCAGCACGCGGCGGTGGCTGTAATTTCTTACCCGTATTTGAGGATGGTTGCAATTGTCGCTCATTTTCAATAAACTGAGTGTTCAGATTGCTAGGAACTTGTTGATCTATCAGGGTGGTCGTGGTTGTTGTTAGAATTTGCGTATTGCTGCTGCTGTTGCTTGCAATGGCATCGCTGGTTTCATCATAGTCAGAGGTAACTACGTTACTGCTGGGTGATGGTGTAACATGATGTGGTTGTTGTTGTTGTTGCTGGTGGTGCTTATGCTCTCGCCGGTCATAGAGTACAGTGGGTAAATGAGAGTTAGTTTCAGATGATTCTGAAACTAAGGTTTCATCATCGTATGTGCGTGTTGTTGTCGTTCTTGTTGTTGTTGTCGTTATAATTGTTTGCTGTTGGTTTTGGTTCGTTTGTTGGTATTGTTGTTGTTGTTGCTGTGGTTGTTGCCTGGTCGTTATTGTCGTAGTCGTGTCGCGTATTTCTTGTCTAGGTAGAGATACTGCTGCCGTTTCATTACCGCTTACCGGACTCGCATGTCCTGATAACACTTCAGCATAGGTTAGACCTACTGCCGTTGGCTTCATAAGCAACGAGACAGTCGATGAAGTGGTTACCACTGAATGTGGATCCAGAGCATAGGATTGGGCGGCGGTTGCGTCATACGTTTGCTGCATGCCATCGATTGATTGTCGCATTGCCTAAGCGACCGATCAACAGTTTCAGAGAGATACAGAGTGCGGGCGAGATAGAGAGAGAGAGAGAGATAGGGGGAAGATTTGCCAAAAAACAACGTTAGCTTTCAGTTTCGTTTTCGTAGATACAATGGGCCTAACAATACTACCTATTACTCTAAAATACCTAATCAAAGTAAATACTCTTTTGGTTTCATTTTAAAAATATATATTGTTTAATAATTATTCTCTTTTCTTTTTTTTTTTAGATTTTCTTAAGCATTTTGGGTCATGTATGATAGTAAAATATATAGTTTAAGTGGGCGTGCCGCTGCCTTTGCCACAAATTGGGAGACTGTAGCAGTGACAGCATTTTGGTGGCTGCTTTTTTGGTTCAATCTAGTCTAGGTATATATAAATAATTTACTTAAAAGTACTGTATGTAGCTGTGTGTGCGGCATCTATAACTCTAGATGGGATCAAGATCTAGATCTCTAGCTTAGCATCGTCCGGCGTGCCGCGATGTATTAACAATTTGATGCGCTCATTACGTGCGGTTATTTTCGAATGCAAATTTTTGACACGTTCACGACATGCCTAAATATATAATATATTTTATATTTGAGTGAAAGGTAGCAGGCGAGAGATTGAGAGAGTCAGAGAGAGTATATAAATATATATTTATGCGTATGGTGCATTTGGTTTCGGCGTGAGAGAAGATATATAGAAATTGTCAGCATTATATTCGTTTTTGATTCAGTTTTCAAATGCAGCGAGCATTTTAATGCCATTTAAGATAAAGCAACCATAAACCAGATTTTTTGTTGTTTGTTGTTTTATGTTGAAGAAATACGCAATACCCATGTGTGTGTGTGTGATATGTGTATGTGTGTGAGTGTTATGGCAATAGTTACATTGAGTAGAGGCATCGTTTGGAAGTTAGTCACATGTTTTAGTTTTAGTTGTAGTTTAGCACAAGAGGCACAAGCGAGCAAAAGCCCAAGAATCCAGTTAAAAGTTTAATATATATTTTAAGTATTAGTAAAATATGTTTATTTATGTCAAAGTGTAGGGAAATTTGTTGATAATTATTTATATATAAATATAGTTTGTAAAGCGCAACGACACCAGATTTGTTTGTTTGTTTGATTTTTACGAAGAGAAAAGATAAAAAGAAATACAAAATGTCAAAAATAAAATACTTAAGTCAAATGAAAACCGTAACCAATACTTTCAACTATGAAATTAACTAAGAGCGCTTTTACGTTTCGGAATAAGATAAATTAATATAGAGAGAGATAGAGAGAGCGTTAAAGAAAGAGATAGCGGCGACTTTTTGGTGAAAATTTGTACGTCTGCCCGGCCAGAAAGCTAACTAATTTAAAGTTTTTCAAATCATAAATGAAAAATAATAATGTCTAAGCGAAAGCTGTGATAAATTTTATGTGATTTGTTGTGAACTCTTTATGGTGATGACTGTACTTTTTTTCATGTGTGTGCCGCCAAATTGTAATTAATTTTGTGAGTGTTGAATGTGTTTCGGCAAGATCCAAAATAAGTTAAGTTCTCATAGCAAGAGTTGCCCCAAAAAAAACTACTACAATATCTTTACTAACAACAAATAGTATATAGAGAGAAAAGAAAATAAAAAAAACTGTTTAAATTTGGACTTTGTTAAATTTTGCCACTTACCGCCAAACATTGCAATTCGCAATGTAAACTTAAAACGAAAGATATTTTTTTAAAAACTAAAGCTATATAGTAAACTATAGACTATAGTACTCAGCTATACATAGTATATATGTATGTTTATATTTATATTTTTGGTGTGAAATAGTTGAAGGCAAAAGCTTAAAATAGCTCACTGTATTAATGAACTGGAGAAGGAATTTATTGTTTCTATTTATTTCAGTCTTTTTGAATGGGATACCCCTCGACAACAAGAACTTATTTGAATTCTCTTGCTTATATATAGAATTTTTAAAATGTTTTTTGGCACGTGACAATGAATTGTTTTTGTTTTTACAGACACAACAAATGTATGACAATGAGATGAGAGGTAAGTTTGTGAGAGCTGCACGGTATGACATGATATTTGGCAAACGAAAAAAATCAAAAGAAATCATAAATATGAAAAACAAAACAAAGCACAATGATGTAATGTATTTGATGTAAAGTGTTCTTGTTGATAAAATGAGAATGAAAATGAAATTGAAAATGGCATAAATCGAATTCGAAAATAATAAAAACGTAAGTGAAATTTTGAGCAAACGCAAAGAAAAAATCGAAAATTGACGAGATTTGAGATTTGTATAAAATGCGCACTTGAGCAACGAAATAAAGCAAAACAAAATAAATAATTGAAATGAAAACGAAAAGGAAAAAAGAAAATAAACGAAATATAAAATTGAATTAAATTTAATTTACGCAGCCACCGTGCAACTTTTTGATTTGTTTCGGACCTAAACGCACATAGTTTGTATTTTTAAGAGACTTGCAGAAATAAATTAAGTTATTATTTAAATGGTTTGGTTTACTTAAGGTTAATAACTTTATTGTTTGGGCCAACAAACTGGTTGTTCTGTCAACTGTTGTATAGCAGTATTAAAATTAAATAATTTTTTCAATATAGCATGAGATTGATGGGTGGGAACTGATATCTCTATAGAGCTAATCAATGAGACATAAATAAAGTTAAAGATAGAGATTGGGGGAGATATCCTAAGCTGCTCTAACTTCTGTATGGGAATTCTTCTGGCTAACTAGCTGGTGCTACACATAAACTTGAGATACAGTTTTGTGGGGACAAGTGGGCTTAAAGACAAGAGTAGTACGTACCTGTTGCTCGGCTAATGCGCGCTCACGATCGTGTGGCAAGTACGTGGGTGCCATGACCAGGCGCAATTGTTGCTCCTCCTGAATGATGCGTTGGCGTAGAGTTTGCATTTGCTGTTGATACGTATCGATTTGGGTCAACGTTTGCTCGAGACTCTGCGATTTGGTCTTAACCCCCTCGCCAAGTCCATCGAGCAGTCGCACCAAATCATCAACATTCTCGCTGAGACGGGGATCACCGCCCATGCCATTACGGAAGTGTACCTGTTAATGAGAACAAGCGTGTTTTTGTTGCAAATGGAGTTGTTCTTCTCCCCCGCCCGCACACCGCACTCACCTCTAGTTTTTCAATAGACAATCTTAGTTTGGTTTTTTGCACATTTATATCGGCCAGTGTCTTCTCGCAGTAGCCAAGTTGATCGCGCAGTGGTTTCTTAAGCTGTGGCGATGAGTCCAAGGTTTGCTTGGTCTTCTCATGCCACTGACGTATATCCTTGATCTTGCGCTCGCATTGATCCCATTCCTCGCATGCCTCTTGCAGCAGCGAGTTCTACAAAGAAACGAATACCAAAGTGAAAAAGTATGGCGAAGAGTATAAAGAACTTTTTGATTTACCCTCTCCAGCAGCACCGCTTCCACGGCTATCTTCGCATCCTCAGCCTGCTGCAGTTTGTCCTTGAGATCACCCACAGTTGTCACCTGACCAATATGTTCCAGTTCCTTATCCATTTCACTCAAATGCTTCACAATCGGTTTAATACTCTTCACAGCCGTCGCATAATCGTTCAGTTTGTTGCGTGCCTCGGGCAGAGTGCGCAGCTCAATGGTTTGGTCAATGAACGCACGCTTATCGGCCACCCACGACATGACAATCTGATACAGGTTCATGAATCTGGTCCAGGCATCCAGGCTATCACCAACTGCCTGTTTCTTTTCATCCAGCCAGCCGCGTACTTGGGCCAATTGTGCTGCCAATTGATCGATTGTCGTCTGCACCAGTGTCTTCTCCTCACTGTTGCGACTATTCTCGATGATTAGCTGGCCATTGGTCTTGACCAGAGTGAAGCGCTCATAGATATTGCCAATTTCATGGTTAATACGTTGCAGCAGTTCCTTCATCTGTGTCGGTTCCAGGCTGCGTTCCTGCACCTGAACCTCGGCCTGCATGAGCCAACGTTGAATCTCATCCACACCGGCTAAGTATTCGGTGCGAACGGTCTTGGCACGCTTGAAATCCTTCTCTTTGGTCTCCATGGTCACTTGTACGCGTTCCGCTAACAATTCAAGGGCGGTAAACTCTTGGCCAATATCACTGGGCACTAGATTCTGTTTGGTCTGATAGAGCGCTTGAGTTTGCGCAATTAGCGCACGGCTCTCCTCGGTGGCCTGTTTCACCTGGCTGTTTAGAGTGATAAGCACTTGTTCGGTTTGGACAATATGCTCGTCGTAGACGTGAACGGATTGCAATTGATCGTTTAATGCGTTCAATTTATCCTGCAACTGTGAGATGCGGCGGAATACTTGCTCGATCTCCTCCAGATCCTTGCTAACTTGCTGGTCCTTATCGCGTAACGTATCGTTCAATCTGAAAATAAAGAGTGCAAAAGAGACAAGAAATATTGCCCGGGTCGTATTAGTCAATGGTGTATCTGAATAAGCACAATCTATGCCTATATAATATGTAAACAGTGTGTGAAAACCACGCGGTTCTAGAATAGAATTCAGCTACGCGTGCTGCACAAATGTTTCTATAACAGATATATATCAGAGAGATATATATAATATATATTAGACAAAAAGTTATTTGAAGAAAGCACACCAAAGCACAAAGGCAAATGGTTGAAGTTTTCAATATTAGTGTTTTTTTTTTTCTATATCCAAATGGTCTCTGAAGATGATGAGTTGTCTTGGCCTCGAGGCGCTGCGAAGATTTCCGTGAAAATTAATGCTGCCGTTTCGCTACAAGAGAGTTTTCTAAATGACTCTGAACATAACGCAAAAATTTTGCCTACCCAAGAAATTCAAATTCAATTTCGAAATTCGAAATCAAAAAGATGAGAGAGAAGTACTCTCCTCAAATACACATAATTCTAAAACACCTTGAACTGTTTTGAGAGCCAGACGAGGGAGAGAATTTTCGAAAATATTTTCTAAAATGTTGTGTGTCTTTTACATGTGTTATTTCTTTTATGGTTATTATTGTTAATATTATTTATGCTAAACACTGTCCTGCTTAATGCTGGCTGCGTTTATTTTTATGTTTGCGTTTAAAATTATTTATGTTTTCTTTATTTTTGAATTTTTGAATTTATATATTTAGTGTGCAGTCTGAGAAGATGCCCAATGCAGCTGACGTCATCAGACAGGCTGCACAGTTCGAAATGATTCAGATTCGCAGTATTTTGTAAGATTTTGATATTTGCTTTTCGCATCCATAGATTATTGTATTCAGTTCCAGTCTGTGACGCATATACGAATATTGCGCATACGCCATGTGGGCGCTAGCAATTGAATGCCAACAAGTGTTTTTCTCTTTTCCCTCTACCCATCTATCTCCTCCACTCTGTGTTTTGCGAGGCAGCAATTAGAAAAGTCGGTGTTTTGTCGGACAGAAACTTTATGAAGGACACTCCTTCTTTCCGCTCGTTGAATGCCCTTTACAAGAACAAGAACAAGAAGTAGACGAAGACGTAGACGAAGTTGGTGTGCAGGGCAATGAAAAACAAAAACAATAACGGAAGAGCAATGTGCCATGATGAGGCCAAGTCAACACATTTGGCTGGCGGCCAATTAAGGCTAAAACACATTTTCGAAAAACTTTTTAGCGCATTAATTGTAAAGAAAGAGCAGCAAAAAAAAAACATTTAAAACATACGAACGTTTAGACTGAACGACCAAGAGTTATGCTGCAAATTAAACAAAATAATTTTACTGCTCCGACTAGTCATAATTCCTAGTTGCCATTTTCCATAGGGTATTTAGAAAAACTCTTTCAGCTAATATTTTTTTGCGTCAAACAACGAAATGTTAGACAGGGAAGAAAACACCGCAAAAATACAAGATAAAAAGACCTCAATAAAAATTTTGTTTTGCCTTTCGCTATTTTCAGAGTCGTTTGCCATTTTAATGCTAATGTCTTAAATTTAGTGCATTTTGTTTTCGATTTAAATGGCAAACTATGTGAAAAATGCGAGCGACACTGTGAAAAGCGAAAGCAAAATCTCAAATACACACGCGTGATTATAAATAACAATGTATTTATAAATGAAAAAAAATAATAGTAAAATATAGACAGAAAATAACTAAAGCCCATAACAACAAACTGACAGTCATAGTTTGATCAATTATTGTAATCAAAGTCTCTCTCTCTCTCTCTCACTATCTCTGTCTATCTTTCTCGCTGTGTCGATAAGTAATTTTGAGTTGAGAAGCCGACGACGACGTCATCGTTTTTTTAAATCAGAGACACGCGTCGCATAGCAGAAAAATAAATAAACTAAAAAAGCTACAACAAAAACAAAAACAACACCTGACGACCTCGCTAAAAGACCGGACCCGAGGTCTGGACCCAAACCCAGCCCACCGGCAGCCCCTCTTCAAGGGGGAATTTAACTTGAGATTGAGGTTGATTTTAGCATAAACTGCGGCGACTCTTACATCGATGACTTAATCATGCCACACGATGAAATCTACATAAACTTGAGTTGTTTTTTGTTAAAAGTGTCGCCGTCTTGTTATAAACATTCACCTTTTGCTTTTGACGACGATGTTTTGCGAGAGTGCGTGTTAGCAATTAGCATTCGCTTCTTTCTCTTGCTCTGCTTCGTTTCTGGCCAAGTTTTGTTAGCCACAACAGTCGCACCTCCTCCTCGACCGTGGAGGCAGATGTGTGTGCTTAACTTTCTTGTTAACTTCTTTTCTACTTTTAACTCTTTCTTAATCTTTTGCTTGAAACTTGAATTTCTTTCGAAATTCAGCAGCTAATTTAACTTCCTCTATTGCGTATACGCCTGGTAATCCACAAAGCGGCGTTTTTCAAGTGCAGCAAACGCATGAAAATAAAATAAATGGAAGAAAAAAGTGTAATAAAATTGCGTATAATGTGTGTGTTAACCAACAACACAGTTATTTCGAGTTAAATACTTTTGGCTTCTTCTCTTTGGCGTATATCGGCTGCTTTTGTGTGTGATTTGACTGCTTCTTAATTAAGATTTATATTAAATTTTTGATTTAAAAATATGCGTCTATATGTATATTTTATGCTCGGGCGTGTGTTCGCTTCTTCTTCGTATTTAGTTTCCAGCCATCCAGTTATAATAAAACACGTCCGCTTGCAACTAACTCTAAATAAAAACTAAAATATTCTCAGCGCGAAAAAGTTGCCAAAAAGTGTGTTCCACTCGTTTCATTCGTCGTTTCACGGCAACTGGTGAGAGGTGAGACGGGAGCGGCGATCGTTAACAGAGGAACGCGAGACGGAAATAAAAGAACGCAAACTGCTACCGCAACTCACCACAGTCACACCGAGACACACACACAAGCACACACTAGAGCCTCTAGAGTGAAAGAGAAAGGCGAGTAAGCAGGGCAAGACACTAAAAATTATTATTATTAAAAGTTTGCATATGCGCTTGGCATTGAAAATGAGGCAATTGGCTAGAGAAAAATATAAGTTTGCCTTACTCATTAACAGCACAAATATGCTGCTGACTTCAGCTGCCAAAAATGCCGCTAAATACTCACAAATAAAAGCATTAAAAATAAAATTAAAGCGTATACGCAGTGCAATTGTCGCACACACACGCAACAAGCAAATGTTGCACGCTGAAAAAGTGACTGATTAAGGCAACAACAAAAACATTTACTGGAAAGTCATGAATTTCGGTTGCCGGTTTAGATAAGGGCACAAAACGCCGGCAATAAGCACACATACACACACATTCACTCACACACAAACAGTAACTCTGTGTATGTAAGAGAGCGACAGCGGCAGTTGCGGCCTCTGAAATGAAATGGCATTGGAACGGCAAACAGAACGGCGTTTAACAGCGCACTGTTAAGCGCTAACAGCATCGAGCAGCAGCTTAACAGTGTTGGAGCCAGTCAAGGCAAGAAATAAATTTATAATTACGCGATTACCTCATTTGGGCAAAGTTTTTGCTTTAATTGTTGTTGTTTTTGGTCTGCCGTTGTTTTGATTGTTTTCTCTTTTATTTCTACTGAATTTTTTTATGCAAAATGACAAATTGTCAATGCAGATGCCTAGCAGCTTTATTTTGCGGTTTATATTGTTTGCCTTTTTTTGTTGGGCGCTGAAATAATTATGAAGTATTTATTACAAATTCATTTCATGCTTATCTGCATACCCTGCACACTGTATTTATTCGCATTTTTGTTTATATTTTTGCACATTTTAAGTCGATTTTTTTGGCTGATGAAGTCAGCAATGGGTTTTGTTTACTTTTTATATATTTTTGCCGGCTTATTGTTAACATTGTTTATACCCTGCTGAGGAAAGGTGAGCTAACGACGCTCTAAAAATAAAATAAGCCCATAATAACTTATTGATTCATGGCAAGCAGAGTATTTCCGAGTCGATCATTGCCTACGTGCCAGTTCTCACTTGCATTGTGTGCGAGAATTTGGTTTATTTTTAAAATTATTACCAAAACGTTGCAAATAAATTGAGCCTAATGAAGTTAATTGTTATCAAACATATTATAAACAAATTATTTAATACCCTGGCTGAACATGTAAATGCTTTTCAATGCAGAGAAGCTTACGCAATACACCAATTTTAAGTTTCTTGATTAGAATTTTGCATGTTTTCAGCAAATTCCCGAAAAAAAGTAAATCTCAAGTACGCAAATTGCATTAAAATTTCTGCGTCGCAGTTGAAGGAATCTTACTTATTATATTTATATCTAAAACAAATGTGTGAATATACATAGTTGTAGTTGTGGATACAAAATTGTCGATGACACAGCATTCGGGCATTAGATCATTTGTTCGGTTCGATGATGGCATTGTCAATATCTTTTCGAATGAATATGAGATATAGCAACCTAATAGAGCGTTTCTTAGATATTTAAATTTAGCTAATAGAGTACAAGATTATAAAATGTGACGACGACAACTTACAGCTGTTTTACATAACAGACTAATGCTATTTGGAGTTAGCCATTTTATGTAGTCGTTAAATGCATTACTGTTAATGGAAACATGACTGGCAGCTGCACCGAAATTGGGCAAAACAAATAGTTATAGTTATTTGTAAATACATTCGCTTATATATTTCTATATCTGCTAATTTCAGAGGATTCCCCCAATTAACCCGACGTCAATGCCTTCAAAAAGCTTTCAAGATTGTAATTTAATACGATATCAAAGTAAATAAAAAGATTTGGCCATCAGCACTCAATATAAAAACGATCTCTGTACATTTTTTAAGATATGAACTGAACACGTCACAAAGTGTTGCACAAAGAGACGGGTTTGGGTCTCTTTACACAGACACAATTGAAGAAAAATAAAAAAGGCTAAAAGAAAGAAAATAACAGCTGCTGGTCTCGTTTTTCATAAACAAGGCACAAAAACCGCCGCTGTCAAGCAAATAGCCGGATGAAACAAATGTGTATAAAAATAAAATACAAATTTGACGTGGTTGAATGCTGAAAATACACACAACACATGTCTTTTGAGGAAAATTGTGTCAGTGCCTGCATTAAGAAAGGCCGCGGCATGTTTTCATTTTATTTATATTTTTTTTTACTTTTTATTTTACCATTTTCTTTTCTTTAATTTTGTTTTATTTTCCCTTTTCCAATGAGATGTTTACGTGATCACCGGCAGACGTACGTTAGTTCACCACAGTAGACAGCGCTGTGGTGAGTTTCTGACTTAATGAGCTTAACATGCTGTTAACGAGCTGCTGACCAGTTTCGACAGCAACAAAGTTGCTAAGAGAACATGTTGCTGATTCTCAAAAAGCAAAACAAAAATAACTTAAATATATATACAAAAGAAAAAAAACCAATTGACAAATTGGCAGCATTTCATTGCTTGTTTTTGCGTCAAGCGCCAGTCGAAAGAATTTCCGCAAATAAAAGAACAATACAAAACCACCTACATTGATTTGAATTGTTTTTGTTTAGCTTTTTTGTTGTTTTTGCTTATCAACGTGGTATATACATATAAATATATACATATATAACAAAATAGACATATGTGTAGCATTATCTTAAAGGCAGCCGACGACTGATAAGGCCAACCGATTTGGCACAGTTACCAGAGACATTGGGCATACCCAGACTTTGTATCAGATAAAGTTCTATCAGGTAGAAATACTTATTGCACGCACTGTTGGTGCAGTAATGTACATACACAGTGTGATGTCTCTAAAATTTAATGATTTACCATTCTCAGAATTTTTCAACTGTTTTCTTTTAATTTTTTGTTGGTTTTATGTTGCGCAGTTTCAAGTTTTATATATAGAAAACTTGGCTTATGTAAGCCTTACCGGAGCGTAACCGTTGCCAATGACGTCAGCTAGATTTTTTTGTATTATGAGGAATTTGGAGAGCTCTGTTTTTCGAGCCGAGAACTACAAAGTTATTCTCAACTGATGTCACAAAAGTCAAAGAAGTTTGTGCAACAATTAAATGATTTCTATATCGAATCTTCAAGTGGAACCCGTTTAACAGTTAATATGAAAACAAAACTAGTTAATTTAACCAAATAAATTACCATTAAATGCAAATCAATTATAGAACTTGTAGCGAATTCAATTTCCGGCGTTCAAAATTTATGTCGATAAATTTTAACCGAAAGTCACGCACAGTTAAACACACTGTTTAAACATTTTATAGGATAGTATATGGCACTTGTTGATTTTTCTCGTATAAATAGAATTAAAGTACACAGAGAGAAAATGTTTACTCTCTGTATATTTATAGAAAATTAAAGTTATAGAAAATTTATAATCGGTACTCACTTTGATTGCTGTTCAACTAACTTATCCACTTTGGCCTGTATGGCCTCCGCCGAGGGTTTGTGTACTTCCCCAAGGAATGTGAGGATGGATTTTGAGAGCGCCTCGATTTCTTTATGTGATGATTTAAGTTCATTTGATTCCTCACGCAGTTCCTAAAAAGCATAACAAACAAGACTCATATTAAACACTATTACAACAAATTTGTCAGTCACGTTTTGTTTGCTTTTTAGTTTTTTTTGCCAATCGATCACAGCTTTAACAATAAAACCCAAAATAAAATTCTCTCTACTTTGTTTTTTATTCGTTTACAGTTTTTTGTTTTGGGGCCGTTCAAAATAAACGAAGGTCAACACCAAAAAGCGTTGACTTGACTTGACTTGGCAAGTAAGAGGAAAACCTACAGACGAAAAATCAAATATTTACGCTGAACGAAACAAAAATTTTCAAACAAATTCCTTTTAAAAAGGCAAACGTTTAACGCAAATTGTTTAAGTAGAATAAATTGTTTAATAGTTTGAGTATTGAAATCTTTTTATGGCTGTCTTGAATGACAAAAACGTTTTAAATTAATGATATATCAATAATAGTCGACTAGGCCTAAAATAGATACGATTTCGAACTGTTAAAAAAAATGTTCCACTTGGGTAACAAAATTTCTAACATTTAACCCAATTTTAATAACAATTAGTAACTATAGTAAAGCATTATTATTAAATAATAATCAGGCTACAACACAAAACAAAAATCTTTTTTATAACTCGACAATATTTTTAGCCACCAAACTGATAAGTTGTGTGTTTCTCTTCGCATCAAACACAATCAACAATTAACGCTCGCTATGAGGTCATGCAAAAACAATAAATAAAACTCAAAAAAAATCAGTTGATTACACAAACAAAAACAAAAAGCGAAACGAAACTTAAACTAAAGCCGTAAAGAAGCTTCGAGTGTTGCCAAGTTACTTTTTTTTTGTTTCTACTTGTATAATAAAGCAATAAATGTAAATTTGCATTTAAATACTAGAGTGTATAATTTTAAGGCGCTGTAATTAAAATTGTTGAACAGTTTTGTCAAGTTAAGCCTAAAACTAAAAGTGTTTGAAATCGAAAGTAACGAATTTGTTAGCAACACATCATTAACAGCAGTTTGGACAGCTGCTAAAGCTCGAAAGCAAAGAGAGACGGATTGGGAGAGGGAGAGGGCGAGGCAGAGAGAGAGAGAGACCAAAAGAGAGCGGAAGCTCTCGTTCTCTGACGATTTGCCGATGACCATGAACTTGATGGCGTAGTCGTGTTGTTGTTGTTGTTATATACTATGCATAAGTATGCTTTTATATACGACACACATACAAATACATAAAGTTTGACATTAGCAAAAACAAATGTTAAGCCGCCTTGAAAAGGGGTGTGGACTGGGATGCGACTACTAAATAAATGAATGAATTTTGTGTTACGTACACAACAGTAACGAAAAAAAAAAGAAAAACAAAAACAATAAATCAATTAAGTCGTCTCATGAGCTCATAAGCCGCATATAGTCTGAATGAATTCTCTATTCCAAAATTATTTAAATTATGGATCGAATTGAGTGTTAGACTGTGTACTAAACAGAAATAGGTAACACTTTACTGTTCAGCGTTAACAAGCAATTTTAAATAATCGTATAACCCTGAATCTCTAAAACAAGAGTAGCTACAGCGACTAAATTTAAAACTCGCTTTTATTTCAGATAAAGAAATCTGGCTAAGCTTAAATATTTTAGCATGTGATTGCTGGCTCTTTTTTCGACCGGCTCGATTCGATTTTTATTTATTTTTCAACTTACCTGAATGGCATTCTTTGTATCTTCCAAATGACGTCGGGACCTTACAGTTGGGTCGACATTGCGGAACTTGTCTTCCAAACGTCCTAATGCCTTTTCCCAGCCGTGCAGACTGTTCTCGAATGTGTCCCAATGTTCTGCCAACTGTTGCAAATTGTCACGTCGCTGTTCCAGGCTCCTTACCAAATCCTGCCAACTGCGATTTAGATTACCGTTATCCTGTTCAATCAATTGACGATTACGGGCATCGGCTTGACGGATCAGAGATTGCGCCTGTTGGTTCACTAGTGAAAGATCACTGTTTTGGCTCTGCAAACAACAACGAAATCGGTGACAATGACGGTGGCAACAACAACGAGTGTTACAAGAAATTTGTGTTAATTGTAAATTTGTTTTGTTAATTTTTTAGAATTAATACTGCTGCACTTTCAGCGCTTTTGGGTGTTTAGTTGTTTTACTTGTAGATATGTTTATCTACTATATACTATATTTATCTATGTACTATAAATTAGGTATACAAGTAGAATATAGAGTATGCTTGGAATACTCCCTATGTACTATATTGTTTTTGTTGTTGTTTTCTTGTAATTTGAAGTATTAATTTTTATTGTTGCTCAATATTTTGAGTTGTTTTGACAACGCTGACTGCGTTTCACTTGAATTTCAATTTTCTTTATATTGTTTCAACTTTGACATATGCGTGCGGCCCAAAACAGCTTGCCACAAGTTCAACTTGGCTCACCTAAAGTGGAAACTCGCACAGAGAGGCACACAGACACACGCACTCACTCACAGCCGCTGTATCTTATGGCAAATGTATCTTTTACGGCACTTGCTAATTGTAGCACTTAAAAGTATCTTTTTTTCATATATACACAATATACATATATAAAATATATGTATATATACGTGTGTTGGAATTTCTTTAATAGATTTCCTGCTCTTCTATTTGTATTTGTTGATGACGTTAGCTTTAAATTCGTTTGCTGTCTGCTCTGCTTCTTCTTCTTTTCAATTTGCGCTTTTGAAGCACATGGTTTAATTTTTGTTTTTTTTTTTGATTGTATTGGACCGTTGAACGAAACGGGTAATTCAATATTTAACAAAGCTTCTCGCACGGAACATAAAAACAATAAATATCACTAGTTTCTTTTCTTATTTGCTTCGCATTTGCTTTGTCGCTTCTTTCGTCACTTTGTAGACCGCTTTAAAACGAACAACCGCACAGATAAACGTCTCAACTAGAAGTGAATTTCACAAATGCCTCACAAAGCATGAGTTAGAACTGCCAACTAAGAGACAGAGAGTGTGTTTGTGGAAGAGCGTTAAACGCTTAAGAGCACAAACAACCAAAAAAGAGCACAAAGTGTATGCGAAAAATCGGTCTTTGTGAATTGTTTGGCATGAACACGTTTTTATGTCCACATGGCAGCACATATCGGTTGGCAGGAGGTCAATGTGTTGGGTGGGCGTAGGCAAAGGCGTGGGCAGTAAGCGCTCATTGAAAGAGCGCTAAAGAGAGACCGTCATACGTCATACGCATCACGCATACGCCACCGTCACAAACTCAATTGGTTATTCCATAAGCCGGCATGCTCTGCAACAACAAAAACAGCTGTCCACAGAGAGAAGCAGAGAGGGAGAGCGTGAGAGCAACGCATGAAGCTCGCTCTTAAAGCTCGCTCAGTTCAGTCGACCAACAAACAAAAAAGCTGCCTAACATGTGTTTGTTGCTGTTACAATGTGACTGTGACAGGGTTGGGATGACAGTGCTCTAAGGTTCGAGTAGTTCAGCTGAAACAGTTTTGATACCACATTTATTGTACAAATAATAATACAATAAGTACTGAATTTTAACAATAAATTATTCGGTCTCTCTTTATATATATTTCAGACTCTCTTTTTAAGTGATTTTACCATTCTAAACTCAAGTTCAGTTTACACGAAATATTTTAAAACAAAGCTGTAAAACTATAACTAACTGTTTAATTTAAAGAATTAACTTTTTAAAGTGCTCAACAAAATCTGTCATAATTTCGGTAACTATTAGGATTGTCCATCCCTAGTAGTAAACTGGTTATACTCTATAGTTCTGTGTACGATGATGTCATGGGCCTAACTCAATGGCAACAATAAAAACAACAACAGCTGAGAGCTCAAGCATCAAATACTCGTAAATATCAAAAACATGCCTATTATGCCCCGTCTCTGTCTTAGTTTTAAGTCAAAACATTCGGTGATAAGATTGTCAAGTGCGGGTTAATAGTTGAACTCATTAATAAGTTTTCAAGGTAAGAAACGTCGACGTAAATATAAAACTCAACAACTATGTCATGTGTACATAATTTACGGAGACAGCCGGAGACAGAGAGAGCGAGAAAACAGAGAGCAAACAAAGTATAAAGAGAGTCAACAGTGGAGCTAAAAGTAGCAGCACTGCTTTTACCGGCCGGCAAATTGTATTGCACTCTGGGTAAAAGTAATCACGACTGAGCGGATACATTCTCATACAAAAAACTTGCTTATACATATTTTTCGCACTGCTTTCCAGTTTTTGTTTTTATTTTTTGCTTTTATTTTTTTGTCATGAGTTGTGACTGTGTCACACTTCACGAAAACAGGTCTTCTCCACTACACAAAACTTGAAGTCACATACAGAATTAAAGAGGCATATAAATATTTACATATGCATAGGGAGATAATAAAATTAAGTTATTGAGCTAAACCTCGGATCAACTCTAGGGCAAGTTTTTGAAATTCACGGAAAAAATAACTATTAAAACTAATTACAAATATTCGAAAAAATAAAAACAGCTTTAAAATCCTGAACACACAACGATTCGTCACGCAAAATTTAAAAATAAATTAAAGTACCTCTTTTAATGTACTTAATAATAATTTATTTAATTTGTGCTATATTTTTGCACAAAATTATGTCAGATCTGTTGGCAATTGAATGTACGCTTTTGTTTGCTCGACTTTTACCTCATTAAGGGACATTAATACCAAACTGTTTTGACCATTTATCTTGATTGCAAAAGATTAGTTATTTTTGCATAATTTTTTGAGCATTTGCCGAAAGAAACAAGTTTATTATAATGAAAACTAGATTATCAAATCGTTGCTTATCTTAAGCTTAAGATTGGCAACAACTGAGCATTTTTTGTTTAACAACATTTTGGAAAAGATCTTCTAAGATTTGTGCGAAATGTGTGTTTACTAATTAAGATATCTGTTGATTAAATACGCAATATAGTACAGTAATATACATTCTATAAATACTTGTTAAAACATTAGCTATAAAATCAATATCTGCTTGCTTTTATTGCCAACTTACCTGCACATTTCCAATGGCATGCGACAGCTTCTGAATATTAAAGTGCAAACCGGCCAAATTCTGTACAGGCTCATCAGTAAATTTGGTACGCTCGATTGTGGCCTTGACGCGATCAATGGACTGTTGGTATTCACGCCAGCGTTCTGCTTCCTTTTCGAGCTCACTTTGTTGTGTCTTGGCGTTGGCCAGAGTGTTGGCCAATTTTGTTTGGAACTGCGCCAGTTCGGCGGACAATTCCGACTGTTCATAGTTGTTCAAAGAGGACCAAATCTTGTCGGATGCTTCCTGAATTTGCTTGTGTACCAAATTCCTAATTGGAGCCTCGTTGCTGAAGAAGATCTTGTGTTCATCCAGATCATGCACGAGATGTTCGTAGTCAATGCCATGTTGGCTGTTCTGCAAACGGAGCTCAGCTTCGTGCACCCAATCATTGAACTTGGCCACAAGTTGCATGTACTCCAGACGCGAATCCCGATTGTTCTTCAAATATTTCTCGCGCTCCTCGAGCTCATGTGGCAGTGAAGCAACCAAGGAACGACCCTCGGAAAGCATTTCGAGCAAGGAGCTGGGCATGCCCAGCTCGGTCTTGACACTATCGTTGATCTTATTGAACTTTTGCAAATGGTCATTGATGTCCTGACTGAGAGCTTGATGTTTTTGCAGTTCACGCTCCACAGACTCTGGATCGCGATCCAGCAGAGGACGCGACTTGGCTGCACCCTCGTTGCTGTGCAACCAATCGAGGATGTCACTCAGATCAGCAGCCATCTTCTTGTGGGATTCAAGTTGCAGTTGATGCTTTTGACGCTGGGATTCAACGGCCTTGCGTAGATTCTGCAATTGATTCTTCAGCGATTGCAGTTGTTCGGTGATACTGTTCTTATCCGCAGCATTTCCCTCGGAAGCAATCTTCTGTCCCTTATCGTTGGCGGAAGCCAGGAGACCCTCGCATTCTTGGATCTTGACAATAACATTATCGTATTTGTTAATCTTATCCTCCAGACTGTCGGGAGAGTTCTCAATGTCAATGATGACATCGGTGTATTTCATAATGAAGGCGATAATCTCATTGATGAGTGCAATAAACTGTTCACGGAGCAGCAATAACTGGCGCAGATGAGCCAATTGATCCTCAATCATTTTGATCATGTCATCCTGTTGGGTCAGAATGCTCTGCAGCTCGGGTAGATCATCCATTTGCATGTCACCCATTTTGTGCTTGCTATCCTTGAGTTCCTTCAATATACCCTCATAGGCGCCCAGGAGATCCTGCACATCCTCAATTCGAGAGCCAATTGGACGATTCAGTTCACGCATACGCTGCTGAATTGTGCCGAGGAACTGACTGCAATCAGCCAAACGATTTTTGGCATCCTTGTACTTCTTGATGTGATCACCCAAAGTATTGGTACGATCATTGATGATTTGCTTGATGCGTCCGTAGCGATCCTTCATGTTCTTGATGTCATCGTTAAGTTTGAGTTTGTCTGCATTGCTCAGTGTGGGCAAAATACTCTTGCCCTGCTCGGACACATCGTTGATCACTCCACCCATGTTGTCAGCATTCTGCAGCAGTTTCTTGTAGTGGGCCAACTGCTCCTCGAGCACGGGCAGACTTGTGGTACGCAATTCACCCTCCGTGGCAGTTTCCATTTCGTTCAACCATTCGCCCATGTTCTTCATGGAATCCTCAAAGGCTTTACGTCCTTGCAGTAGATCATCCAAAGAGTTGCCACGTTTGGCGCTCTCGTCCTTCAGTGTTTGATAGTCGGCTGCAATTTCATCCAAGATTTTCTGCAATGCCGCCTTGTCGTCATCACCGCAATCCTTCATAATATTTGCGGCTTGACGCTGAACATCACTGAGAACGCTGTCATTGAACTGCTTAGCATCATCATCGTATTTCTTGTTCTCCTGGATTTTCTTCTCAATCTCCGTGGATGTCAAGGGATGATACACGGGCAATTTGCGCACCTCAGAGATCTTTGACTTGAGCCACTGACGTGCCTTATCCAAATCGTTTTCGAGAGCTTTACGTGCTTTGCTAGCCTCCAGGGCTTTGTCCAGTTCAGCTTTAAGGACTCCAGACAGGTTACGATTATCGCTGTTCAGATTACGCAGTGCGGATTCCAATTGAGCGTATTCTGCCGACTCCAATTCGGGTTGCATATTCGAAATGCGCTTTTCTAGCACATCGGCCAATGATTGCTTGGCTTCCGCATCCTTCATCAGACTCTTGATCTTCTGCTGACGTGCGTCGGCGTCTTTGGGTGAGAAGCCAAGTGCTGCTGGTGCTTGGAGTTCATCGATTTGCTGTTTGACCCACAGTTGGAGTTGATCAATTTCACCCTTGGCTCCATCGACTCCCTTGTTAGTTACATCCAACAATTGTGCCTTGCGGTCGATGCGTTTACCCAGATCGGCAAAACGGCGATCCAACGATTTCATTTGCTCTTCCACTTGCTGACCATCCAGATTGCTTATCACCTCAGCCACCTGTGCTGCCTTGCCCTTGAGTTCTTGAATCTTGGGATGTCCCTGTAATTCGTATTCGTTCTTGATCTCATTGATTGCTGCCATTTTCTGTGCACAATTCAGGCCCGAGCCGCGATCCAAAACATCCATGCGTTTGATCAGAGTATCAAACCAATTTTGCACATCTTGCATGCCCTGGCGATAGCCATCGATGACATTTTGACCTGCCTGCTTCTTTGCAATGGCGTCCATCAGCTCGGATTCCAGCTTGTCAATGTTATCATCCAAATCTGTGTCCTCATCACCCACTAAAAAGTTATTAAAGGCATTATAAGTAATGGAATTTTTTAATTTTCCTGTTCAACTTACGTGAACCAGTCATTTCCAACATTAACTGGGAACGCTTGTCTCCAATAGAATTGAGCAGATCATTCATGGACACCAGCTCCTGTTGTGCGGCCTCCGAACGCAGTTTGCAGGGACGCATCAGCCAGTCAGAGACAGAGCTCTGTTGCTTCTTAACCCAATCCTGCAATTCGGCGCGCTGTTTCTGCTGTTGCTCCAACTCGCTAACGGATGCAGTCAAACCACCCAAGTGGGATTGCACCTGAGAGAATAGTTTTATATTTTATAAAAATAGTTTTAAATATTTATTGGAATAATTACTTAATGGCTTTTATCTGGTTTGTTTTTATTTAATTTATTTTTAATTTAATATTAAGTATTTGTTTTAAAAATTATTTTTCAAATATTTTATCGTAACATAAATTTAAAATATTTTTAAAATAAAATTTGAAACCATTAAAAAACATTAAGGGCATTTCCGGTTGGGCTAATCAAATGAACAACGATAGCAACTGCAAATTGTTAGTATCAGATTGCAGCATGTTTAAGCCAAACCCGCCAGCAACTTTGTTAACTGATCTTGATGTCTTACCTTAGCGACAAGTGCATTCAGTTTGCTCACGTGTGCACTATTCAAGCGTACTATTCTACGATAGTTGGCAATACGCTCGTGAGCAATTGGATCCAATAAAGCCTCATTCACTTCACTGAGCTCAACGTCATCGACATTATCGTCGTCGACATTTTGTGTTGAGCTCTGAGTACTTGGCATTGGCTTTTGTTGGCCATAAACAATATTAAATAGTAGGAGCAGGCAGGCGGTGGCAAAAAGTGGGCGTGGTAGTGCGGTTTAACAACAGTTACGGTGCGGCAAACAATAGTTAGAGCAGTGTTGGGTTTTGTGGATGGTTAGGGGTAAAATTAAATTAAATTTCAATAAATCAAAAGTCATAAAAAAAGAATTTTTGGTTAAAAAAAATTAAAAAAATCAATAGCTTAACAGAACTTTAAACAATATTAAAAGAAGATTACTACTTCTTATTTTAATGTTTAGGTTATTGTTTACTACAGAAAGCATATCAATATGGAATGTTAAACGCACCTGATCCAGCAGATCTTCCAGCTTGGCGCGCACCATCAGTTCACGTTCGGGTATCGCATGCATGGCAGTTTCCAGTGGAGAACTTGGTCGACTAATCGATGCCGTAGCTGCCTCACAGGCCTGCACAGCGGCTGCAAGTCGCGACTTTTCATTATTCAACTTGTGTTGCATATCCTGGGCACACTTGAGTTGATTCTGAGCCAACTCTAAGCTCGTTGCCGGAGCATCGAGTTCGGTTTGAATAATTGGCTCATAGGTTTCCAAATTGCGCATGATATTGTCCAATGTATCTTCATACTCCTTGAACTTGGCCAGGGATTCCATCAGACGATTCTTGATCTGCACAGAGGTTTGCAGCAGCGAATTGTAGCTGTCCTGAATGTTCTTCAGTTGAGACTCCACCGTTGGGCGAATTTCACGAGTAGTAGGCTCGTAGCGCTTGATTTGCGCTTGTCCCTTGGCATTCAGATCATCCAGATTTGTCTGGTATTTTTGGATTTCACCGAGCAACGCTTCATGCTGTTTAATTTGCTCCTGGGTCTGTTCACGATTCGAGATGAAGAGGGAATTGTGAGCCATAAGTTGGAAGGAGATTTGCAGTAGCCATTTCTCAACATCCTGGAGACTCTGGTGGTATGCAGTATAGTCAAGTATCTCTTGCTCCAAATCCTTAATGTATCCAGCACAATCGTTCTTCAGCTTATCACAACGTGATTGTAGACGATTCACGGCATCCACTTCAGTGCCCAGATCACGTGCCTCCGACATTAACTGCTCCAGATCGTTGCCCTTTTGCTTGAGCTCGTTGCCGAGTGTTTTGTAGCGTTCCAGCAGAGTTTTCATCTCACTTAATTCACCCTTTGTTTCTGGTGGCGTTTTCAGTGTCTTCTCCGCTTCGACAAGCCATTTGTCTAGCTTATCCTTATTCAGGGCAAAGTCGTTCCAACGATTTTGTGCTTGCTTCAAGTCGCTCAGTTTCTGCTTAACGGCCAGACCCAGGGCATCCCAATCTTCACGCACTTTAGTCATCAGATCACGCAGTTTCTCCTGCTTATCTTCGGGCGTAATATTGGAGGCCTTCGAGTAGGCATCTTGGACCATAGCAAGTAAGTGCTGACCCTCAGGCAAATGCGAGGACAGTGACTGTAAAGAGGAGGCAAAATTGGAGTTAGATTTACAACTGATAATAATACTTCTTAAAAGTAAAACTTACATTGACAGTCTCCAATTTCTGGGCAATCACAGTGGCATTGCCATCGATACTGCAATCCTGGAGCACCTGTTGTGCCTTCTCAATCCAAGCGTCCATTTCCTTCTTGTAGTTGAGGAACTCAGTGTGGTCCGAAAGGTTCTTCTCGATCTTGGCCACCAGACCTTGGGCAGCAGTCAACAGTTTGGTGTAATTGGCTTGAGTCTCAATGGTCTGATCGCGAATGCGAGTGCATGCGCTTTGTTCCATCAAAAGTTCACAGTTATCATTCAAATCCTCAACGTTCTCCTTTTCAGCGAGGACCTCATCCAGCAGTTTCTGCAGAAAGTTATCAAATTAATATCAATAGGTTCAAGTCGTATGAAAATAGGCACATAAAAGCATATTAAAGCTGTGTGTAAAATGATTAGCTGCAATTATGATTAAGTGATTAGCTGAAAGAATTAGTGGAATTTTAGTACAAGGATTCGGTTAGACATTTGTATCAATTTTGATTATTACGAACTACTAAGTGCGCTCTCATATATTGTTTTAGTAATTTGATTTATACTTTTTGGTTAGCGTTGCGTGCGACATTTGTGAGTGAGAGTAGAGAGAGACGGAGTTGTGGCTTACCTTGGCATTGACCAAATCTTCGGGTGTTTTATTATCGCCTTCATGAGATTTGGCAACGCGCTTGCTCATTGTCTCAATCCACAAATGAATCTTATTGAATTTCTGCAGGAACGTCTGCCAAGCGGCCAAACATGTCTCAAGACCAGAGCGAGCATCTCGGGAAATCGCTTGAAGGCTTTCCCACTCACTATTCAAGTGCTTGATCTCCTGGGCGACATTATCTTGGCCCTCATTACCGCTTGTTGCGATCACAGCCTGACTGAGTTCTTCGCAGGCATCAAGCAACGATTTGCCATGCATCGATGTGGCTTGAATATCACCAAGACGGTTCAGACGATCCTCTACTTGATCCTTCTCGCCGTGACAGTCGGCACATTGTTCCACCTCGATGCGTGTGCGACGTAGCCATTCTTGTATTTCATTATAGGCCTGCTTATACTTCTCGTGATTGTTCACTTGATTTTCAAGAGACTCAATGATCTTGTTCACCTGCGCCTGCAGATCTTCAAACTTGCTTAGACCAGGCTGGAAATCATTCTTGTCCAGACTAGTGTCTTCACGCAAACGTGCATTGATCTTCTCAACGATATCATTGTGACCGTTGATGTCACGCTGTGTGACACGGAACTTCTCTAGCGCGGCACGCTTCTCGCTCAAATCATTGAGATACTCCTCACTGGACTTGACACTTGGCTCAACATCTTCGAGCCATTCAAGCAGTATCTTGTAAAGCTTAAAGATCTCCTCCAGTTGGGCCATACGGTTTGCCAACTTCTGGCGCACATCATTGAGATCCACCAGAAGCTTGTCAAAGTCTTGTTTCAGGGCTTCGGTATCTTCTTGTATCTTGGCTGCACCGTTTTGTTCTGTATTCATGATGACCTTTTCCTTCAGTTCCAACAAATAGCGCAATTTATTCTGACCCGTTTCAAAGCCTTGTCGCAAATTCTTAACCGTATTAAGTTTAATTTGCACCTCGTTGAGGGTACCAGGAATTTGTTCACAATCCGCAAGTTTCTCGCGAGTATTTTCAATCCAAGATTGGCATTCCTCGTAGAGCGTATGATGCTGCTGATGTTCCTGGTAGTGCAGCTCCAAGCGTCGCATAACCTCCTTGGCCAAAGTCAATAGGGCATTATATTTGGTAGTCAGCTGCATAATGGCATTGCTGATCCTTGTATCGGAACAGGTTTCTAGCAACACCTGTGCCTTCATGTTCAGATGATCCAAGGTCTTTTGCCAATCGAAGAGTGTTTGCAAATGTCCCTGGAACTGTTCGAGTACCACCTTCTTTTGGGTCAAACTATCCTGAAGTTTATTGTAGGATTGCACCAAAGCTTCGGTTTTGGTTAACCATTCCAAAGCTTCGGTATATTGATCCTGATAGTCGGACCACTTGACAATTCCCACTTCGAGGTAGTCCTTGGCCTTGTTGAGTGCTTCCACATAGGCATCGAATTCCTCTTGCAGCAGGGCTACCTCTTCTTCAATAATGGCACAATCCTCGGGCTCTGCGGTGCGACAAGCGATCTCACCCTGGGCCAAGGCATTCTGCAGCTTGACGGAACCTTCGGGCACTTCTCCCTGCAGAATCTTCAATTGATGTGTTTTCTCGGCCAAAGCTTGCTTGTCTCCAGTTGGTTCGGAGCACTTGCTGAGACGCTCCTTAGCGTTTCTCAACCAGCTGGCAAAATCATTGCCAGCATCGATCAAAGCCTGGTAACTATCAATCGTATTCTTCTGCTTGGCATACAGATCCTTGGCTTGTTTCGTTAGATTCTCGTACTTATCAGAAATTTCTGTAGCAGGAGCACCTTGCTGCAAATCGGAAGCCTTAGAAGTAACCGACTGAATCATCGGCTCGAACGAGACAATGTCCTGGACAATGTTATTGGTCTGTCGGAGATTAGCCTTGCGTTCGCTCAAACCACTGCTAAGACCAGGTTGACCGCGCTGTGACTTGATAATCTTTTGCTCACAGGCCTGCTGAAGTTTGGCCTCGCGATCGGTAATCCATTGCTGTAGTTGGGTGTAGCTCGAACTGTAGTCGGCCCATTGAAGGAGATTCGTTTCGAGTTGCACCTTGGCAGTGGACATTTTCTTAACTAAACGATCCCAGTCGGTTTGCAGCTCCTTCATTTCATTGTTGATGGCATCGCGTCCATCGGAGCGTGTATTGCGGATAATCTTCTCGCCATTGTTGATGGCGGTGTGCACCAGATTCTGTCCTAGTTCACGATTGCGTATTAAGTCCTGGATTTGCTCGAGACGACGTTGAAGAGCCTCTTTAGAGCCAGCTCCTTCTCCTGCCGATTGAATCGTTTGCTTAGCATTCGCAATCCATTCCTTGGCCGACTTCATGTTGGCATCGTATTCACGGTGCTGATCACGATTGGTTTCGACCTTCTTGAGCACATCCTTGCCCAGATTGACCTGCACTTGATACATGGAGCCTAAGTGTCGCAGCTGGTTGTTGACGTAGCTATCGAGATGGGACTTAAGTAATCCTGCAGCGGACGCATTGAACTTGTCAATATCATCCTTTCCCTTCTCCAAACGTGACATCACATCACGCATATCGGCAACTTGTTTCTCCTTGTCGGGCAAATTGGGGCAGAGATTGAGTTTGTGGTTCTTGACAAGTATGTCGATCTGTTGCAGCCATTCCATGAGACGCTCATACTCCTCTTTATATGCACGCCATTGTACCATGGTAACTTCCAAGTTCTCCTTCTGCTGATTGATTTCGCGGAACAAACTTTCGAAGCTATCACGCAAAGCGCGTATATCATTGCGTATGATCTCCTGGCCTTGGCTCGAAGTACTTGCCAGTACCACCTCACCCGTATGCACCAAGTGCTCGACCAAAAGTTCACCCTGAGCCTGCTTATTCAGCAATGCCTCTGTTGCCTGCACTGCATTTTCTATTGCCAATTTATCGCTAAGACTGCTTTGTTTCAATGCGGGGAACTTCTCGCGGGCACGACTGATCCAGCTGACAAGATCATCGTAGGCTTCCTTAAACAATCGATGATCTCTATATTGATCCTGACGATCGGACAGCAATTTCTGTGTCTTGCCAAAGAGTTCATCAAAGTTATCCAGCACTTTTTGTGCCTGGAAAGCGGCCTGACTTTGTTGACCGCTGGCAATCATTTCCTTAGCTTGAATCTTCAATGAATCCACATCGATCTTCTCGACGCGCACCTTTTCCTCCGTGGTTTTAACACGATCGAGCTGTGCACGCTTCTCCGTCATTGTGGTCTGATGCTCACACAATTCCTTGAGCAGAGTATCCAACCATTCGTTGAATTTGCGAACGTTCTGCACCTGATCCAAGAAACCAGACCATTGGGTAATCGAATCATCAAGATTTGCTTTCACGTCCATAATCCGGAGCGCAATGCCAGACCATAGATCCTGAAGGTCGGACAGTTCCTTGTTGATGGCCTCGTGACCATTGGGAGCAGTATTTGCCAGCACATGCTGAGCCTGTTCCAAGATCTTAAGCACACGAGCTGATCCTTCATCCTTGAGCAGAATTACATCCTGAATGGTGGCCAATTTCTTGTCCAGTTCCTTCTGACTCATCGAGGACATGTCGGAGCAATAGTCCAGTTTCTCCTTAATGCCATTTATCCAAGAGGCACACTCGGAAATTGAGTTATCAAAGTCCTCGTGGGTGCTCACATACTGTTGCCAGCGATTATTCAAGTCCTTAACCTTGTGGAAGATTTGCTGATATTTGGTGACCAATTCAGGTCCCGAAGCACGTGTGGTTGTGGCTCCCTTCAGAAGAGTCTGTGCCTTTTCGGTCACATTATCGACTTCAAGTTCCTTGGCGCGCACATCACCCTGCAATGCCTTCAGAGCATCTAACTGCGAACGCTTCTTGGGTAGATCCTCCTTCAGATCAATGGCATGCAACTCATTATCCGTATCACGAATCCAAGCCAAGCATTGATCCCTTAATTGCTCATACTCCGACCATTGTTGAAGGCGGGATTCAATTGCTTCGATGGTGGAGCTAATGGCTGCCAAGAGTCCTTCCCATTCCTGTTGCGTGGTATCGATTTGAGACTTGATATTCACTTGTCCCACGTCCACAGTGCCGGGAATAACCTTTTCACCCAAAGCCCTAACCTGATCCACACGCGGGAATTCATCGGCCAGACTTGCCTTCAGGTTCTTTAGACGATCGAGATTGGTATGCAACGAGGTCTGCTCCAAATCGAGATCACCCCAATAATGCACCGTGTTCATGGTGGCATCGATGAACTCTTGGGCATCCATTACAGCCTTCGAGTACTGTTGATGTGCACTCACAATGCCTTCATAGCGTTCGACGTAGCCCTGAGCGCGTTTCTGTAGTTTGCCAAAACGATCGCTGATATCCTTAAGCAATTGATCAACATGTTCGGTTTTCTCGGGCAGATTAGCGGCAATTTCCTGTAGATTTCCAACTTCCACTTGATGATTGTTAATATCATTGACAACATCGCGATAAGCTTGCAGTTTATTGCGTTTCTCATCGAGCGTTGTCTTCAGTTCAATTTCCGCGGGCAATTCACGCTCAACACTATCCAGCCAGGACTTCAGACTGTCGGCAGTCTCATCAAAACCAGACCACTTGGCAATCTTGTCTTGAATCTTACGGGCTGTGCTGGCAATGTTGTCAAAGAGCTGATCAAAGGTCAAATCATCCAATTGACTGCGAATGGCATCGCGTCCCTCGGTGGCCGTGGAGCTGTAACACTTCTCACCCAGCTCGACAGTGCTGTTCAGCAGCTGAGTTGCCGTTGGCTGCTGGGCCAAGAGTTCGTGGACTATCACTTGTTTCTTGAGTAGATCATCCCGAGATGCAACTGTGGACAGATCACTGCAGTCGTCGTAGCGTGCCTGAGCATTGGCCAACCAGTCGGAGCATTGTTTGTATTTCTCATTGAAATGGCCATGATCTTGGACAGCCTGTTCGCATTTCTTGAGAATCTCCTTGGCCGTAGCCTGTATCGATTGGAAGCGTGAGGAAACTTGTTGTACATTCACCGCAATCCTTGTCTCCCCGGAACTTTGCACCAACTCTGAAGTATCATCCTTCATTTTCTCAAAGTCTGCTTCATTTTGTCGGAGATTCTGTGTCAACGATTGGAAGCGATTCAATTGTTCTTCCTTCTCCTCAAACGATGACTTCAAGTTGTAGTTCTTAAGTGCGTTCTCAGCTTCTCCCAGCCAATTAATCAGACGATCCAGATCGACTTCATAGTCGTTCCATTGCTGCAAACGATTTTCCAGTCCACTCTTTACATCGGACAATGAACCGCTGAACTTTTCGAAATCAGCATGCAAATTGGCCAAATCGCGTGTCATGGCTTCCTTGGAACGTGGAGGAATATTGCTGGCATGACTCTCAATATGATCCTCAAGAGACTTCAATTTGGCAACTCCTTCGGGCAATGCATCCTGGATTTCATTGATCTTTTGCAGACGCGCCTGGAGAGCAGCCTTGTTGCCGGAGTAATCAGAGTAACCGGTCAAGCGATCCCAGAGGTTCTTCTGGTAATCCTGCTGTGCCTTCTGCAGTTCACTAAATTGTTGATAAACTTCAAAAGCGGCATCCAAGTCGGCTACCAATTTGGCACAGTTCTGACCAACTTGCTCGTAACGCTTGTTGATTTCCGTTACCGATTTGGCAATTTCATCGGCATTGGCTGGAGCTGCAGTGGTTAGCAGGGTTGCTGCCTTTTCGTTGACAGCCTCGACAATACGCTTGTGCGAGTTAATGTCCTGATTGGTTGCCTTATATTTGTACAACTTGGAACGAATCTCTTGGGCACTTGTCCAGGTAGCAGGATTCTCATTGTTCAGCAACTTTTCGATCTGGTCCAACCAATTGACAGTTTGTCCTAGTATATCCTGATAGCTCGACAATTGAACGGTCTGTGCCTCCTGGCGTTTCTCCAGATTGCGTATGCCCTCATCAAGTTTATCCCAACGATCGCGTATATCACGCAAATCCTTGCGAATCTTTTCTCTTCCTTGTGTTGAGGTCTCGGGCAAAGCCTTCTCGCCGGCTGCATTTAGAGCAGCAAACAAGCTCTCGGCCTGCTCCTTCTCGGACAGTAGGACCTGCAGGATATTTGAACTCTGTGTGGGTTCGTCCTTAAGAGCCTTCTCCAATTGGTTTTCAATCGGTTGAAGCCACAAATCAATTTCGTTGTATTTATCTTGATAGAATTGATGATCATCCACAAGATTCGACCAACGATTAACAACTTCCTTGCTCAAAACCTGCAGCAACTGGTAGCGATTTGTGATCTGTGTGGTCAATGTCTTCAGGCGGTCGGCTCCACAGTTGTTGAGCAGAGAATGCGCCATATCTCCAAAGGCATCGATCTCTTTCTCCTTTTGCAGAATGAGTTCCCGTTGGATCTTGTACTTATCCATTTGTTCGACCTTCTCGTGCAAAGTCGACTGGAGCTGTTGATCCCGGAAAACGGCCTCGGCATTGCGGCACCACTTGGTGAGTTCTTCAAGATTACTTTCGAATTTATCCCACTGTGCGAGGACATCCTTCTGTTTGCCTTCAATGCCCTCGATGTCATCAAAGTGACTCTTCATAGTCGTCTCGAGTTCATCGATTTCCTTTTCCAACACCTCAATACCCTTCTCCGAAGTGGCAGGCTTCACATTGTCAAATTGAGCACGAATTTCACCGATTAGTTTCATGGCCTGTGGTTTATTTTGTGCCAACTGTCCGAGGGTTTCAATCTTTCGCTTAATATCAGCCTTCTCACCATAGGCATCGTCACATTCCAACAACTTTGCTTTCTCATTTGATATCCAGGTCTTGGCTCCATTCAATGCATTGTTCAGCTCATTATGCTTCTGCACACAGTTCTCCAGATTGTGTAGGATCTCATCGGATTTCTGT
The DNA here is from genome assembly GCA_018152125.1 of Drosophila dunni. Classification (NCBI taxonomy): domain Eukaryota; kingdom Metazoa; phylum Arthropoda; class Insecta; order Diptera; family Drosophilidae; genus Drosophila; species Drosophila dunni. Next base: position 13,923,886 of record JAECXC010004138.1, on the reverse strand, counting down.
ACAATATTCTGGAACAATTGCTTGATCGACTGCAGATAAACGTTCAATGAGTTATCCTTGATTTGATCAACCAAGATCTGAGCCTTATCGCAGACATTATCTACCAGAACATTGTGTGTGGTAATTTCCTGATGCAGCAGCTTATGATTTTGCAACTGAGCACGTTTCTCCTGGAGCGTTGTCTTGGGTTCGGTGTGACTTTGCATGGCCTTGTCGACATCCTTCAGCCACTTTGTCAGCTGATCCTGAGCAATACTGAACTCATTGAACTGCAGCAGACACTGATCGATCTTATGCGTTGCGGAATTCAAGTCATCGGTATAATTATCCCACATGGTACGTAGTGTCCTAAGCTGTTGACGGATGATCTCACGGCCATCGGGACTAGTGTGTCCGTAAAGCTTCTCACCGCGATCAATAAGACTCTCGAATACTGTCGAATCCGTAATTCGCTTGTCCGACATCTCGCGCAGTTTATTTTGTTGATCTTGTAGAACATTTTGATCGCCAACAATGTCATTGGTCTTGGCCAGCTCGTTGACACAGCTCTGCAGATTCTCCTTGAACTGCTCGTAATCGTTATCGAAGCTATCGTGATCCTTTACATAGTTTGTGTACTTTGCAATCGATTCTTTGCACAGATTCTTCAGCGTTTGATAACGTGTATTAAGGCGCGACAGCTTCAGGTTCAAGTCAGTTTCTCCCTCAATTTCACGTCCCTGGTGCATGAGCTCGTTGATGGCTTTGCCACGCTTCTCAATATCCTTGGCACAATCCTGCAGTTGCTTCAGATGGGCTCCCTTAGCTTCGGCTGTGCTCTTCAGATTCTGATTTTTAACCACAGACTCGATATTCTTCATCCAGTTATCGAGTTCCTCAATGATCGAATCAAATTCATCCCATTTCGAGCAGAGCTGCTTGAGTTTCACCAATGAGTCCTCGCACAGATTCATGAATTCCTCCCACGCCTGTTTTGGCTCCTCGAAGCCCTTGAGCAGCGCGGGATGACCCTTGGGATGGGTTTGGGTTAGCACAGTTTCCAACAACTTGTGGCATGTGTCAAATATGGAATCGCCCTCTGGTTTGTGTTGCAACAAATTCTCCACAACAATCAATTTCTCCTCGGCGCCTTCTTTCTCGAAAGTTGTTTCGTTCAAGATATCAATAGCTTCCGATTTGATAGTGTTTAGCCAATCTTGTGCCTTTTCCAGCACCTGATCATAGGCTTCATGTTTGACCACATGATTGCTCACGGTATTAATGCGATCCGAAATCTTCTTAGAGAGCGCAGTATACTCCTGAATGGATTCATCTGTCTTACGCTCCGACTCGTCATCACATAGGGTTACAGCCTTGTCGTGCAATTGCTTCAGAGCATTCTTGTGCAACGTGATCTCCTGCAATTGGGTCTTATAGTTCTGCAGCGCCGCCTTCTTGGTCGCCAGAGTGGGATAGAGTTCATCTCCAGCGGTTACCTTGGCCTTGGATTCGTTGAGGTAGTGTGAGACCTGTGTGTAGCTCTCCTCAATGGATGTCTTTTGGATAAGCACACCCTCCACCTGTTGCAGCAATGCATTCGCCTCATCCCGCAAATAATCGAATTTCTCACGCATTTGTCGCAGATCTGCGCGGATCTTCTCACGATTCTCAGGGGAAACTACTGGATAAAGAGCTTCGCCAATGTCGACGGCATTGTTAAGCAAAAGTTGTCCATTGTCAAAGGTTTTCAGATAATTCTTAATCGTTTGCAATTGCTGAGCTGTTGCTGAGGACGATCCTGGAGATCCCATGCGTGCCAGTTCCTGGAACTCAATCTTGGCATCACCGAACCATTCATTAAAGTCCTTGGATGCCTTGCCAAAGTTGGCGTTGGATGCTTGGGCACCACGTATTTTATCAATATGCGATGCCAGACTTTTGGCAACGGTCTGATAACGCTGCACAAGATGACTGACAAACTGTCCAATACGAGCCTCGGGATTCTTGGCAATCAGCTGTTGGGAAGTCTGCTCCAAGCTGTTGATAATGGGCTCATGTGAGAGTACATCCTGCTGGAGTATGGCCAGTTCCTGTAGTTTCTGTGGCACCTCAGGCAGATTTACCTGATTGCTTGTTTCTGCCTTGACACGACCTTCGACATCGCGTAACCAGTTGGAAATTTGCTCATTCGATTGCTCGTACTGAGACCAGAGATCCACATTCTCATCGAGTATACCCTTAATGCGATCAAAGCTATCTTGCAGCGCCTTCATTTCGCTATCCATCAACTGAGCGTCGTTGGTCAGCTCGGCCAGATTTTGTGGAGATTCGACAGCCTTAAGCATTTCCAAAGATTTCAATGTTTCGGCATGACGTAATTTGCAGTCGTCAATGCTCTTGCTAACCTCCTGCAGCGAAGATTTCTTCACATCCAAGTTGTATTTATCGCTCGATGATTCCGGCTGACACCAGGCCACCTTTTCACGTTGTGTGGCAATCAGACGCTTCAGCATACCAACCTTATCAGCATGGAACTTCTTGAGGAACTGCAGCAGAGAGCTTTCGATCTTCTTGGCATAGAGATCAACGCCTTCGTAGCGTTTCTGCACATTGTTTAGCTCCTTGGGTATGATGGACTCATTGAAAGTGGGATAAAGATTACGCAACTCATCCACATTTTGTTTGATGTTCTCAATTTCATTGCCACTGTTCTCTAATTGAGCACGGAGAGCACGACATTGCAGCAAACGTTCCATGATCTTGTTATTGTCACCGGACATATCGTCACATTTGATAAGTTGTTCACGCAATTTACTGACCTGTTCGCCAGCGACCTTTGTGCGTCTCCTCAGCTCTTGTTCCTGATCATTGAAGGACGTTGTAACAGCACTTAGACGATCTGCATTGTTGTTAACCTCAGCAAATTGTTCGGAGAGCAATTGATTGAGTGCGGTTAAAGCTGGAATTTCAGCACCGTTGTTGATCTTAATCAGGTCGTTTGTTTTCTCCTTAATGGTATCCTTCAGAGCCTGATAAGATGGTAATTCAGTGCGATATTTGCTTAAACGCATTGGTCCAAATTCAATTTCAATCGAATTATCGGCAGCATCACAGAGCCCTTGATTAGTTTCCGACAACCAGGGCAACAGATCCTTCTTGGCGTCCTCAATCTGGGACCAGATGACAGCCTCTGTTTCATAGACATGTGCATTCTTGGCGGTCTTATCGTGCAGGTCCTGCCACTGTTGCTTGGCTGTGGCGACTTCTTGGGGCACCTCCTGGGGCACTGCCTCACCGATGGCACTGAAGAGCTTGCAGACATTGTTACCACGACGATCAAGTTCATCGAGATTCATCTTGGATTTGCGCAGCTGCTCCATGGTCTTGCGGGTCTTTTCGGAAGCTTGGTGCAGCTCAGTCTCATCGCCTGGCTGTTGGGGTATGGCATTGAATAGATCCTCTGCCTTTTTGATCTCCTTTGAGAACTTATCCTTGGATTCAGCATACTCTCTCAATGCCTGACTTATCAGATTGTATTTCTGTATGCGATCTGCGATCTCATTTTGCAGCGAGTCATAGTTCTTATCGAGAATCAAGAGACTCTCTTGGATGGCCGGCATGCTGGCAATATCTTCACGCATTAAAAGCGATCCTTCATCATGAATGCGATCCTTCAGATCCGATTGGTATTTAAGGGCATCGTTGAGGGCCACCAGATCGGCAATAATTTGATCAATGTTATTAAGAGTGGGATGCTTTTTAAGGATCTCCTCAAGCTTGGCACGATTCTCCTGCAGAGCCTGACCAAAGTTATGCTCGAGGGCGTGGAATTTATCCTTGCGTACCGTCATCTGCTGCAATTGTTGTTGCTGATTCTGTGAACGCATCTTGAGATTCTCCAATTTGTTCTCCACATCATTGACCAACTGCGTGGCAATCAGAGGACGACGAGAAAGCGCATCACGCAATTGTATAGCTGGATTTTCATCGATCTGCTTGGCCTGATCCTTCCAATAGCTCAGACCTTCACCCAAGTGATCGATTTCCTGGACAACCTTTTGCAGTTCCTCTACAGCAGGTCCCTCTGGTTTATCCAGTTGATGCTTCAAGTAATTCAAATGCGATTCTGTATCATGTTTCCAGCCCAAAAGCTCTGTCCATTTCTCAAGAGCTGCCTTCTTTTGCAGCATATTGGACTCTAGATTCTGATAGTTGACCACCAGTGCGGTGTAGGCATCATTTAGAGCATTCGACTCCTCGGGCGTGGCGCCCAAAGCCAACTGTTTAACCTCATCGTAGATGGCATTAAAACTGGGCTTCTTATCGGCATGCTCCTGAAGCAAGGCATGAATCACATGCAGACTTGTCTCCACACGTTCCGGATTGATTTCCTCCACTTGCGACACCTGGTTGCGCAACTGCTCCATCCAGTTGGAGAAGTTCACCAGCTTGGCATTGAAATCTTGACGTGAAATGATGGCATCGGACACTTCATTGATATTACCGCGCGTGGCTTCGGAAAGTTTTTGCAGTTTTCCCTTCATAACATTTACACGATCCTTGACAGCAGCAGCGCCCTCTGGCGCCAAATGCAAGCTAATTTGATCACCATTTTGGCCAAGTGCAACTAGTTTGGCTTGCTGCTGGGAAATCTCATTGTTGAAGGACTTCAACTTGACCAGCTCCTTTTCGAGCTTATCAATGTGAGGAGTATTCAGAACCGTTGGACGCTTACCCATCAATTGTTGACCCTGATTAATCCAATCCTCCAATTTGGCGCTATCCGCATCAAAAGATTGCCAATTGGCAACAAGTTTCTCGAGCTTGGCGCTCGATTGTTTTGCATTTTCATGGACTGCCGTCCAACGGGAGTGCATGGCATCTAATTCATCGGGGGCATTGGTTTTGCATAACATTTTATGACTGATATTTGATATGCCATGGAGTTTGTCCAATTGCTCCAGACATTGTGTTTCAAATTGTTTGGCAGTTTGTTGCATGGCAACGGCTTCATCAAGTGTAATCGGCTTAGGAACTATATTATTTACCTTAACTTCGCTTTGCTCCACCGCCGGCTTGATCTGTTGCAATCCAGCCTGGAATTGCTGCCAGTTGACCAAATCTTCTTGGACCGCCTGCGACTGATGGTCCACATTGCGGTTGATGGCACTGAGAACCTCTTGTAACTTGGAGATTTCACCCTTCAGACGTTTCGCTTCGGCCACGTTACCTTCCTTGGGAGCCAGTTCAGATGCATCGGCAGCCAATAGATCCAGTTGCTTCATACGTTCGCCGAGTATGCGCTTGAAGGATTGCACCTTGACCACACGTTCCTCGGGCGTCAGATCCTCCGACTGCAAGGCTTCAATGTTCTTGGGGGCCACCTTGTTGGCCCACTCCTGCAGCTCGGCGAGGCGTGTCTTGTAGTTGTTCCACTTGGCACTGTAGTCTTCCAAGTAGCCCACTCGATCCTTCACATGCTCCATGGTATTGAAGAACATCTTCTCTACCTCAGTGACCTCCTTTTCCAGTATGGGACGCTTGTCGGCAGCGGCCAAAGGTGCCAGCTCCGACTTCAGGGCATGCAGCTTGGGCAACAGTTGATGTGATGCCTGCTGCAGTTGTACGTTCAGATCACGCTTTGACTTCAGATCTTGGCTAACGTTCTTGGGATCCGTTTGCAGCGGCGTGAGAGCTCTTAGTTCTGTCTCCGCCGTTTGCAGCATGGAGAATATATCGTTCTTCTGATCAACAAACTCATTCCACACCGCCTGGGTTCCCTTCAGAGCCTGGAGTTTATCGGAGGTCTCGGTGTATGCCTGATTCCATCCAGTTTCCAGATTCCTCACTTCGGTATTAACAAAAGCAGGTGCATGGACATCCTTGCTGAGATCACGTCCACGTTGTAGCATAGACATGATGTGTGGACGTTGATGATCGAGTTGATTGATGGCATATTGCTGCTCTTCAATCAAGCGGTTTACCCTATCCAAGCTATCTGGGGCGGGTATATTGGCGGTCTGGTCCTTAACCTTGGTCAACAGGCAAACGACTTCGTGCACTTCACGACGATATGTGTAGCACTTGGAGAAGACTTCGGTCTTGACCATGGTTATTTCAATAGTGGGTATCAGATTCTTGTAACGAGCAATTAAATCCTCCAGCTTCTTTTGCTCCAGATTCGCCTCATCTTCAGTGGCATAGCTGAGCAGAGAATCCAGAGTTTTGACCAACCATTTCATGTCCTCACGTTTGTTATCTGCATCCTGGCAGATTTTCTATAAATCGAAAAAAAACATTATTAGTATAGAAAAACAATATTTCATTATTTAATATAGGATTCAAGCAAAAGCTGTTAATTTACCACAAGTTCCCTTAGCTGCATGCAAGCATAAATACATTTTGGACAGAGTTTTTTAGTTGGAAATGGAATTTGATACTAGCTATAAATGTATGCTTACCTGGAAAACAACCTTCTCTTTTTCAAACTCCTCCATGGTATTGACCTCATTGACAATGTTCTTAAGGCTCTGATCCACGCTGTTCATCCAATCGATCATCTCATTGAACTTCACATGATATCCCTGCCATTGTGCGGGAATTTGCTGTAGAGTTTGTCGCATATCAGCCAATTTTCCGGACATCAACTGCCACTGAGCCTTAGCATTATCGTAAGCTTGATCCAAGCTGATATCACCTGGTTGCTGTTGTCTATGAGCCTGAGCCAGACGCTGCATATTTTGCAGACAGCGCTCCAATCGTGGCACAGCATCTTGTTGCATCAGGAATTGTTGATTGCGTTGTAAGATGGAATCGACGTCTTCGTTGCGGTTGAGAGCTTGTTGCTCCAATTGCAGCTCCTTTTCAACATCCTTAAGTGACTGATAGAAGGCATTCTCATCCAAACGGAACTCCAGTTTAAGCAGATGCAAAGGTGCCTGAGAAAGCACATTTTTCCAGCGCGATTGCAATTGTTCGACACTTTGAACAACAGCAGGTTGCTCCTGCGGCGGCAGAGTTGTCAGCAGTTGCTGTGCGGACTGCACTAGATCATTCATCCAACGATCATTGACTTGCTCGAAGAAGTACTTCTGGGTTTCAATAGTGGTCTTCGATTCCATGTGCTTCTCCACGAGCATGGACTCGGCTTGGGTTAACCATTCGGTGACAACACGTTCGTTATCCTTGAAGTTACTCCAACCGCCAGCGGCATCATTCAATCTCTGCTCCCATTTGCCAGCATTCTGTATGACATAATTGAAGCGTTCATTCAGCTGCTGCATCTGTTGGGCAGCCGGAGCTGTATCGATTTTATCATCGGCTGCAACGGCTTTCACAAGATTCTGGAACACTTTGTTCTTGCTCTCGAGCATGGAACGATAGTAGACAGTCCTTGAGAAGTATGTCTTATGTTTATGCAGCTGTTCGTTAAGGACTTCCCGGCCACCGCCAAGATTGTGGGTGCCCAAAAGCTGTTCGGCTTCAGTCAACCACTGATGGATTTCCTTTTGACCAGCCTCCAGGGATTCCTGCTGTATCTGCAGCTGATGGAACAAGTGCAATTTGGTCGGCAATTGAGCGCGTATGCGTACAAGGGATTCCTTTTCTTGTTTCAGTAGTTTCATCATCTTGTCAACCTCATCGCGGGACAAGTCCTGAATAAGGGATTGGAAGGTGCGACTGATGGTCTTGAACAATTCCTCATTGTCATCGATTTCACTGGCCAATTGTTGCAGCTGCTCACCGTAGCGACGAATCTGTTCGCTGTTGCCCAGCACCTGACGTTGATCGAGCACACTTTCAGCACCACGCAGCCATTTGGAGAGCTTCTCAATGCCCGACTTGTATTCCTGACGCGAGCGAATTATATCTCCAGCGTGCATGTACTGTTTGGTATTGGCAAACAGACGATCAAATCGTTCGGCAAGTGCGCCATGGCGTTGACGCAGTTGTTGGGCAATCGGTTCCTCGCAGGACGCAATTAAATAATTGGCAGCATTGCCGAGCGCATCAAATTTATCCTTCCACACGGTAATGTCTTGGAAGAACTCCAAGCGTTCGTCTTCGCTTTGATTCAACTTCTGCTCGGCTAGAAGCAGCCATTCCTCACAATTGGGGGCCAGTTGATTCCAGTTGCGCCAACAGTTGACGACCTCCTCAAGAGAGTTCTGGCAGCACTTGAGCTCCATGGAGACGCGCTTCCAGCGTTCCTCGGTTTCATACATGAATCTATCAATCTCATTGATATCCTTACGTGCCACATTGCCCTCACGCTTGTACTCGTCGACCACTTGTTGCATGTCGACAAAGGCTTTCTGGAACTCCTGGAAAATCTTGTTGCGGGATACAAAGTTCTTGTATTGCTCCAGCTGCTGGGCAACCTTCTCCTCCTGCCCATATTTTCCAGTCCAGCCACGCATTTTATTCTCCACCAGATTGAGGAAGGCAATCAAACAGCATTTATGTTCAAGGAATTTCAAACGAATTCTACGCTCAGCTGCCTTGGGTCCAACCTCCTGGAGACGTCGCTCCATATTACGCAATTGCTCCAGTGGCAATTGTTGAGCCAGTGGTGAACGCTTGGCATTTTCGAACATGGCCAGTATACGTGGCAGATCGGCAAAGAATAGTTTATGCTCCTCCAGCTTTCTACTGATTACGGCAGCAGTCTCCTCATTCATTGCATTGGGTATATCATTGTCCATGAGCAGTTTTTCGGCCTCGGCCAACCATTTGCCCACAATGCCAAATTCACCGGGCAGTTCGGCGTCCAACAACCAGAGCCAGTACATCATCTGGTATTGAAGGCGCTGCCACAGCTCGTTGATCTCTTCCCACGATTGGCGTGAGATTTGCAGAAAACCGCTCTGAGTCTCAACCAATTGTTTTAGGCGATTGTAAGCGGACAAATGGGCATCGACTTCCGAACGTGCCAGTAGATATTCACTAAAATCACGTGGAAACGTGTTCATGCGAACCATTGGTTCATATTCCGTTGTCTTTTCCACAAGGAAACGACGCAATTCATTAACTTCTTGCTGCACATGCGACTCATCCCGAGTAGCACCCTGAAAAATACAATTTAAGCAAATTAATAAACAGTAAAAGGTTGTAAGAAAGGTTAGCGTACCTTTGGTTCGGGATACTTGTGCAAGAATTGCGCCACATATGTCATTATACTCTTTTCATCCGGTTTGGGTACGTCCACATCCTCAGCGTCTAATAATTTGGCAATGCCCAGTTTGCTTTCGGCCACATCGAAAGCAGTTTCCAAACGCTGACGATTGCTGGTCTTCTTTAGCTCGGCTAAGTTAACCAGATTCGCTTTAATCGCATCAATGAGTGCGAGGAAAGCAACGCCATCTCTCCAGCTGGCGCCAAAATCTTTAACCTCCACACCACTGTCTCTGAAAAGTTGAATTTCAGTGATTAATATTGATTATAAATTATTTATTTTGGGTTACTTACTTTGGCAAGGCATTCGTTACCCAGTTGAGTAGCGTCTTCTTGGCACCTTGCTTCCATTTCTCAGCTCTTAGATCACCGCCAGCCTTATGATTGCCAACACTGTCGAGTGAGCTAACCGAACCGCCAATACCATGACCCAAATATTCTAGGTTGCGGCTATTCTCCTCGATCTGTGAATGGTTCAAGAATTAGTATTTTCCTTTCATAATCAAAAATTGTTTTGGTCTGATATGTTATGGGAAAAATTATAATTTCTGGGGTGCTTACAAAATTTAAAACTACCAACTGAAAACTTGAACTAACAGATAAAATCATGAATTACGTATGAAAACAACACCAACAATAGTTTTACAACGACTTTAACCTACCTGTGGCGCATAATTTATAACTACAACTAAGTTTTTCCGCCTCTTTTTACGAAGCTTGTTATTTTTTTTTATCAATATATAGATATTTTTTATAATTTTAAAAAGTAAATAAAGTAAAGATATAGAAATAGAATTAATTACGTATTTATATAGTTTGGCAAATTGTGATTTTACTAGTTGTGCTTTCTGAAGTTGGTGCTTTAAACTTGGGTGTACAACTAGCAACCAATTTGATCTGTCTTTATGGTGTGTGCAACAATTTGTGTCAAAAACTGTGCACTGATCGTGTGTGTTTAAGGGAATTAAATTTTGTTGGTGTTGTAGAGTATAACTCACCTGGAAGTACAATATGATCGTCCATATCAGACCCAACACAACTGGTGGTCTCCCATCCACCAGATCTGCGGGATTAATATTGACCAATTTGATACGTTTGCTGGCTAAAAATTGTAAAGCCGTATTGGCATTGCTAAGGAAATGTGGACGTCTCAGTACACGGCCCTTCTCCACGGGCAAACGTTCACCGGACAAAACTTCGAGCAATGCAATCAGTTTCGTGCCATCACGTAAATCGTTGATTAAATCATCAATACGAAGCGGTGGAACACGCTGCAAAAAACAGGAAAAAATATGATCAATAAATAAAGATTTATAGAGTTAGAAGTGGATAGAAAATTAAATTAGTTAAAAGTCGTACAATAACAGCTCCAGTTTTACGGAATCCATAGCAATTTATATCTCAAAATTGCACACAAATCTTAATAAAGTTATATGCAAGCTCAACTCTTAACAAACTTAATTTACAGTTTTCCGTTTTTATATAATTTAGAGAGTTGTGTGACTAAAGACCAAAGAAATTGCGAATTGATTTATGACACACATTATGTGAGTAAATGAAATTTTCGGCAATGTGATACTCTTGATGTTCAAAGTTATGTACTACTTATAGATCGGCCAGCATACACTTTACTACCAAACTATATATGTACGGTATGAATTGCCTAGTAATTTAATGAGCTATAAAGCCAAATGACCAGATGTCGACAGCGACTTTGAAGTATCTGTTGCCTGTAGCTTTTAACGGCACTTTTATGGGAACCATTAAGTATGTGCATAATGCAAAGTGTGTGTGTATTGGTTCGATCAATAATAATTGCACACGTTATGCACATTATACACATATATACCTCAATTCATTTAAATAATGCGATAAATTAATCGAAATGAACTGTAATTAACGAAAATTGAGTAAAAATTAACGATAAGTCGCGTTAAATTTGTCGCTAAAAGTGGGAAAAGCAATTAAGCTGATAGAATAGACAGCATATCTGACTACAAAATACCCTATAAGTGGGTATTGAATCACTTCGACTAATATATACACTAAATATAAACCAAAAAGTACTCAATCTGAGGTAAATCAACTTTTAACACAGTTATCTAGCTTATAATTAAACTACCCCATTACCTGTAAGTGCACAGCGTATTGAAGCGCAGCACAAAACGCACCAAATTTTGATGTGTCAATTAAAATAGTTTAAATCGTTTTGCTTTGCGATAATTTACTTTGGTTTACTCCCCGACAAATTGGCCAATGACACGCGCAGGCATTTACTTAGACTCAACCGCACAAGATTGCGATTTAAGTTAATGTCATTAGTTCATGGACAATGCAAAATCGGAAGTGGCAGCGACAAAACCAAGATATTAAGTGCAGTCAGCCAGGCATTATAAAACCGAGTGTAGCATTTAATTGAGGCTTACCAGTGTTTTTCTTGGTTGCACAAAGGAAAGCATAGGAGAGAGGGTTGGGTACAATCCAAAGACCCGGCCAAAAACCAAGGCAAATAGTTGGTAAATAAAACTTTGTCTCAACTGTTGCGGACATGCAAATGACGGTGAAGTTTTCTGTCTGTTTCAAGTCGCAAAAGTTGTGTTAATGCAACTTCTGAAAACTATGCTACTTACAATGCGAAATCAATTTCGGCATTTCCTGTTAGTCCCTCCCACTGCCACTTGCGCCCCTTGAAGGCAACTTAATTTATGGTGTTTGTCTGGCAATTGTGTCAAACTTTTTCAACTGCTTTTTGTCCCGCAATATATTTATTTAACTTGTACATATTATACATTGGTAGCGTTATTTCCATAACTTTGCAGTGGAATTCTACGGCTTGACTAAACTTGATCTATTAAATAAATGGCTTCTATAGCAACTAATCGTCGAAAAACATGATTCTCATTTAAACCATATTATCTGTCTTATAATATTTTATTGGACAAAGTGTTGTTGACCTGATCTTACGACAAAAAATTAAATAAATAGTGGAAGTAAAAGAAATTGTAGTAGATTCTTTTATATAATGAAAATAGTAGTAGCAACCTTTTAAATAGTAGTGACAATTATTAAAATAGTAGTAAAAAATGTATAAATAGTAGTAAACTAATTACACGTTTTTAAAAGCTACAAAAATAAAATGACTATAGAAATCGTGGTTTTTAAATGTTTCTAAAAGATCAAAACTCCAGAACTACATATTTTTAAAACTTCAGAATCCGTTTTCAGATCAATAGTTTGAAGATCCAACTTAATATTCCAGCGGCGAATTTCAACATTTTCTGGAGTCTTAAATACAGAAGTTTAGCTCTTCTAGGGCAGACACATTTGCCTAAGCACTTTGAAAGTGTGTGTTATGTGTGTGGATTCTAAGAATAACTTCAACTACCAAGACACAGCACAACACAATAGTTGAGTACACGCACCCGAGCCCAAGAAGTCCACATGCGAGAAATTCCGCATGGCGCATTTAAAACATGGCATGAAAATGGTAATGGCAATTGCTGTTAGCCAAGTTCATCAGCCAGGCCATGCGATGGCCTATAAAATGTAAACAAGAGTGTGTGCTTGAAGTCAGGCACAAGACAATGCTGCATTAATGACAGCGAAACAGTTCCGTTTCATGTGTGGCCCAAAAGATTGTTGGCCTGGCCAAGACTAAGTTGCAGCTGCAATTAACCCCCGCAGCACACGCACCCACACAGTGTACCCACACAATCTGCCCACTGACTTACTTTTACCTTGAGCGTTGATTTAAAGCACTTTTCACTCCATCTTCTGCTCTCTCTCTCTATCTCTTCCCATTGTATCTAATGTTGTTATCTTTTTTAATACAACTTCAATCTGCAGACATGACTGAGCCGGCATTTCTTCATGTACAACGAATTTTGCCGGCCGGCTGTTGGCTGTCGGTTTGTTGGTCTGCATGTTGGCCATAAACGAAACCAGTTTTACAGGCTCGAAATGCCAATGCAATATGCGTCTGAGAACTCGACTCCAACTGACAAAGTGACTGGCAATAAAAGGAGTTTCTGTTGCAGATACAGATACATACAGGCTGGTAAGACATTTCAAGGCGTGGGCAGTTCATAAGTTCGTTGATTGAAGCCATAATTCAGTTGGAATAAGGTCCGTTATGCAACATGCAAAAGTGACTCACATCTTGACATACAAATATGTTAAGTTCTGCAACTCTACAATATTTCATTAGCACATTTAACTAAAAGATACGCAAACAAATAAGCAAAAAGTGTGTACTTTGCATGCTAGAAATTTGCCGGGTACAAAGTGCTAATAAAAACTAATTTATTTGATTTGTATTTGTTTATTGAGCATTTGTTGGAGCTCCCAATTCGCACCTACAAACATTTTTCTGCCTTGATACAGCTGAGAGTATCATCATCGCACAGATACTTTTACTTTTCTCTAGTTATGTGTACTTCTTCCATCTTTTTTTGTAACCAGTATTTTAGTTCAAGGTGAGCCTGTTATGTCATTCAATTCACTCAATCATTCAGTCAGACATTCACTCAGTCATTCATTCATTCACATTTCGGTGACCCGTTTACTCGCTGTACGTTGTGTATTGTCCGCAAAGTTTGATTAAAATTTATTAACTAATTTATACGCTCAACAGCAACATGAATAACAACAATAACATAACAATAGCAATAGCTTCTCCGACAAACACGCCTATCACGCCCGTCGGATGCCAACGGATCTCTCGTCTTTACTGTCTATATCACCCCCTGCAAGGTTGACATGAGCATGATGACTCGCTTTAATCTGAGTTTTATGGGTGTGAATTTCATACCCCTTTAGATGAAATAGATTAATAAATTAGCTGTTGGCCTGCAGGTTTCTCAGCATTAAAGAAACACATAACTTAAATATTTAATTATATGAATTAGTAAATTTCATGTATTACACAACAATTTTAAATTATGGCAAAAGCAAAGCAATAAAATAAAATTTTTAAGTATTAAAAGTTTTTAATAACTTCATTCATTCATGTTTAAAAGAATTCTCGGCCAATATGAATGAATCTGCGGATGAACTCACTTATGCTTTCACCTATGAATATTCAATAAAAATCTAGAATGACTTGGTTACTGAAGTTCCATAGAATTCATTCATATTCAAAGAACATTCGACGGCATTTATCATAAATTATAGACAATATTTCCTAAATTACTGAATTAAATCTTGTTATACACTCTTCTGCTGTCAGTTGATAGCCAATCAAAATGTATTGCAATTTTCAAAGTGAATGGGTGGAAAAGACAAGAAATACTCAAACTCTTCGAGGTGCTTAAATTAGAAAGGATATAGAAAATGTGAAAGTGGGGCTAGAAACAGTTGTTTGTCAGCAGTAAATCTTTAAATTGCACAGGTTTTTTTTAAAAAGCCACCAGGCAACTGATCAACTTAATGCACTAAATGTTATACACATTTCATTGCAATTAAACCAATTGTCAATTAAAAATTTCGCGCTTTGTGATTCTACTGGCAAACAAGACGATTTGAAATCAATATGGAAATTTCAAAGTCACGAGAAGAGATATAAATTTTGCAACGACGAATCGATTAAATAGATAGCATTGAAATAAACCAGACAAAAACTCACCTTCAATAGGTATGAATTAATCCAATTAGTGAATGTCTTCTTCTGCACACGTTCTTGCTCCTCTGTAAAGTAAAAATAGATAGACAAAGGTTAAAAAAGGTAAGAAAATGCTAGCAGTGTTTTTCGAGTAATTGTAATTAAATGTAAGACAAGCTAAACGAGTGTCGGGACGGTGGCATAAAAGGCTAACGCATACATGACGCTGCAAAAGATACACACGACCAGATACCAGATACCAGCTAAAGACACACGATAAGATACATTTGCGAGTCAACAGAGTATTTCACCTGCAAAAGTTGCCGACGCATGTATCTAATGTTTGCATTAATTGAATTATCAGTTTGGTTCCTGGAAGCACAGTGACATCATATTTGCCAAATTGCACTTAAGTAGTGCTTTTGCAGTATTAAATAAAAAATTTCAAACTTTTTCAAATGATTTACCGAAACAAAATTAAACTCTTTTCACATTTCTGTACGTCATTTGGTAAACATAAATATTTACTTCATTTAAACAGATTTGCTTTTGATTACCTCCATTAAAATTCAGCTCACAGAAAATTAAAATAATAAACAATGCGTTCAAAATTAAAGAATAAAACAAAAATGTGTTTGGTGTAAATAATTATCACAATGAAAACCAGACATATTTGACTGCTGCCTGTGATTCATTATAGCCGAGAAGAGTGAATGCAGCATTGATGACCAGTTGAATGGATTTTTGGGGCTGTCATAAAGCGGCAGCTGTCTAATTATCCCCTTACTCTTCGAGAGACAGACAAAGAGATGCCACAATGCGTGGTCTATTTGTTTTGGCCAGTAGCCAAAAGCATGCCTATAATATGAATCCAAAATAGATTTTTTCCCGCAATAAATACTCAAGCTTTCAGCATGGAAAATTTTTTTACAGTTGGAAAAGTCAACTAAGAATGCGTGGAAAAAATATTACACTGAATAAATAATGTCACAAAATGTGAACAGACTTTTTTGGCTAATTGTTGGCACAATTTACAACTAGCAAGACATTCAATTACTCGACAAATAATACTGAAAATTAAATACAATTAATTTTTATTTCTTAGCAATTTAAAAAAATATATGTTTTAATTTCGTGAAATGTGACGCAATTTTTAGCCTGATATTTGACAAAAGATTATTTAAAATAGAAATTAGTTCAAGGTCGTACAATTTGCAAGCAGCAGAAAAGCAAACTGACTGAAACAGTGATAAACGCCAAAAATTATTTAAAATTGCTTTTGAAATGTTGAATAAATTTATGCACAAAAATCTTTCAAGAAAAGTCTTTAAGCTATAAAATGAACTTGCCACAAGGTAAAAACATCAAAAGTGTCTGCAAATTTATGTAGTTTTATGTGACAATTTAAAAGTTTTCTAATGGCTTGTAAATACGTTATATACTAAGCCCTATAATAAATAAATACATTGTTAGTGTGTTTTAAGTGCTCAGCTGAATGTTTGTTTTAATAAACATGCCAGAACAGGCTAAAAGATCTGCTAAACTTCCGTCTTTATTCTTCAGTCGGTAAGGAATAATAAGTAATGATAAAGATATTCATAATCTATTTAAAACTGCTTCTAGCGTGCAAACATAATCAACAATCAAGAGGGAAATCACAAAATTTAGCTAGAAATTATTTTATAATTCCATAAATTCAACACTAGCTTTTTTGTGCCTAAAGCCAAGCTTTTATCAAAAAATTATAAACAAAGCATTCGATTAGTATGGAAGTCGGCAACATTCAATCAAAACTAAAGTTGTTTTGCCTTAAATAAAAATTTGAGCGTTGCCTACTCGTCTTGCAAATTAATTAAACCTGATTTTTGGTCAAACAGAAAAAACGACGCAACGGGAATAAATTAATGGTAGCTGCTGTTTTTGGTATTTACTGGTTTGATTTTTGGCAACCATAAAAACTAGTTAACAATAATGTTTACATACGGGTATACCAGTATTCCATATTTGTACATTTTGTGGCACAAAAATAGATTTTTATGCCGGTGACATAGACGAAGGTGTTGATAAGTTTCTTTTTGGTGTACACTTTATAAGTGTTAATAATCAGCAAATACTTTCGCTAATTATTTCAAAGATAAGCGCCATAAAATGCGCCTAATAAATATTGTAGATAAGAAACAAAACATTTGTATATATTTGTGTATATACAAAATAAGCTAGTAGAAAAGTCAACAGTACAGAATGACTACAAAATGCATATAATATACTATATAATATAATATTTTAACTTCTGCTTAAAGATTTAAGTCTCTTTTTAACGAAATCATTAAATTTTTACAAGCCGAAAAGTATATGGGTTTAAATAACTGCTGTGCGACGTGCCTTTGAACCCTATAATCAATTTAAAGAGTCGTCTATTATAAATCATTCAACAATTTACTGCACTAAAGCTTCAAAAAAGCTACCTAAACTCAAACACTTAAGTAACAATTTACCATTCACTAACTTAATACTTTTCTCAGATTGTTAAGACAAAAAACGCTCAAATTCTCGAAAAAACGAAAATAAAAAGTAAAAGCACAGAATTTCTAGATTTTCACATACAAATCAATCGCAGACAAAGCGTAGAGAAATGTGGAGAACAATTAACAGAGCGAGGGCCCTATATAATAGATAGTAAGACACGAGTATAACGTTAGGGTTGAATGACTTTGGTTACCTACTAAAATTTCAATTTCAATAATGATGGCCAAAAACCAGCTGGGAACAGAGTCAGAAATAACAATACAAAAAGCACCTCAGGCAAAGCAAAAGACCAAACAAACAAAAATTATAAACAAGCGTAAAATAAAGAAGCAAAATTTAAAAAAAAGTAAACTTTTTTTTTATGAATGGTTCAGTCAGTCAGTAAGTTAATGATGATGATTATAATGATGTGCCTGCTGATCATTATATACGTTTATATAGCTCTCTAATGGGCAAAACGTTATGCTCTTCAATTGCGTACAACTCGATATTTAACAATTTTATTGAGCGCGAAAAGGCGCTTTTATTAAATATTATGAAAAGCGGTAAAAAACAGTAATTTAATAGTTGATAATAAAATAAAAACTATAGAAAGCAGCCAGCAGTGTCTCCTCAGTGTCTGGCTTGGCCTAGTTTTACAGTCTAAATTGAAAAACATATGGAATGTACTGTAAAAACTGTTTATTTTCATCAACCCAAAGGAAATTCAATTGTAAGTAAAGACTACTGTAAAAGACCCTGCTATCAAAACTTAGTGGTGTCGACCGTTCCCCTTTTTACCAAACTTGAAAGACTTTTATTCTTTGCTTTAAGTACGCGGTCTAAAAAGAATACTCTCTGCATTTGCATAAACAAAACGCAGTCGAATACACATATTGGAAATGTAACTTTGTCCGTCAAAAGAGGCGTAACCCAAGGGGTCGAGCAGGGCCTCGAGTTGTAGTCTATCTATGGAAAGATATTAACCATATGCTATGTTCAGACCGAAAGCGGAAATGTTGTGGATGCGTGTGTATGTAACATTTCCGTAATGGTATAAATAAATTGTTTATTTGCTTTAAAACTGTAAAGTAGCGAGTAGTTATATGTAGTCGTTGAGTGTGTAACAATAAAAATCAAATAGTTTTAAAGTATGTGCGAAAAACATTAAAAGTCAAGTGCGGCAGTAGTAGAAAAATAAACTGGAGTCTATATTTCAACATACACTAGTTATTGTTGTCAAAACTTGAAGTTTTTCTTATGTTATTAATTGATTTCTTAAGTAATAGGGAGAGATTTTCTGCAGTGTAAATCATCAATCAATAATTTATAATTTTCAACATCAAATTGACGACTGATATGATCGCTTACAAGTCTTTATCGCCATTTCAAAGCGGCTACATTCCTAAATTTTGTATTGAGCTATAAGATGAAAGATTTACAAAACCGGAAACTAGTCAAATTCCTGTTCTCTTGCCAAGCCTTTTGCCGGTTTAAGTTAGAATTCAGCTATAAATACCATATAGCAACTTCATTGTGTAAACCTTGACTAAACTGTTTAAAACCAAACATTTTTGCACATTCCTATTGTTCAAATTGTAAATCACGTGGCTATTAAGTGTTAACAAGACTCATGTCGCTGGACTTTTATGAAAAACAGTAGTAAATCAGTAAATCCGCCTATACAATTCCCTATAAATCTGTTTATTAACACAAATTTATAATATAAAGAGTTTAATAATGTTAACAGCTGTCTTTGGTGTTGAGTTCATTGAGGTGTGTCCTGAATGTGGCACCTGTGACAGCGACCGCAGGTGACAAATGAAGACAGTGTGCACAAAGATATAAAGATACAATCGAACTCATATATGGCAAATAAAACGCTTCAGTGCGTTGCATAATTTTCCAACCAAATCAAAAAAATAAATATCTCACAACTACCTGAAAATATTGTATGTAAATAGATAGCTCGAGTATAGATAGAAATTGCGTCATACTACATACATATCTGGTATTTAAGTTTATTTATTTTTTCTATTAATATTACACACTAAAAGCAGCAAGATAACGATAGCAAAACGCAAATAAATGATTAAGCACTCGAAACTACGAAAATTGTTTACCAAACTCTTTCTTGGTCAAATAAAAAAACCACAAATGCCTCAAGGGAAGAAAGATTCATAACTAACCATGAAAGCAAAATGAACTAACTGAAAAAACTACCCACAATAACATGAAAAAGATGCTGAGATTCTTTCCCACATGCTCAACAGATGCTCGCTTTCATGTGGTTCAAGAATATTTTGTATTTGAGTTGATTTTAATCTCATGTGGTTTTCGGTGCTCAAAATTGGAGCTTTGTGGGTTAAGTTGTGGCAGCAGTGCACTTGACAGTCTGTTGATAAACTTGTTTTACTTCTAATTTTACAAATCGCACATCGAATTTCAATAACACAACGCTGGGAGGGCGCCAACTTTACTCGACCACTTTTTAGGCATCAATTAAAAGCCGCTAAAGCAGTATAGTTGTATACAATAAATATTGATACTGACAGCAACAACAATCAGTACAAAAACAGCAACAGTTACAACAACAATCAGCATCAATAAATAATTCAACGATGATCTCACAATGGACAGACATTTGTACGGCTTGGGGGCTTTTGCTGATCTATTCTCTGGACTTTTGACAGACAGATTTAAGCGATAGATAACGCTATTTGTTATTTCAAATGTTGTTTGTTTATTTATTTTCATTTTCATTGTAGCATTCGGTTCGGTATTGAATATCTCAACAATTCTCAGCAAATAAATCGCATGCATATTCAAAAGATGAAAGTTTTTTTAGTACTTAACTTATTTTGTTTTGGTATTTGTGAAAATTTACTTTTAAAATACCTCAAAAGCTCTTATATTGACTAACTGCTGCTGTTATTGTATGTAATTGCTTTTGAATAAATACAGAGTCTTTTTCAGGTACTACTACTTGACACTGAATTGAGCCCCAACCGCTGATCAACACCAAAAATTGCATTAGGTCAAAACTGAGTCTATTAATTGACCTGAAAATACACTCGCACTTGTCGAAAGAAAGTCAAAAAGGGAAAATCAAGCAATCAAGCCAAGAAAGAAAAAAAAATAAAGGCAACCAGGCAACCGAAATTAATCAATAGTTTTAGTTTATAGACGAGTCATGTCAATTAGCATACTGTTTGACATGCCATGACGCTTCAGTTTATAAATTTGTTAAGAGCCCCTCGTCTGCTATACCACACGATATCGTACCCAATATCTGGCCTATAACACTCAATCACTCAGACCGAAGGCCCCAACTAAATATATGTATTTGTACATTTCTAAGCAAATTTATGGCAGCAAAAAACACAAAAACGAAAAGAAAATAGAAAACCTGAAAAAAAGTGGCCAAATCACGCAATATAAACATATTGGCAGGATACTGTTGATGTTAACAACGAGCTAAGAAGACGAAATAGAAGAATGAATGACAAACAAAAACAACAAGAAGTACAGGGTATAAAAAACGAAGCATAAGAGACACGCAAACTAAATTTATGGCAACTAATTGTCACATTAAATTGACTAACAAACTAAATGATTGAGAAAATATTCGTAGGCGACTTGTAGATACTCACTAAAGTTGAACAAATTTGGGGGTTTTGAACTATTCTATAAGATCTTGAGTTTCTGGGCTTAAATGGGAAGATAGAAAAAGGGGCATAACTCAAATTATTTATATAGTTTTCTCAGGAATTTTTGATGGTACGGTTAAAATAAACTAACTAAGTAAATACCATTACAAAAACCAATTAAACTTTTATTATTTGTCAGCCTAATGAACTAATGGCACTTGCCCTTCAATCGATGTAAATCAATTGCACAAACAAACAGCTGGAAGAAAAGTAGAACATAAAATATGCAAAGAAAATGTTATGAATACCATAAGGCAATCAAAGATATAGATACAAATGTATCTGAATGAATATCAAGGCGATTAAGTGCAGACGTTGGACATTGAGAGGACTGAAAGTGAGACAATCAGACACTTAATTGCTTGTTGTACTTAACATAATATCCGACAAAGAGAGTTGGGAAGGGGAGGAGGAGTGGAGGTCACATAACAGCGGCAGACAGTCGAATTTGCCAAGCATTCAAATAAGATGCAGACGTCACTCAATATGGTGGAAAACCCTCCCTTCACCGCTCTCTCACACTAGACTAGCCGCAACCGTCACGCTCTTTTGGGTGGTTGCTTCGAGTGCCAATAAAATACAAGGCACAAAAAGACCCACAAAAATATATACAAAAAAAAGAGGTAACAGCAAGCGCTGCTTGCCAACAGTTGTGAGTAAATACATAACAAACGCACTCTGCGCATATATAAATAATATAAATTGCCAAGAAAAAAAGAAAAAGTTCAGCCACGAATCGACCAATAAACCGACTTATATTTAAACAACAACCAGCTGAACCATCGACTGCCAAACAAACTGAAGTTGTAGCAAATGATGTCATTTTGGGCACAATGTTATCGATCGAATTGCAATAATTAATTTACTAAGCAGCAACTGAAACTCAAACTCAAGCACAAACTGGCCCTAAAACGCAAATTGACCTTGACATTCATTGTGAGCAAACCACAAAAATGTCACTCAAGTCGCTATAGAAGGTCAAGTCCCATGATAAGAGATCTAAATTGTTTAAAGCATAAAAATACGTAAAGTACGCACTAAAAATAATTTGGAACTTTAATACATGCTAAGAATTTTAAAATTTACAACAAGGAAAGGTATGGCATAGAATTTATTAGTTGTAAAGTTTATGTAGCATGTCTAGTACAACAATTTTCAATGCCAACTACAAAAGAAATATTTCTAAAAATATTCCAAAATTACAGCTTTAAAGAACAGAATTTTTTATTTATTCGGGGAAGATAAACATTAAAGTACCATCGTAAACATTTGACTTTTGAACAGCATTTTTCACCAAAATATCATAAATAATATCTGCAAAGTTTATATAGCTTCGCAAGAAGTGTAAAAATAATGATCGATATAAATCAAGAACATTTTGAATAAGTAGAAAAATCTATGTTTAGAACAAGTTCCAGAACGATTTTCAATTCAAGAAGATTCGAAACATTTCTGTAAGAACTGATAATGGAGACGGCGTTACCCACTAAAGATAATACTAAAAAATACTTGTAGCTTTAACAATTTCCTGTGCCAATTTTTACGCTTTGTATGGTCATCATATCACAGCAGATCTATCCCAAAGATAGCAGCTTTTGAGAGTTAAAAGCAACATGATTAATATATTTGTCTGGCCAATTTTGTCTCATGTGACACTCGACTGCGACAATCCGCGTAATGCAGCGTACAGGTCTTATCAGTTGCCAAAATAATTCCGTGCAAAAAAAGTAGAATTTCGCAAATGGAAATGGCATGTTATATAATAGCGATAAGGTAGACTATGTGTGCTCTACAAAACAAGCTAATCAAGTAGACACCAGATGATCGATTACTCCATTTAGTTAATTTTTAGTTGATTTGGATGTTTTTACCTCGTTTCTCCTTGATGTGGCTATCGTACTGGGAATTACTACGTTGGAAATTAATCGAAGCCATTGTGGATTGGAATTCCTGATATTCGTTTTCGTTGCCCCGGCTACTTTGTGTTGCTTGAGTCTGATAATCCTGGCGCAGACTCTTGCTAAAAGTGCCGACACCGCTTAATGCATGCGGTGTACAGGGCGATGTGGTTGTTGTTGTTGGAGTGGGTGTTCCTGTTTCGATTGTTGTTGTTGTTGTTGTTGTGGAACGCGTTGGTGCCGATACAATCACAAGATTGCTAGCCGGCACACCCTCAGTATCAGAATCGTTATCGATATCGACGTCATCGACTATGTGAATTTGCGTTGCCGTATACGCGATATCATCCGATGATGGCGTTGCACCGAAACCGACGACTGATTTACCCGACGTTTTAATAGAGGATTTCGATGTGGTCGTTGTGCTGCTGCTGCTGCAGCTGGTTATTGTTTTGTGGCTTACAATTTTCCGGGATTCTTGCGTTGAAGAACCGCGCAATTGGCACGTTGCAGCTGGACTAAACACTCCGGCTGTTTGCGGTTGCTCCTTCGTGCCAATTGGCGTCGATGTAAGTATTGTCTTTGTTGTTGATTTACCCGTTTGCCATGACAGTTCGCTTGGACGTTGCCTTTGTTGCTGTTGTTGTTGTTGCTCCTGTAGTTCCTGTAGTGGTTGCTGTTCCTTTTGTTGTTGTGGCGTCTCGTTGCCACCCACTTGCAGTGTTGTTTGTTGGTACAAACGCCGCCTGCGGGGGTTGCTACCCACGGTAATGTCAATGTTACCCGTTGCCATAGCATCATCAATGTCCTGCCCACCAAATTGCCGAATGCGTGCACGTACAGAGCCATCAGTTTCATCGGTTTGCTGCTCGTGTTCACATCGACTGCTCGACGTTTCCAGCTCATCCTCCAGCTTGATAAGTATACGCCTTCCGCCGGCTGTCATATCAACGCTATGCGGCGATGTGACACTGGAACGTTCACTGGACAAACTGGAACGTGACCAGGAGGGAGAGTCTCGTGGTGAGACATAGCCCTCGCCATGGCGATAGATTTTCTCCTCTGTATAGCCACCATCCCTAGTCATTGATGAGGTGATAATTGTACGCACTCCATCGGCGGCAGGAACCTCACGCACCATACGCTCGGCATCGAGGAAACGCTCCGATTCCGTTTGACGGTCGTGCTTGACGGTGGTGCGTCGTGTGGTTCGTAGCGTCACATTGAACGGGGAAAGCTGATCCTCCACACTGCCCAGCTCTACGCCAGGGCTCATCCGACTGGTGGTCTTCAGCGTTACATTAAAGGGACTCGGCGTCTGTTCGCTGGTCACCTCAACTCGTCGCGGTGGCGTCTGGGGCGTGTGACGTAGATGAACCTGCTGGAAAGCCAGCTTAGCTGCCTCTGCCTCGGCCAAGCCACGTTGTCGCTCCTCTCGCAGACGTCGCTCGATTTCATGGACATCAATATCAAAGGGATTTTCTTCGTCATCATCGCCGGCTTGCTCCTGACGCAGCTCGTCGGCACATTGCTCTGCCGGACGTTTGCCGCTGCCGTCGGACCAAACCTTCTCGTATTGGGCCACCTTTTGGCGTAGACGTTGGGGTGGCGTTGCCAACTGCTCACTGGATGTGGTTAGGGATGTGGTTATGGTTTTCATATATGTTCGCGTCACCGTCGATGTCTCCAGCTGTTTGGTTGTCTCCTGCCCTTCGACGACATTCTCAACGGTTTGCTGCTCATGCGCATGACGACGTCGAACAGCTGGTATTGGGGGCACGTCCGTGCCGCCTGCAGCTCCTGGGATTCCATCATCGGGCGAGGGATTTTGACCAACGCCGGCATCTATGGTTGGATCCTTATGCCTGCCTGGTTCTGTGCTATCAGCCATGATAGCATCGGTTTTATAATTTGATTCTCCTTAGGCCAAAATGTCATCGGGTTCGATTGTCCTTATGTCCTGCGACTCTCTCTTTCTCTCTCTATCCTCTCTCTCTGTCTCTTTATTGGCTGCTTAAATGCAAAATTGATTTTTCTCACGCAACAACAAATGTGGATGACGCTGACTTTTCCTGTCGGGATGTCGGTTAGTTTTCACTAACAACAGCCCCCGGGGAGGCCTTCACTTTTCAGACCCTCAGTGACTCGTAATTTGACTTTAATTTGCTAAAAGCCTACACAACACTTTTAATCACCGGTGTATGAAAAGCTTCTTTTTTTGGATTTGTTAGGTCTTTTATGACACAATAACAAGCACAACAACAACACACGCACTGACACACACTGTTGTCGAGTTTTGTCTCGCACTTCACACGCGTCGTTTTGTATTTGATTTTCTTATTTGGTGTGCGAAGAGGAGGAGGAAACAAAACACGTATTTTATTCGTATGCCCAAAAATTAAACCTTGAACAGAAATTCTAATTAGTTTTTTGGGCAAAATTCAAGATTCCACTGCTCCACACAATTAATATTATTCTAATGCTCGCATGCCTTTTGGGTAGGCAAAAATATTCACATTTTAGCCGAGCTTTAAGTCATTCATTTATTCCGATTCCAATCCGTTGTTGTAGAAAGCCGGTTCGATACTGATTCGTCAATGTGCTACGCCTTGTCCAGAGACCCACAGCAGCACAAGCAGAGACAGCAGCCCAGCAGTGTTGTGAACTGGTAGTAATCGTAGTAAAGCTCAAGCTTCCACTATGTTTGAGAGCGCGAGAGCGCAATGTGTGACCGTGAGAGGGCCAGAGAGCGATGTGTGTTAGTGTGTTTGAGAGAGAGCATATTTACGCATTTCGTTGGATGTTTGCTCACACCGTGTATACCGCTTAGGCAGCACGTACTACCTTTGAACCAACAACGAATGTTATCACAACAGAGGCGTCGTTGCCGGCTTCTACAAAAGGGTGCAACTACTCTCCAGCCTTTAAAACTTGTTTTAAAATTGTTAAACAAGTTTAAGCAGTTAACAAGTATATTACTGTCGATTTTAAACATGTTTGGTAGTATAAATAAAAATTATAATTCGCTTTTGTTGATCTATTTCGAATTTAATTATTTTTAATTATTGCATAATTTATAAAACAAATCTTCTAATCGTTGCCTTAACTCTCTAAAATGCCGATACGGAAAAGTGCTGTTATGTAGACTCTGTACCTAAAGAATGCATAGTGTATATTCATTTGTTAAGAGCGTAGAGTGCGTAATAAGCAGAGGCAGCATAATTGGTCACTGCAAGTCGATTTCTCTCCACTACAGTCTGCCCTTTGAGTTATTGTGTGGTTAAGTTTTAAATGATAACTGCTACAAACGCTCTCACTTATTTCCACATACACTGTAATAAATCATTCATGCTCTCGCACTCTCTGTAATTCCACCACTACCGCTCTCTCACTGTCTCTCTCTTTCTCTTTACCGCTCTATCTTTTCGTGTTTCGTTCTGGTTTTACGTGTGTATTGGTGACATTTAAGCACTTTCAACTTCTTATTGCGCTTTACATTGTTATTGTTGTTCCCTTGCGCCTTGTGTGACATCATAACCGTGAGAAAATTTCCAATTACAGGCATTAGGTAGAACTTCCCTTAACAGCAAAGCAATTATAAAGTTTCAATTTCAGCAAGTGTGTGGAGGAAAATGTGGGTCAACGCACAATAATGCTCAGCTTACGGCACTTAATGAAAGTCATTCATAAAAGCGATCATCGACAGGCCACAAAAACCAAAACAAATGTTTATTTTTGGACTTACATAATCGCTGCTGTTTGTGTTTATCATTGGGACAAACAAGTTTTCAAACCCATTTTTCATTTGACAACAAACTAATGACGTCACGCTTAGGTGATTGCGTTGCCTTTCTGTTGCTTTCAAGCTAGAAGTTGACCTTACATGACATAAACTTGCAACTTGGTAATTTAGTTATGCATAGACATGAATTTATTTTAATCTAAGTACATACATTCAAATTTACTTATAAGGTCGCCGCCTAAAGTCATGATTATTAAATTAACATTAAACCAAGTTGACAGCCGGCAACTGTTATGTTATGACAGCCGCTGTTAACGAGCATTGGTAATAACATTGCTGTGGAGACAATCTTTTTTGAATTTCCTCCACTTTAAAAAACAATCTGTATACAAGCACTTAAACCCATTAAACAAACGAGAATACATAAATTAATTGGTAAGTAAACAATAGTGTGTATAACATCTGGACAACACCCAAAACAATAACAAATAAAGTAGACATGTAAATTTTATGGCACAGTTTTTTGTTTACGAAGTGTGTGAACCTCTGAGTGTCGGCTGTAAAATGTTAAGTGGAAACAGAGGTGATGTTATAAATAGCACTATGTAATTGTAATTCTAATGATAACAGTGAACATACAATTAACAGTCTCAAGTGCTAGAAGGGGCGGCTACTGTTAAGTGTGGAATTTAGTCGAGTATTCAAATAAAAGTCCTCTAAATTCGATTTCGATCATAATTCAGTAGAAATAATCAAATTACGTCAATTTACCGCTTTTTGAATAGCAATCAATTCTTAATTCACTTATTCCAAACAAAATCATTATTCAAAACAGGTTTTGTTGAAACATGACTATATCTTTTATTTAATTTAAAACACCCGATTGCAAAATTCGGCATAATTGATGACGGTATTCTAGGTAATAAATTGATTTGTAAACAAACCAAAGAATAAGTAATAATACCCGACCCTAACTCTGTTCTATATTTATGTACATCCATCTGCAAGAAGATTTGAAAGCAAAAAAAAAAGGAAAAATTGCATAAACAATTGTTTCCTCTTGCAAATTTCAGTTTTCAGCACATTTCAATATTTTTGTTTTCTAAAAATAAATTGAATGCGATTCTATTTATTTCGCACCTAGCCATAAAGTTGCCCATTTTAATGGTTATACAAACGCAAAAAGTTTTTCGTCTTTTTCTTCAAATTTTCAAATATTGACTTTAGCGCTAAAAGCACTTTTTGTATACACAGATATTCATCTAGTTTTAAGTATTCCTTAGATCAATAAAAACACACTAAAATGCAAAGTCAATTAAAAACAAACCGCAAGTGAATTGAGCTGATGCCTTAAGAAAATTGCCAAAAATATTTACATAGATATTAAGCTATGTAAATTACAATAACTATTAGCCAAATATATATTTAAACATAAATACATAAAAAAGCAATTAAAAATTGTGGCGCGAACTGTCAGCAATTTGATTTGTTCGATTTGCATTTGTCTACAAATCGTCAGTTTTACGTGCAAAAAATATTAAAATTAGCTTCGAAAATTCCTAATTATAGAAATGAATTTCATGCGCTTGCCATTTGCGTTGGGGTGTGGCATGAGTGGGCGCTAAAGAAATTGTACCTTTGCAGTCCAATAGATATATTTTTAAAAATTCGCAAATTCCTTAAAATTTCAACAGATAAATTTAACAATAAAGTTGTCAGTATAAATTTAAAAAAAATGTTTAAATGTTTATGGACAATTAAGACTGCGATTTAAATTCTGAAGACAATTTAATTCCTATTTGATATATGATTTACGGGAAGAATACTTCAGTTAAACTTAAGACAAATATTATCAATTTAGACAAATTTCTTCAACAAAATTAAATAAGTAAAAGGCAACAATGTAAAAACCTAGAGAAAACAGAGAGAGAATTTCTCAAAATGCGGAGAACTCTATTTTTAATCACTTTCGTCCCGTGACAAGACAAGTTCGAGCTAAGTGAAAAACGGCTAAAAATGAAAATAGCCAGGAAAGCAGGGCGACAAAAAGGTTCTAAAAATAAAATTTGGTCATAGACTCTTGTTTTTCTTGCGACATTTTATGCCAAACACAAACATCAACTGAAAGGGAATTAAGCAATAAGACACAAACCATAAAAAAGAGAAAACCAAAAACCGAAATGCAATTTATAAATAACAAAATGAAGGCATTTCCCCTGTGACATCAGCATCATCAGCTCAATCGAACATCAACTGTGCTCAATGCCTTTGTCTACCTACCTACCTAACTATAAACAACTTTTCAAATTACCCATGAACAGATACAGATACACATGTCTCTATGTGTCTAGCCAAGGCACTGAGAGATAGAGACGAGTTGCGTTTCAATTTATAAAGTGATCTCATTGCTTCCAACAAAAAGGCTTTAATACCCGTAAGCCTTGTCAACACAACAAAGTGTGATCACATTTTCTGTATTTAGTTGTGGATTATACAATTGACTTGTGCCTAACATTAAATGCACAATAAATCCAATACAAAAACTATGACACCATGTATCGTAGTTCAAAACAAAAACTTTATATGAAATTAGGTCAGTAATTAACTTGGCTTTATCCCATTCAAAATTTTGTTCAATTCGACTAAGCAGCAAATATTTAATCAGCAAATCACTCATACGTAAACGAATCTTAACTCTACCCTTGAGAGTTAGAAAAGGGCTTCAAACTGAAAATATGTCAAAATGAAATCTGTGAGAATTGTAAATACAAATATTTAGAAATATAAATTTACAAGCCTCAAATCTGAAAATTTTTATATTTTCATTAAATTACTAAAATAATTTAGATAAGTATTTAAACACAGCAGTGTTATGATCAGATCTAAGCCATAAAGAAAACTAATTTAAAAGACGCGACAAGCATTTAACAATTAGAAAGCCAAGAAAAATGTATAATTGTAAACTATAAACGAATAATTTAATAAGTTTACGGCTTTGTAAACCTTGAAAAAATAAAATATATAAAGATACCTATATAATATATATAAATCCTATATAATTTTCAAATAAAGTTTTTATGGTTTGGCAAGTATGCGGCGCACATCCTCCATAAATGTGCTGCTTACAAAAGTTTTTAAAATCTTACGAAAACTTGTGAAATTGCTGACAATTTAATTATATTATTTTGAAGATCGTTGACGACAGTGATAGAAATTTAAATATCGTATATCAATATTTGTATAGTCAATAAAAAACAAGTACAATATAATCAGAGCCCAATTGATAAATGGAAAAGTTGTGATCAACGTTGACACTTGTGGGTAAACAATCGCAGCGTAACCAAAAGGGGGCTGGTCATTGTCAAGTGCGAGATTATGATCGTTATACGCCAAGATAACACAAATCTCTGAACACTGAACTGAAACATACAACCTATATCCCGCTCCCACATCTACGCCATTGGCTGTACAAGCAGCTGATTTCATACCGATAACAGAAATGTGTATCGCAGTAGCGACTGCGGCAAGCAGCGCAGTCAACAGCTTCCACAGATCTAGTTAATATCAGTCGCATCTAAAACTTAATTCTCAGTCCAAGATCAGCCTTGAAGGTTAGAGCATTTGAAATATTTTCCAAAAAAAAAATATGTCAACACTTGAAAATGAAGTTACATTCCGTCGCCGTCAATCGGAAATCAATCACAATTTGGAGGCTCAGTTTCAGCACTCCTCCACAGAGTTTATATTGATTACTGATCATCGCACCTCCAAATACAAGAGTCTGGAGCAACTGGAAGCGGCCAAGCAGGAGAACAGTGATTCCTCCGATTCCTGTTGCAGTCGTTATGCCCGAAATATCTTTCGTGTGAAGACTTTAAAGAAACGATTACCGATCCTCAATTGGCTGCCCAGCTACAGCAGAAGCGATGCATTTGGCGATCTTGTAGCGGGTCTCACTGTAGGCCTTACGGTCATTCCGCAAGGTCTCGCGTATTCCGGCGTTGTGGGTTTACCACCTCAGGTATGAATATAAAAAATAGGAAGAACAAATCCGACACAAATACAATCTTCGCGAGATCGTAACACTTTATCTTAGAGCTTTTATTACGCTCGGCAAACAAGTACGCGTAGAGTGTAAAAGGGTATTGTGACGTTAGTTAGAGATACTAAGAGAATGTATAAACCTACTGAGTATGCGTAATTTCAAGTTCATAAATGAATAAAATCCGCTCTATATAGATAGAGGAGATTGTATAAATTTTAAGACAGTTTCCTCAGATCGTGAAATTGTTTAAACTTCCCTCTCACGAAAAGTTCAACAAATGTTTTAACTAGTTACCTATTTTCTATTCCTCATCCAATTGTAGTACGGTCTTTATGGCTCATTTATGGGCTGTTTTATGTACGTGCTGTTTGGAACCTGCAAGGATCTGACCATTGGCAGCACGGCTGTGGCCTCTCTCATGACCTATCAGTTTGCCAAAGGATCCTGGAGGCATTCCGTGCTGCTCACGTTCCTGACAGGATTGGTGGAACTTCTCATGGCTGCCTTTAAATTGGGCAGCCTTGTGGAGTTCGTGTCGGGTCCTGTGAGTGCGGGTTTCACGAGTGCCGTGGCTCTGATCATTAGCACCTCGCAGATGAAATATATTCTGGGTGTCAACAGCGACGGCGTATCCTTCTTGCAGCGTTGGATAAGCATGATAAAGGATATTGGCAACATTCGACTGGCGGACACTTGTCTGGGCTGTGGTTGTGTGCTGCTTCTGCTGCTCATGCGTTATTTGGGCAGACAGCGAATTGGTCCCAAGGATCCAGCGGCATGTAATAGCCTGCAGCGAATAATCAATCACTTCATCAAGTTTGTGGGCATTTCTAGGAACGCAACTGTTGTGATTGCCACAACATTGCTAGCTATGCACTTGGATGAAAGTGGCAAGAACCCCTTTGTCTTGACAGGTTATATACCACCTGGATTGCCATCCGTCGCATTGCCACCGTTTTCCATTAAACCGCAGCCAGGAAACGCCACAGCAGGCATTGCTCCAGTGGCGGGAGAAACCTTCTTTGAGATGGTACAAAGTTTGGGCTACGGTCTGATCATTGTGCCGATCATAGCGCTGCTTGAAAATGTCTCCGTGTGCAAGGCCTTTGCCAAG
This sequence comes from Drosophila dunni, assembly GCA_018152125.1. Classification (NCBI taxonomy): domain Eukaryota; kingdom Metazoa; phylum Arthropoda; class Insecta; order Diptera; family Drosophilidae; genus Drosophila; species Drosophila dunni. The sequence continues at coordinate 13,892,120 of JAECXC010004138.1, read as the reverse complement.
GGCAAACAAATCGATATAACCCAAGAGATTGTGGCCACGGGAATGGCCAACATTGCTAACTCTATGGTTTCTGGCTATCGCAGCAACAGTGGATTGGCGAGATCGGCTATTAATAACGCCAGCGGTTGTCGCACCACCATGTCCAATTTCTATATTGGCCTGGTCGTTGTCTTGGCCCTCAGCTTTCTCACCGAATACTTCAGTTTTATACCTCGTGCGGTGCTCGCTGCAATTCTCATTGCGGCGGTGATCTTTCAGGTGCAATACCAGATTATAATGCCCATGTGGAGGAGCAAACGTAAGTAGAAATTGAGAAATAATACATCCATCTCCCTATCGACACTAACAATTCTATACAGGGTCGGATCTGGTGCCCGGCATTCTGGCGTTTATAACGTGCCTGGTCTTGCCACTCGAAATTGGCATTCTCGTGGCTATTGGTGTCAATCTGTTGTTCATACTCTACCACTCTGCTCGACCCAAGGTCACGCTGGAGCAGCTGGAGACGGAGCAGGGCATTGCATTCATCAAGATTACACCCGATCGTTGTCTAATCTTTCCCTCTGTGGAATTTGTGCGTAATATGGTACTCAAATCGGGCAGTAAATCCTCTCTACCCGTTGTCATCGATTGCACCTACATTTATGCCGCTGACTTCACCGCCGCCAAGGTCATCTCCTCCTTGGTGGATGACTTCCGTTGTCGCCAGCAAAAGATTATATTCTTTAACCTTAAACCCAGTGTGGTTAGCATTTTTGAGGGCCTAAATACGCGTCTTGTGCTTTGCTATAACATGTACGCTCTAAACCAGGAACTGCATCCCAGTGGACCACGCAATCAATCGGTTGATTCCTTGGCTCAAGCCGAGGATGGCAGTGTAACGGATTGCGTAAGCATGACTAGTACTCTATCGCTAGCCAAGACCAGTTAATCTCAGCCACTAAATTAAGCGTCGACTTGTCTTTTATTTTAGTTAATTAACATAAATCTGTAATAATTTCAGATGCCCAACAAAGTATTCCTAAACAACAACTAACAATATAAACAATAAAAAATTGCATGTATTCAAAAACTAATTTTTTCTGCGTACACACATTTTCATTGCAATTGCAATAAGCGCTAGAGGGCGCCACTTATAAATTCGTTGTTCAATAGTTCCGAAAAGTTTCTAATATAATTTAAATAAGCTGTGTTAATGTATTGAAAATATAAGAAGGGATGTATAATCTTTGACCAGTCGGTGATCTACTCAACGCTAGTGACGCAAGCAGACACAAAGTACGCAAGAACAGGACTCAAATTTTTATAACAAGTTCACTCAAGCGGTACTGCTGTAGTTCTTTAAAGATGTTATAGCACCCTTTTCTATAATTAGACAGTTAGGTCATTCAATAAAATTGTAAAACTGCTGACAGAATGAACTGATTTAGTGCATTCCCCTTAGAGATTTGGGCGCTAAAAAGCAGACACATTGATCGACGTGGGCGACTGGGTCAAGTTCGGATGACACATTTGCCGGGTAGAAAAAGCTGATTCAACAATGTGCAGTGAACTTGCCAAGAGTGAAAAACAGACAAACAAATGTAAGAAAACATATAGAAAAATTTATGTATTTACACAGTGGACATTCATTGTATATCAAATCGTCACCATATAACAAGAGATCTTCACTAATAAATTAGCTACTCATATTGGAACGATTGGAATCAATTCGGAACTCTGGAACTTGTAAAACAGGTGGACAGTTTTAGATATCGGAACGAGCAATTAATTATGGCAAATAAAGCTCGATATATCGATAACACTTGCTCAAGCTGCGACATTCTCCATCGTCATTTTGATTTAAAAGACAGAACGAGTGAACACGTGCTATAAACCAAGTTAAAAAAGTTGCATTAATTTTCCCAAAATGATGACAAGACAGAAAAGTCGCTTAATAGCAGCCGCTGAGGTGGAGACTAATGATCGCCGTGCAGTTGAAATGCCGATAATGAAATCGAAGGCAGCTGGAGAACGTGATTTAATTGGTATAAAGCACAAGAAGCTTAAGGAATTGTTTGCTGATGAATTCATCAATGACAACGATAAAAATAAGCCGGAAAAGGGAACAAAACTCGCCAACGGGAAAACTGATAAAAATGTGGACCCATTGCAACCACTTATGATCATGGATAAGCAGCTCGTAAGCAGTGAGACCGAGGCCGAGTCGGAAAATGAAGTTAATGAAGAGCAGAATGTCTTTCAACCAATGACCGAACCATTGTGGAAGCAACGATGTGAAAAAAACCAACGTGTGCTCGTGGAAAGAAACTTTGGCAGAAATAATATGAAATTAATAAGGACTTCCAGGGGACTAGTCAAGGAGATAACCTATGACGACATCTGGTATTTCATCAAGCCCAAGCCCTCGATAATTGTCACATATGAGCAACGTCAATGCCTTGACTTTCCACTGGTCAAATTGGCAAATGCCTCGACTACCATGCCATTGCCCTCGAACAAATGGAGCAGCAAGGTTACATTGTACAAGATATCGCCGTCGGTACTCAAACGCCATACACTGACCACATTCTCTGGGGATCTGAAAATATACCAAATACCCGAAAAGGATCGCCAGAAGTATCAGCCATCCAGTGTAATCTTTCGCCGCGAAGAGACCACACAGCAATCAGCGGTGACAAATCGTGTCACCTACGATCGGGTGATCATCTTTAAGCCAAACAACTTTTCCATCAACTTTGACGGTAATCAGGTGCAATTCGAAGGTGCTCCCGACTCGGTGGCATGCAAACAGGATGTCATCAGGCTGCTAGATATTGCCGACAGCATTTCCATATCGAATCCTATGGTTGCAATTGTAAAACCCAAGTAAACGGTCAAACCATTATGGTTGCGTTTAGATCTGTGATCTATATTTAATTTTTAGAGACTTTTTAGAAAACTAACTAAGTTATTACCAAAAGAAAACGAATTTCATACGACACCTATCTTAATAAAAAAAAAAAAAAAACATTTAAGTTTTAAGTACTGACTAACTTAATCACTCACCTTGCAACTGCAATATCGTCATCTGATATTCGGCAAGCTTCTCATCGATGTAATCTTGCGATTGATTCGCAATAATTTCCGCAGTCGATGGCCCAAATTCCTCCTCATCATCGTAGATGACATAGGACTTGGGCTGCGGTGGCTCTAGGGGCACGCCAACAAAATCAATCTGATCCTGTGCGTGGTGTTGTGGTTGTCTCGGTTGTGGTGGCAGTGGTGGTGCTACACCGCCCATTTGACGCAAGTACTGCGGTGGCGGTGCCGGTTGAGGATATTGTGGATGTTGTTGTTGATGGGACAAAGGAGTCTGTCGACTGCTGTACGTGAAATCCGAACTTGGCGTTTGGCAGACAATCGGCGAAGGCGATGGCGTTGGCGACAATTGAAACGAGCTCGTAGGCTGAGCTCCATACGAGTTCTGATGCTGCAAGGGTGCTGGACGGAAGGGGCGTGGTCCACCCGTAGCACTGCCATAAGCGTAGCCCTGATCAAACTGCGGCTGATACGGTGCCGGCGATTGATTGCCACCCGGCCATTGTGGGCGTGGATGGGGCATATTATTATTGGTGTTGTTCAGATTTGGACGCTGTCCACGCAATTGCGGTGCCGGCGACATGGCATGTCCAAAGCTACGCGGTCCGGAGATTATTGGCGGCGGACTAGGCGCCGTTGTCCACGGCGACGGGGGACGGTACAGAAAAGATGAGGGTGACGGCGAGGCGGGATTTGGCTGCCGCGGATTCCAGCCACGTGGTCCATTGCCAAATGGCGGCAACGGCGGTTGCTGCCCGGACATACTTCGCTTTACTTTCGATTATTTATATGATTTCCGATTTCAGATTTGTTAAATGGGACAATTTCTTCGCTTAACGTTGACACAACATCAATTTAACATAGCATTTACACACTGCGAGTACAGAAGAACATCATTATTTAGTTGGTTTAGACACTAGACTGTTTTACTTGCAAAACATCAATCACAATTAGCCAAATGATCACACCTGAACCAACGACCAACCCAATTATGTCAAACGCAAATAAATCATGACCTATTCTAAAGCATGAGTCCGCAGGTCTATAGTGAAAGAAGTGTACATATATAAAGACTTTTGTGCTATTTTCTAACGGAAGTGGGCTAAATGTTTATTCGACTTTTTCTCGCACTCGACTTTTGCTTTAGTTTTTCTGAGTTTTCTATTTTTTTCACCTTTTTTTTACTTTTAAAATTGGCGCTGACGCCATTCGCTGGCATTTGGTAGCGGAGTGATGCTTTCAAGTTTGCCAATTTGACCATTTTTCTTTTTTAAGTTGTCACATACAATACTTAGCTGAGGAAAACAAAATGAAGCACATAATTTACAATCCATATTAATAATAATGTCGAGCAAAATATTAAAAATCGAGCATAGAAGACTCGTTGGATTAGCAGAATGTCAAGATTTTTGAAGGTCTCCCCGGAAAACGCAAATGTTTAAATGATATATAACTTGTCGAGTGCTCTTTCACTCTCTTTCTGCACAAGGACACTGATATCATTCGTAAACATAGCGTTTAAAATGAGCTAATATCTGAATACTATGAAAAACAATTCAAGATTCTGAAACAGAATGCGATTGCCAAGAAATCTGTTATCATTCATGAACATAGTGTTGAAAGGAAGCCAAAGTTGGGATTTAACAGATTTTAAAGATGCGTAAGGTGAAATTTAAGAAAATTTAAAAATAATTTATCAAAAAAAGTGGTCTATGATTGTCAAAAAACTAACAAAATTAAAAAAAAAATTTAAAGCTGATTACAAATCTTTTAAAACTTTAAAGTGATTACAGCATATTACTTTTACAAATATTTTTACATATTATTGATAAATAGAAAAGCTATAGAAAGAATCAAAATTCAAAATACTATATCAAACTATTCAAAAACTTTCGTTAAGAGACTTTCACAAAAATACTACATTAATGCATTTCAAGTGAATATACTAAATGAAAATAATTTTAAGTATATTCAAGAAAGTGAAATTAGCCAAAAAGAATTGAAAGCAATTTCATAATATGAGCAAATACCGAAATATAGCAATGATTGGATACAGTGAACGCCTCAGAGAGGTGACAGTTCATCAAATCAACTAATAATTTCACTAGCAATATATTTTGACAACCTTGGAAAATTGAACAGAAAAACTTAAGCAGAAATCTTAAATATATATGAGTTTTTCAAAATATATTTGGCAAATGAACATTTTTATCAATTACCACTGTGGCCATAATTTTGAATTTTATTTTTGGTGTTTTACTTTCGTCATCTGTTCTCAATATGCACTAAATTTTCTTTTAATGTCCAGTTGAAAATGAAAATTTGCACAGTGTAGGCGTGTTATAGATCAGTCCACATGCGTATTCTGTATGTACATATGTATGTGTTGAGGAAAAACCATGCAGACTTTTCAGACTTTTGGTTGTGCTTTCTTTCGAATTATTCAAAAATAGAAATGAACTCAGTTCGTTAAACTTTTGGTCGGGAAAAATCATGCTGTGATGCCGCTACTACACTTTCCCGACTGCTGCACTCTCATCGCATCCACAGCATGATTCAATTTTTCTTTCATTTTCCCAACTCCCCTTCACCCACTCAACTAATCTTCCACAACTCCTGGCGGCCCACTCTTAATTTTAATGGTGTTTTAATATAATTGCTTGAAGTGCACTCGCATTTAGTAGCACATGATTTATTTTTATAAATTTTTCAAGTGGAAAACGTGTTTTTCCACGTTTTTTTTTTTTTTGGTTTCGTTCGATTTTGTATTTTTTTTTATTTGGCTTGTACAAAAACAGTGCTGCGATTATGTAATCCGTTCTGAATGTGTATTTGTTTGAGCAAAAATTGATTAATTAAACCAACCGTTATTTAATTTATATCGGAAAAACGCACACACAACGCGGAAAACTAAATAATATTTTAACTTTTTGAACAATTCCAATTTCTATTTCAATTTCTATATAGGCACTGGTATATATAAACGGAAATATATATATGTGGGTATATATATAGATAGAATGAAAACGGTGCTGTGAAAAACTTTCGATATTGTTGAGGAAAAACCGAGAACAACACTCGACGAGCACGAAACACTAACTGAATAATCGGCAGCCCCACAAAGCGACAGGAGGCAGCATTTGCTCTGACTATTGCCGGCTGATCTTGTGGGAAATTGAAAATAGTTGGGGAAAAGGGGGCACAAAATATGGAGGAAGAATTCTCGACACGAAATTATCTTCGGCAATAACCGAAGTTGACGCCGACGCTTACCGAACTTTGGTGTCTCGTGCTTTCTGTTTTCCCGCTCACTCTCTCTTTTTCCCAGTGGCTTTTCCTTACCGGCAAATTTACCAACTAGAGCGCATGCTCCAAGGGAAGATTTGGGTCTTTCTGATGTTTTGTTTACACATCGTTTTCTAAACAGAATGGTAGTGGAAAGCAAACCACCGATCATGTTGGCGCCAACGGCGACGGCAGACAAGTGGCCATACAACGGTAAATTTCTGTGACGCATTCTGCACTGTGTAGGAATAAAGAAAATTGTTTGCTGTTGTGTATAAATTTAAAGAAAACTTACATCATACTTTACGTTTGCACTGTTTCCATCATGTGAGGGTTTATAAATCACATGAACAACACGTATTTTAAACATTTTTTCGAGTACAAGTTGGATTTCAACTTATAAATTAGTGTAGACGCATCCCTGTTGAATATTGCAAGGTTGCATTTGACCATTAGCAGATAAATCGATATATTTACGAAATCGATTTATTTTTTATTCACTTGTATAAATTAAAAAACATTCTTGTTAGTGTATACATAATATTATAAGCTTCCTAATGCTAAATATTATTAATAAATTTTGCGCAGATAGTTTTGTTAAAGTAAAATCAAACTACAGAAACCCATTATGCTTTAACAGCGCTAAGTGAGTTAAGTGAGGAGCAGTTATGACAGTAAGCTTTTGTCAGCTAGCAATGCCCCAAACAAACAGATGGCGCCATCTACAGCTGAAAGTTACAGTTGAACTTGAAATGTAAAGTTTGAAAACGCTTCGCAAAAGCAACCAACTTAAAAATTAAAAAATTAGACACATTTGCTTTTATTTTTATTTGCATTGAACACACAACATGCTTAAAGACTTTATTTATTTATCGTTATCGATTTATTGCATTGTATTTCTTCTTGTCAACATTTTTCTAATGTTTTGCATTGTTTATCGTTTGGTTTGTTTGGTTTTTGTATTTGCCAGTGGTTGTTGTTGTTTGTTTGCTTACTCACTAATTAATAATTAAAATTATTTTCGAAAAGGTATGATAACTGCTGTTGTTGTCATGTTTTGCTGTTAATTTCACTTTGAGGTTATGTTGAATTCAAAATTTGAGTGCCATTTAAACATTTTAAAGTTTAAACAATTTGCCAGTTGCTGTTATCGGATTTTTTTGCGCTAAACATGTAACATATGTTTATATAAATATATTTTTGTTAAATTGATTGGCAACTTCTTTGGAGTAAATGCAATTTACAATTGTAATTACTATGGACAGGGGCGGGGGGTACAGTGTTGTAAGGGGGTAGAGCGGGGTGTGTGCTCCTGTGTGTATTTAAGTTTTCCGTAAGCGCATTTTGCTCGCATTTAGTTCGAATCTGTAAATATATTGATCTACTTGTATACATATTTGATTTGTTAATAATATTATAATTATTATTATTAATATTTATTGTTGTTAGTATTGCATTTCTAGCTTTCTAGCATTTAGGTTAAATTTCAACGTTTTTTCTTTGCTCTGACATTTTTGGAACGCCGCCATCTTGCTTTTGTGACACGCAAAAACAGTGTTGTAAGTTACAAAAATATATTTTTCGTATTGTTTTGTTCTGGTTTGTGGTTGCTCTTTTTTTTAGCTATTTTGGCTGTTTTTTCTGTATTCTTCTGTTTGGAAACTTAAGAACTAATTTTGAATAAACAATACAATAATTTACACATTTCTTTATGTGTTTCTATTTGATTAAATATTTTTTCTGCTCTTATTACAATACAAAAGGTACGAAAGGCGCGACAAATTTCGCACAGAAAATCCCGCTAAAGAAATTCTGGCGAAATTTACACTAAAAATTGACTTAATTGTGAAATTTATAAACGAGAATTTTCCAACTGAAATTTGTTAATATTTTTAAATGAATTTCCAATTTTCTTATGCTCTACAATTGCAGCAGCTAAAAAGTGATATCGATTTATTTTTAGCTTTTTTTTAGCTTGTTATTTATTATTTAATTGATTTTTTTTGAATAGGAAAACTTGAATCGAAAGCGACAATTAGCGCGAGTTTTTTGTATATTTATAATTGTTTTTCTTTTGTTTTTTGAATGCATTTCCATTAATTTATTTGGGTGTAGGTATAGAAATGTAGAGTCCTAGTTGCTAATGGAAGAATTACTCGGCGCGACAGAGCAGCGAGGCGAAGCGGAAGAGTCGCATCCAGCTAAAAAGCTTCGATTCGATGAGATTCTCCTCCGCCGTCGACGTGGTCATCGAGACACGTGACGAGTTCGAGGATTTACTGCTCCGCTTCTGCTGCATGATCCGGGGCGAGCTGAGCTTCATTATTGAGTAAGTCGTCTTGACGGCTGTCTGGGGCGCACGCCTCAACAAGGCGTGGCAACGGCGGGGCTAGAGAGAAAGAGCACGAACTGCAAAAAAAGATAGAGAGTTGGAGATATAGTAAAGGAGATTTGGAATTAGCATTAGTCAAATGATGCTTCAGCACAAAAGCCACTCACTGTTGAGTGGGTAAAGCCTGACAGTGTAAAAGGGGAGTGGCGGGAGGCCTGAGATGTGACTTGGAGCTGGCTATATGGAGCGTGACATTTGAACGTCGTCAGATGGCTAAAAATGCTGACGGTGTGCGCAAAAACTTTGTCAACGCCTTATTGGCTAGGCCCACAAATCAACCCCTACACTGAAAAAAACAGAAACTGTTTTTTTATAGATTTGTGGGCATACAAAGTATAGATACTCTGTATCTTCCTTAGTTACTCTTAGTTTACGAGAGTAAAATTTTAGTTTCTCACATATTTTTTTCAGTGTACTGCCTCCTAAATCCCCACATTATCCCCGCCCATCAACAAGCCATTCTGCACTCTGTCACAAGTCAAATACCATCCCAAGCTGACAACGACCTTGTCCGTTTCTCGTTCTGTTGCTCCACTGGCTGCCAAAAGTACTGCTCCAGTTTTCAATGCCCAAAGAAAAAAGCGCTTCAATGACAAACTTAACGATTCGTTACAGACACACAAACACACACACACTCACACTCTCCCCTACTCTTTGTCACAGTGTATCTATGTATCTTGCAGATACAAATGTGTGCTTAATTAAATGAAATCCTGTTGAGCAACGTTCTACGTCATTTGCAATTATGCAATGCAATCGACAAGCACACACTCACACCACGCCCCTTTCTCACTCCCTACTAACGCCCCCTCCAATTGATTTCAGCCCACGCCTCTGTCTAGCCTCACACAGCAGCAAATTAATTTCAATTCTCATTTTCATTTCTGTTTTACAATCTCAGCGCTTTTTTGTTGTGTTTTCAAAAACGTTGACAAACTGACAACAACAACAAGCATAAGTTTGTATATATGTGTCACACAGCAACAACTACAAAAAGAGACAACAACAAAACACGACAAGAAATGCAACAGCTGAATTTGTATACCACGCGACAACATTTTATTTATGTATTTTTGCTGCTAGTCTGAAAAAAATAGTTTTAATGGAAACAAAATTATTTGATACCCACAAAAGTCACTCAAGGGGTATTTTGGTTGGATTAAAAGTTATGCAAGGAATTTAGTAAAGCAGGAATTTAGCTGTAAGTTATGGATTTTGGGATAATGTTTAATAAATTGATACGTTTAATTAGGAAATAATGAACAGAGGTTACAATTATTGGCACAAAGAGAAATAAAGATGAAATTACTACTAAAAATTTGAAAAAAAAAAAACTTTTATTTAAAATAAATTAAGTTACTGATAAGTTAAAGAATATATCTATGTAAAAGAATTTTTGTATAAACTTAAGAACGGTTACAAATTATTTATGTGGTTTTTTTAATGATGAAATATTTACTCAAAGTCTTTCTTTTGTAAATTTTATTCAACTTAATAACGATTGCAAATTATTGATTATGTTTTCTTATTGAAGTATTATTTACTGTGAGTCTTACATCTCTCTCTGAATAAATTATATATGAAATAAGATCAAAATTTGTAAAAATAGCAAATTTTAAGTTTTAATTTAAATGTAAATTTTATTTAAAGCCAATTTAAATTTTTGTTTTGTTATGTTGTTTCTGGCATGTTTGTTTCATACAGTTTCCAGCTAAAAGCTTTTTTAATAGCTGTATTTATGTGAAGATAAATTTGTAAAATAACTATATTTATTCACAAACTATCAAATTAAACTCCAATTAAATTTTTTATTATAAATAAAAACCTTTAAAGCATAAAAACTCACAGTTAGGGTATAAAATACTCTTAAGCTCACTTTTTGTAGCTACCAAATAAAATCTAGCGGTGAAAACGCCAACACACATGAGATACACTACTGCATGAGATACAATGCTGCATTTTCCTCAACTTTTGACTACAGAATTTAAAATGAGAAACTAGAGCGTATTAAGCAGTCGTCTTGTTAGTTTATTTATAAGAAATCAAATTCATTTGAATTCACTTGAAATATTTCTTGGCTATTTTCATTCGTTGTATATTTTGGAGGCATGCAAATGGAAATGGAAAAGTGGAAATTTTTTTGAGTCTGCTGGTTTCGTGTTGCGCTTTAATCTTTTGCTGTTGAGGCGAACAGTTATGCAGCTGCTACTTTGGCTGCTGCCCACGCTAGCTCCAGTGGTTCCCCCATCCCTGCTCCCAACTTTGCTGTCGGGTTGACACTTTGTCGGCGCTGTGGCAAACAAATGATTAAACTTTTATTTCTTTTTTTCCTCATCTTGTGCACAGCGGAGGCGAGCAGCATTTGTTTTATTGCATTGCCGTTGGCAGCGGGGCGTATACGTGATGTTTTTATTACCGTTAAATTAAAACCTAAGAAAAAAGGGCCTGCAGATGAAGATATTGATGATACTTAGCACTCAACGCGCCCCGGGGACGTGACACGGCGCCAGACTAAACACCAATTTATGAGAATTCCTCTAGGCACAAGCTTCGAAATTGGAAATTTTGTATGGAACTATCGATGATTAGGCAGCCACGGGCAGCAGTCTAATTTGTGTGGCCCATGGAGAGTGATGGGGTAGGGTAGGAGGGAGCGTGTCACATTGACCCACTTGGCAGAAAACAAGCCAAATGCAGTTTGAGCCTGTGCCAAACTAAATTATCAATTTGCGCTTTTCAATCTCGCTTATATTTCATCTCGCTATCTCTATGCGCATTCACCCAGAGGTGGGAAAGAGGTAGACGGAGGGGGAGTGAGCGTGCAAGGCTGCCGTGAGTGTCAACGAGTTGACATGGCGTTGAGTGCCAACCAGCGGCAATACATTATGTATGGGGCTGTGTGTGTGCGTGTGTGTGTTTGTGTGCATGTATCTGTCATTCCATCTGTTCCAATTGCATTTCAAATGCGGCTGCTCTTATCAACAACAACGACAAAATAAAGCGTGCCAGTTGAGCGCGTCTCTTTACTCTCCACACTCCGCTCTCTTCTACACTACCTTCACCGCTCTCTTCTCCTCTCTCTTTCACTCTCTCGTGCTATTTGCCTGTCATGCTGTGTTGACATCCGTCTTGCTGCGGCTTCCATATCACTAGTCAAAAGCTCACTGCTATAGTTGTGCTTATGTAATTGATCAATAGACAACAGCTGCTTGACACACACGCACACACACAGCTCACACACACAACTTTGTTTATCAAAATAGAAACAGTAAAAAAAAAAAAACTACTAAAAGTTTTTGATGAAGTTGCTTTTAATGGAACATTTAAAAAGTGTAAAGACATGAAAAACTTCTAAATAAATAAATTATGATATTTTATACTTATTATAGTATTATTTTTCTATTAATATTTTCATTGTTTAATTTTTTTTTAAATTTCAAAACAGTTTTAATACTTTAGTATCACAATTTCTTTTAGATACTTCACATAAGTGCTACTTTTATGGCCACTACTGTAAGCCCATCTAACTGTGTCACAAAAATACGCAGCTACCAAATCAGCTGAACTTGAACGCCTTGACAATAGCTTTTCCAGCTCACCCTGCTCACTACCCCCAGCTCTAACCCCTTCGACGCTGATCAAGCAAAACTCAAATTTGTTGTTGTTTTTTTTCGACGTTATGAGCTCACCAATGACATCAGAGAGTGGGAGATACGACCAGTTTTCCAGTTCAACTTGAAGTGGCAGCTTATAAATATTTACAGCTCACAGCTTGGAGCAAAGTAATGAATACAAAAAATAAAACTGAGAAAAAAGATACAGAAATGTATATGCAGGCAACGAGATGCGCTCGGCGGGAAAAGCCCGTATTAATATTCAAAGCAATGCTAATTTCAATATGTGCACATTGTCGTCGTTGTTGTAACTGTAAATGAAGACGGTGTCTGCGAAAAGTCACACAACAGCTGCCAAACAACAAACAACTGAAAGAAAAAAAAAACAAAAAAAATAATGTATCCGACAGATGCGCCGCATTGTTTTGGCCCAGAATTGCATTGAAGCAGCGCAGGGCCACAAAACCCTAAAGGGGCACTAATGCCCCGCCTCCTTACGTGTCCCCTTTCTATTCCCCTAACCACTGCTGTCCGCAATATCAACAGTTGTAACAGTCTAGTTAACTTTGCAGCGCACTACATATAAACGAATGTATCTGCAAGATACTTACAATGCCGTGTAGCTGTAGCTGTACCTTGTTGTCGTTTCTATCTACCCCGCTCTCTCTTCTCTCCCATTTTCTTCCATGTTGTGACTGACTGACTTTCGAAACGTGTTGTCATGTAAATTAACCGAAAAATGCTATGTACATAGCTGCAGCTATCTTTGAGATAGATAGCGCAAATAGAAAAGAACACAGTGAGCCTGAGAAATACAAACATAATGACGACATAGCTGAAGAACAGACAATGCTGCTCTTATTAAAGCCAAGCTTACAAAATTGGCTAAAAAAGCAGTGCTTAAGTTCAAGCGGAAAGTATCTTTAAACCAAAAAGATCTCAATCTTTAAAACAAGCTGGTTAAAAAAAAGGGCCATAAAAACCACTAAAACTCTACAAAGCACCATAAATCTCCTGTAAGCTGTTTATTAACAAATAAATTACATTTGCGTAGTTTTAATAGCCGGAAAACACATTTATGCACAAAGAAAATTCAATTACAAAAATTATTTGTTTACACCTGAGGAAAAGAATGCGAATTAATGAAAAGCGCTGACCCATTGCATAATCAATGCCACAAACCAGACACAGAAACTATCTAGCTAAATATCTTTAGGTATTTATGGCTATATCCCAAAGCCATTTTCCATTTCCTGCTTTGTAAATATTACGCATACGCCGCGTTTGCCGTGAAAATTACACATGCAAATATTTAATCATTATGGCGCAAGCAAGCCAGAAACAGCAACAACAATAAACAAAAATCAAACTAATGTTGAAGAAAAATCAATAAAGAAAAAGAAATAAAGGCGGCATTGGATGAAAAACATAAAGTTCAAAGTTGGCCACAAGAAATTGCGACGCTCACGCGGCTCATTAGCTGAAAGATTCCCAAACGCTTTGCTGGTCAGTCTCGTTAGCGGACAAGTTTACAGCTAGAGGGGGGACAGTGGCAGGGTCATGGGGGGTCAGCGATGATTACATAATGATGGGAAACTGTTTTTCTAGGCCCTACACTGCGGAAAATAACAGCAGTCTTTAAAAGAACTGTGTGTGATGGGCAGTAGGAATGGAGTTAATAGATTGTTGACTAGAATCAGCAGATGAGACCACAAAATTTGATGAGATAGTTTAAAGCAGTTGAAGAAGTAGTCGACTTAAAATATCTTTAGTCAATTTTTAACATCTACAGGGTCTTTTACAGTCGTCTCTCTACTTCCGCTTCCATTTTTTATGTGGCCGCGCTGATAAGTAGCGGCAACTAATGGCCTTCATTGAAGACACTTCGTAATTGATTTTTAGCATCGTTTTGTAGCTCGTAAAACAGCGACGAACACAAAATCAACGTGCCTTAAATTAATTAACGTAAAAACAAATAAAATTTAAATTTAAAATCGAAAACGAAGCGGTAGAGATGAGGGTGAAGGGGAGAGGGGGAAAAGGTACGTGGAAAACTGAACTGAAAACTGGTGCTGTCAAGTTGTCATTGCTCAAGTGCGGACTGTGAACAAGACAGAGCGAGAGAGGCGAGTAGTAAGAGTGAGAGGGGTAGAGAAGTGTAAACAGAGATGACTTTTGGTTTGTAGGGACCACACACACGCACTGCCACACACACACACACCTGTGCCACACCTTACAACACCGAAACATTTGCATATTTGATCAACTCTCAGCACTCACTGACCTTTTTTTTTTCAAGCTTGACCTTTTCGCCGACTGAAACGCGAAACGATATCGATTAACGATTAACGATACCTGATTATCACTTCTGTCACGCAGCAGCAGACGCGCCCAGTACACAGAGAGAAAAAATCAAGTCAGAGTGTAAAAATGTTAATCATCTTCTCAGTAATTCATAGCTGAACTAATCACTTAGTTTGAGATAGGCAAACATTTACTTAAAATTCTTTGGCACAAACTTTTTCTCACAGTGTAAAGCAATTTCAATTATGCAGAGTGAGCAAAAAGGAAGAAGAGATAGAGAGAGAGGAAGGGAAGACCGCGAATGCCATCAGAATTTCACATATTTATTTCCATTGTCTTTTCATTCCCATCATCATCATTATCATTGTCATTATCATGATAGCTGGGTGGCTATATATTCATACACTTGTAAACAAAAGGCCAAACAATTCTTTACCATCATCATCCCAACTGTTTGTTGTTTTAACGTAATCTGTAAATTTCTGTGCCCATAATGGATGCGCTTCATTATTGGCCTTCCTCCCATATACCAAAAAAAATCTTATTTATGCGGGTTGGTGTAGAAAGGATTTTCGGGTTTCTTACGTAGGGATCAGGTTACAAGTGCTCAAACTGCTGCCAGTCATTTATTTTAAGCTAATCGCAATCAGTCAATTGTCTGTCAGAACATTTGTTACAACCCAAAACCCAGTTAATAAGACTTATTTAGGCCGGCAAGTTATTGTGTAAACAGTTGGTGAAATTTCAATTATTTTACTGCCTAAATAAACTACAAATAATTTATGCAGAATTACTTTCAATAAAAAATGAAGTATTTTTAACTTGTAGCCGAAGTATCTCGTATCTACGAATACTTAAAAAAAGTAACCAATTTTTAGCTTTTTATAATAATTAATTATTTATATTAAAACATAAGAATATTTTTAATAGAAATTCTTCTAGCTTTATTGGGTTATAAATTGAGTAGAATTAACAACCGCCCTAGAATTTATAGTTCAGCTTCACGTGAAAATCATTATTTTTTAAAAAGACTTAAAAAAATAAAAGCCAAAGTCATTAAGTGTATAAATTTAATTATCAAAATTAACTACTACTTTAAATAATATATTTTAAAATATATATTTTTAATGTAGTTAAACTTTTTCTATTTGTTTTCCACCATCAAATTCCAGCTACACTGGCTAAAAGCTACTTCTCACAGACTTTTTGAATTACTCAATTTTTCAGCATATTAATCAAAAGTCTGCGATTTACTGCCGCACATAAATTACAAATTTGTTTAAAAAGTTTGTGTATTAAATTTTTGGAAAATTGCTTTACAATTTATCTTGAAAATTTGCTGATAATTCACAGCCCTAAAGTTGTGCATTCTCAAGACAATAATAATAATGACAAGTTTTTGGGGTAAATGGTAAAAAACTGCCTGTTATCGTGAGCGTACTCCTCACTGCTCAGTGCAACGCCCCCCTGGTGCCGCCCATTAAGTGTAGCGATATAATCAGCTTAATGTTGCTCTTTTCGGGTTTCTCTCATTCCCAATTCTCTCTTGGTCTCGGTTTCGGTTCAAGTGCTATTGGGCGGTTTTATTGGACCTATTTGGGACACAAATATTGATTTCCTGGTTTCCCCATTTGGCTGTAAATGTAACCCAAAAAGCGATAACACAGCGATAAGCAAAAGTCTTCGTATATCGAGTACTCCATGTGTGTGTGAGTGGTGTTAGTGTGTGTGTGTTCGGAAATAGTTTGAAGCCAAGTGCATTTAACGATATGATAAAAAAGAGCATGAAAAGAAGAACGAACGAAAGATTGGGCAATGTGGTCAGAATGGGAGTTGACCCAAATACGAGCACAGCTGTTAAGATTATATATGTGTCTACACAGATACCAATACAGTAACATATATAGTTTTTCATCTATTTTACATACTTTTTTTATCGGCCATTTCATGATGAGTGTGTGCAAATAACGTTCAATCAAACGTTAAATGCCAATAAATTGATTCCAATGACGAGATGGAAGTGTGTGTGAGTGTGTGTGTGAGTATCTCTGAGTGTGTGTGTCTCTGTGTGTGCCTGACATTCGTAATTAATAATAATTGTGCACTTTTAGTGTGCTGGCATATAAAACAAATTAATAACTTAATGATTAACCACAACTCCCGCCAACTGTTTTTTCCAGCAAATTGATGGCTGCTTTGGGGCAATGGGCCATAATGCTTATTGGCCTACATATATAAAAGCACACACACACACACACATACATTCACAGCAAACAATGGAGCACACAAAACACACACTCATAACGCACACAATGAAAGAAATAAACAAAAATAATTAATAAAATCTTTTCTATGAGCAAAATTAGCGGAAAGCATGTACCATATAATCTGTAAGCTAATTTATTCTTAATTTAAGATCAAGTACCTTAAAACATAAATTATGAATCCAAATGTTACTTTAATTTATGATTAAGCCTAAAATATTACAAAAGAAATCTTGCGTTTCAGATTCAATTACCTCAATCCAAGTCTAAGTAACTCCCAAATGGTTTCTAACTTAAACTCCAAAATTTTGTTAATAACAAAATCAAATTACGCAGCAAAAATACTATAAAAGGACTTAAAGCTTGAGCATTTAAATACTAAAATTTAACTGGAAATTGTAAAAAGCTAAGCGTACTTAGAGTTAGAAAAGGAAAAGAGAACGAATTTCAAATAGGGTCATAAAACCAAATGAAAAACGAGCTCAGATTTACGGTCGAGTGGAAGTCGGAATATAAAGTTGGCTTTATTACGTAAAATGCGTAGCATTTACCCACACACACACACATACACTCATGCACCCGCACACACAATCAGACGTATAGACAAGAACACAAGCATTTGGTTGTACGATTTCAAGGACACGCGCCACCCAAGGACATATGAAAATGAAGTGACGCCTAGCACTTTTAGCATTTTAGGCTTACAACGCATTACACAACACTCGTCTCGAGTGGAGTAATGAGTTTGCATCGTCTTGGAACACTGTATACTTACCGCTTACTGGACGAGTTGGCAGCGACTTTTTTGAAAGACGCTACACGCTGGCTGCAAAAACTATTGAGTAGGCCTTTTGACGGATGTCAAATTCTTTTCCAATGCCAATTGTGTGTGACGAGGAATTCAGAGAGAATAGTATTGTGCAGCTTGATTCAACTGCTGCTATATAAATTTTCCGTGCAGCAAAATATAATCGTTGATTGTATGATTTTAATTGTAATCTTTTCTAATTTACACGACGCGTAATATTTACTCGCTGACAACAACAACAAATATCGACGACGAAAGCGAACTGTTTGGGAAAATTAGCAGCAGTGGCCACAGAGTAAATTTCTTTTTCAACAGCGAACGAAGAACCTTGCGCCGCGAGCTCAGCTGACTGAATGAAAACGTAAGCAGCGACAACGACGCTCCAAGCAGCCTCTCAAACGTTAAACTAAAAGCACAAGCGAGAGAGAGAGAGTGTGTGCTTGTGTGTGTGAGTGAAAACGGGAGCGAGAGCGAACGCAACTTGGCGCTCAACGGAATAATAGTGGGAGGCAGAGCAACAAGCGCGCTGAGAGAGCAGGTAAGAGTAGAGTTATAGCTGCATCCCACGCGTTGCACTCTCGCACGCAGAAGAGGGGCAATGTACATGTGTGTGTGTGTGTGCATGTGCATGTGTGCGTGTACTTGGGCTAAAGTTGCTCGAGTAAAAAATTGATGCATATCGTTTGATAAGCACTTTTAGCAATTTTTCATTCACATTTCCCACGCTGCTGCTGCTGCGGCTGCAGCTGCATGCCAAATGTCAAGCACGCTCTCACTATCTCCATCTCTCTTACTGGCTCTCTCTCTTTGGGTCTCTTTTGCTCTGCCTAGTGTGCAAGCGAATTGGGGAAATTTCGGCAAAGGAGCATAAAGCCAAAGCTGATGCTAGCTGCTGTTGCTGCTTATGTAACTTAACGTCGTCATCGTCATTGTGGATGTCTCATGCAACGTTGAAGGGCAGTCAGCGACCTCGTTCTAGAAAAATGGCAGCACCAAAAGCAGCAGCAGCGGTGGCAGAAAAAGCAGCACACAGGAACAACAACAAAACACACTCACACACGTAGAATAAACATTCTGAAACATACACAATAAAAACGTAGGGTTTTCTATGCAGCCACACACACATACATACAATCAAACTTACATGCAGAGACAGAGGCAGTCCATAACAGCGGGAGATTCTTTGGGGGGCTGTTTTGTGGTTGGGGACTGGTGGTTGGACGACATCAAAGCCAAATTGAAATTGCGCAACAGCCACAAAACCTCCGTGATAGCCACGTGAGCATTGCAAATGTTTTTTCTTCTCCTTTTTCAACTTTTCCAACTTTTATTTTCCATTTGGTTCCCTTCTTTATTGTTGTCTAGTTGATTAAACTGAAATAACAATAGAGTCCACCACATTGGGTATACACAGTTTATCAAATAATTTTGTATTATTTTTTATGGACAAAACAATTTATAAAGTTCTTTTAGAAATATGTGTTTTTCTACGTCAAAACAATTTTATTGACTACCGCAGCCATGCATCAAGCAAACAATAATTCTACTCCTTTTCCCCCCTACATAATTTTAAACTGTCGCTTCCTCTTCTTATTCTACTTCTACTTATGTTCCACAAATGTTAGCTCAAGCGTAATTCAATTCCAAGCGCCATTTATTTATAGTGGTCATCGGTCAGGAGCTGACCGCATGCTACAATAATGTCAGTAGAAGAGTCTGTGGAAGATTTATGGTTAGCACAAATTGGGTTAGGTCAGCAGCGCCAGCGACAACCACAGAAAGAGAGTAAAACAACACAAGCAGCAAAAACAACAACAGCTTTAAGAGAGCCAAGTAGAGCAGGACAAAACGACAAAAGTGAGGAGTATGAGAGAAACACATGATGCGAAGTCAATTGTGTAAACACACATACACACACATATATACGACTTATATGTATGAGTGTTTTTTTGCCCTCTGCTTTGACTGCTTCCTGTTTTGTTTTGCTGCTGTGTTGTTGTTTGGCGGCATCTGTTTTCTCTGGAGCAACAAAGAAAAACATGCGTAAAATGCGTTTTAATTGAAAGGAAATGTTCAAAGCACATGCTCAAGGGACTGCTAATTGAATTACGTATACGTTTCTACATATCTATATCTATACTTTTCTTTCATTTTTTTATACTTTATGACCGCGGTTTTGCTTTGCCGTTAGACGTCGTGCGCTACGTTCTAAGTTTTTATTTATTCCATTTTACACTGTTTGGTTGACCCAATTTCGGAACTATTGCCATCTCTGTCTGTTGCAGTCGTGAATTGCAGCGAAGAGTGCCGAAAAAACATAACATAGAGAGCGTGCATTTGTCATCATGTTTGTCATCATCATCGATACATATTTAATTCAATTTAAGTGGTCGCTCTCACACACACACACACATGTGGCTATTTATTGGGCAGCAATTAAATTGTCTGAGAGACAGCGACTATGAATAGAAAGAACAAAACAAAGTGAATGCGCTAAAAATACAAATGTTTGCATGTCCATACAGTGAGTTAAGTAATTGTTTTGACTAAAAACAATGGCTTTAGTTTTTTCTTATAATTTCTTTCACAATGTAGTTATCGTTGAGAAATTATAGACTTTTGGCCCAACAGCAATCATCTAAATATTTTGGCAATACGAAAATAATTACTTGACTTACTGTAAGTACATTTGTATCTATTCATTGTTTGTGTAAGCTTCTAGTTATGACAGCTGCGTCTATTTTTTGCATGTGAGTAAGCAACAAATTACTACATGACCTGCAGTTAGCCACGTTTTTCACATTTTCACATTTCACGCACGTAACGACCCACATTCTCACCCACTCCCACACCCACTGCCTATGCCACTACCAACTAGGCAATTAACTTGGCAGACTGCGTGGCTCACGACGGTTGGCGATGTCGTGACATAAGAGGCGAAAAGCACACCAAAGAGCCACCCAGTCCACTCCCTTCCATTTCGCCGACCCTTTAACTTTATCCTTCCACCCACTTCCAGCACTTTTATGTCACCAATGTCCTTGAGGCGTGCGCTGAAGGCCAAGCCGATGCTTTGTTTTAGGCTAACTAACATGCTACTATTGAAAATGCCGTAAATTGAAAATATATGTATTTTTTCCATTTCATATTCAAGGCGTTACCAACAACGATTTCAAGATGAGTGGTGATGCGGATAATGGAAAGAAGATCTTTGTCCAGAAGTGCGCTCAATGCCATACATATGAGTCTGGCGGCAATCACAAGCAGGGTCCCAATCTTGGTGGAATTATTGGTCGAAAATGCGGTACTGCTGCTGGCTTCAAATATACGGATGCTAATATCAAGAGAGCTGTTACGTGGACTGAGCAAACTTTAGATGAATACCTAAAGGATCCAAAGAAATATATACCTGGCACTAAAATGGTTTTCCCCGGACTCAAAAAGGCCGAAGATCGAGCTGATTTAATCGCTTTTCTTAAGCGTGGAAAATAATTACATATTCTAAAAATTTAATTTACATTTATAATCTAGGAAATTCTTATTTAAATTATGAATATTATTAAAAATTTAACAAAAATAAAATTTAAATTTTCTGTTTGTTAACAGGTTGGCGCGCAATCAACAGTGCGAGTGCTATAGCAAATAGCTTTGCATAGAGTACTTTAGCAGTTGCTCTTGCCAAGAGCATACTATCGGTATTGAATTACTTTTATCGATACTCGTGTATTGCATGGCATAAATCATTATAGAAAGAAATTTTTTGATAGAATGTACATATTTGAATACCCAAAACTCAATTAAATTTAAATTTAAAGTTCATAATTTTTTTTTTTTTTTTTTTTTTGAATTCAAAGTGCAATTAAAAAGTTGTATTTAATTATGCCATATCGATATTGCACAGCTGATTCAATAAAGCAATGAAGTTGTGAAATATTTCAAACTATGATAAACGCCTTTAAGTAATATTAATTTATATAGTTAATTCCGTGATATTTGTTAATATTTCTTATTGGTTTGAATCAAGGGATCACTAAGCATATCAAATCAGAATATCGTACGGCGCCAGGTATCGATAAGCCGATACGATAACAAAGTGCTCAGAACACAAGCTGATATGCCAATTGGGATTTTTTGTCTCATTCGTTAGCTAACTGTTCGCAGTAAACGACGGTTTGTGTTCAATGTAAGTAGCGGGAGTTTTACCAGTGACGTAAATTTTATATGTGCAAAATCCCTGAGCTAATGATTAAGTGTATTAAAAGTGTATAGATAGTAGATTTTTATAAATACCTTGAATTTTGATTGTATAATGATCTCATTGTAGTGAGTGTTAAATGCAAAAACTCGTGTGCGAATTCAGTTATTTTTAGGGGTTGTTTGCGTTACATAAACGTGTGACTGTGGGTGCTGGTGTGTATGTGTGTATATCTGTGTTTCTATGTAGATATACAAAGGTGCTAAAGTTGGCAGCTAAATTTTACAAAAATAATTTCCAATGATCTTCATCCAAAAACACACACATATGACTTGTATGGGTAGCCACATTGACATTGAAAAGAGCGCGAGTCGATTACATGAGCAAGCATCGTCAGAGTATCACAATTATCTCTCTCCCGCTTACTCATTGTATTCATGGAAAAAAGATCGCTTGAATTTTGCGGAGTTTCAACTTTGCGCGCCACGTGGTTGTTAGACATGCTGCAATTTGCAAAGGTAGTTTTCTGGTTTTCTGCGCGTTTGTGCAGACAAAATCGGGGTGGTTATGTAAGCGGTTCAGTTTTCGCGAGAACATTGGCCTCATTTCTCTTCTCACCTACTCACTCTCACTTACGCATCCTTCTATGGATGCTTCGTTGTATATGTGTGTGCCTGTTTGTGTATGTGTAAGTTGGCCCACATCCAAATGCATTTTGTGTGGAAAGAAAAGTGTTCTCACCCCACCATCAAGGCCACAAGCTAGACGACATTGTCGCTTTTTATGTAA
Organism: Drosophila dunni; assembly: GCA_018152125.1. Lineage (NCBI taxonomy): Eukaryota > Metazoa > Arthropoda > Insecta > Diptera > Drosophilidae > Drosophila > Drosophila dunni. Next base: position 13,869,388 of record JAECXC010004138.1, on the reverse strand, counting down.
TTTTTCTCCCTAATTGCTCTCTATTTTCTGCTCTCTGAGAGAGTGCGTGATTTACAACATCACATGCACTTTTATGATTCAAGTTCGAATAACTGCACGCTATACAAGTTAGTCGCACATTGGAGCTTAAGCCGCTCAGCCGTTTTTGTGCTGACCGCGACAAAGACCCTGAGAGTGAGGAAGACAGAGCGAAATCGAAAGAGAGGAAATCATTTGTATGGCATTTTTTCGTGCCTGTTGCTGTGCGCGAAGCTCTGAGCGCCAACATGTGACCAACTCGTGTAGGTGAGCTGGCGTGTGCGTGAGTGTGTGTGTGAGTGTTTGCTCGTGTCTGATGACGTTGTTTGCCTGAGCAAGCGATGAATGAATTATGAGCAGAGGGGCAAGTTTAATATAACGGAAAGCTTAGGGTTAGATAACAGAAACAATGCATTACTAATGGATTTGCGTGTGCTCTTATCAGTTCGAGGAAGTTGATAGCACAAATGCCATAGCAGCGAATAAATATGCAGTTGTTTATATAACATTTAGTTAATTGTTGTAGATTTTTTGCTTTATCTTTTACTTCCAGTCGAGTCGGTGTTAACACATCACAAATAAACTAAACAAAAATGGGCGTGCCAGCTGGTGATGTTGAGAAGGGAAAGAAGCTGTTCGTTCAGCGTTGCGCACAGTGCCACACTGTGGAGGCTGGTGGCAAGCACAAAGTTGGACCCAATCTACATGGTCTGATCGGTCGCAAGACTGGCCAGGCTGCAGGTTTCGCCTACACAGATGCCAACAAGGCCAAGGGTATCACCTGGAATGAGGATACACTGTTCGAATACCTGGAGAACCCCAAGAAGTACATCCCCGGCACCAAGATGATCTTCGCCGGCCTGAAGAAGCCCAATGAGCGTGGTGATCTGATTGCCTACCTGAAATCTGCCACCAAGTAATCATTTTGGATGCTTTAACTTCATCTAAGTGCACCACAGTACCTATGCTAGCAACAGGAGATTCTGTATTATGGTCGGATATCATAAGTCACAATAACAACAACAACAATTTAATAATAACTAAAGAAAACTATGTGTGAAAGATACAGAACTACAATTATGTTAATTTTAAAGTTTAAATAGGACAATTACATTATTTAATTTAATAAAGTGGAACTATATTATTTAAAGCCGACGTATTGTAACGACCACGAGATGAACAACAATGAATTAAATAAAAAAAAACATCTAAAAACTATTAAAACAAAGAAATGTTTTTATTTTATAGAGGGCAACCTTGAACGCTTTTGATTAAAAGTTATATAAAATAAATAATTGAGGGGGAAATCGACTCTATGGGGGAATACCCGCATGAATACAAAATACAATAATCAATCACAGGTCTGAGTGGTGGAGAAAGCTTAAAAGCTTTCAAAGCTTTTTTAATAGTTGAATTCCCATTTTATTTGATAGAGAAATAGTATTTACAGGCCTACCCACAATGCAAAATATACCGTGAAATCTCTACAATGTTTTAGAAGCTCTCCACTGGGGACTTCCCAAAAGTAGACAGTAAAAATACTTTTCAAAAACAACTAAATAATACTAGTATTTATTATATCATTTACATTGATTTATTTATGTAGTGTATATATTTATTTTTGTATATTTTATTTATTTTTTTTATTGTATTATGCTCAAAATTGTATGATACACTTGAATAACAGTTTAAATGTGACTTTTGAATGATTTCCACACGCGTTAATAACATTTAATATAATATTGCATTTTATTTTGTATTGTTTTTCACATAATTTGCTTTAAAAAGAAAAGAAATACTTGATAGGTTTTACTATATGTGTGTGTGTTTGTGTCGGTGTGTGTGTCAGAACTCCGATGCGAATATAATACAAATTTTTCGATTGATTTGTGAGACAAAAACTCTGTACAGCTGCGCATAGCACATTAGTATTATATGATTAAACAATAATAATAACAACAAAACAAAAAACATACGACAATAATATTGAATTTTGTTTTTTTTTTTTTTTAATAATTGTATGCTTTTCTCTCTTTTTTTTTTGGATTTTACTAATAAACTTTCGATTGTTAACTCTTTTAATTAATATTTTCTTTTAAATAACTTCTCTACTGGTTCGGAATGCCAACCAAGAGCAACAAATCAGATAGTTATCGACGACCTTTCAACTCTCTCACTCTCCACTCTCTACGGAACTTAGTTTAAAAGATTTTTGGGTTGGAAGAAAAGACATGCGCTTAATTGTTAACAAGAAGAATTAAAACAATAAAGTTAATAATGTTTATGTGTTGGAGGGGGTGGAACAGGTGGTGTTTAGGGGAGACGAAGGCAGAGACGAACTTAACGAAAGAAGACACGTCTCCAAAAAACATTTTTATTGTTAGTTAGTTAAGTGTTTTGAGGCGTCTGGCTAACGACCTTGGCTAACGATTGTACATGGTAGCTTGTTGCATTCTAGTTGTTTTAGGCCTTGCCAGTAATCGGTGCAGCGCCTTGTTTCTGGGTCTCGTTCTCCTTCTCCAGCTGCTTGCCAAGGTATTCCCTGTGAGTTGACAATAAACAAAATAAGTGAAAGCACACAAAACAATTTAGAGTTGAACATAATGATAATTTTGAGTTGATTGATGAGTTTGGGTTCAAATGGCAGCGGATTGTGAATTGGGATTGTTATACAGGCGGGTGAGGGTATCGAGGGGTACCTGGTTGAGTTAGTGGGACGAAATGAGCAAAGTGAGCTTTAATAAATATACTAACCAGTTGTGTACCATCAGCTTTTGTACGGCCAAAAGTGCCTCATAACGCACATTGGGATCCTCATGGCCCAAATGCTGCATAACAATCTGTTTGCCACCCAGTTGCTCCAGAACGCTAACAAAATAAAAGGAATAAGTTACAAACGAAGCCAAGTTAGTTATAGTTTCGAACTCACTGCTTGCCGCGGGGATAGTGACGCACATACTCTCCGATATCGAAGCAGGCAACAGATAGAATAATGGCATCCTTGGACGTTTCCAGCAAATGAACCAAAATGCGCAACAGCTCGTAGTTCTTCTCGTTGAGACGCTGAGCATTCTCACGCCAGAACTTGGCAGATTTGTGGACTGGAGACCATTCCAAACGTCCGCTGCGCACCTCGGTGGCATATTCGTCGAATGAGCTCAGATCCTGCACGGAGTTCTGCAGTTTCTCGCTCAGATATTCCACATCAGCAGTGATGTCCTCGTCGTCGAAACGACGCTGTTCCAAAATGGACAACTGTTTCAATACCTTGCACTGGACCATGGCAATGCAATGATCCTTGGCCACCGACGAATCCTCAGGCTTCTCAATCAGATTACGGAAGACGGCCAAAATGATGCGTGTCACCTTCTCCTTGGCACAATCACTCAGGATATCAGCCAAAATGGGAATAACACTGAACTTGTTCATTTTGGCAGCCAACAGTGGATTGAATGTGAGCACCCACAGGCAGAAAATCAATTGATATTGCACCTATGAATAAGAAATCGAATTTAAATTGGACCAAACAATTTACACATTTCAATTTCAAACTCACCTGGAAGTTGACACGAGTCGACAGGATGCGGATCAAGGTGCTGATGCCATCGACGTTCACAAAGGCAAAGCGATACTCATCCACACGGAGCATCATCTGCAGGCAGCGTGCCACCGATTGGATGTACTCGTTGTTCTGTGGAAGCAATCAGTAAAATTATCTTTATTAGTATTAGCACGACATCAATAGCATTAATCCAGCTAGGAAGCTGCGTGTTTTTTGTTTAGTAGCGAGTTAGTTTATGAAAGTTTTTCTTGATTTTTCAATTTGTATTTCTTTTTTTTCTAATTTCAGTCTCTACACGCTACAGACAACAGCAACACAACAGTTACAATTACTACAGATACACTACATTAAAAGAGTAGATAGAAAAAGAGAGTGAAAAGTAGAGAAAAAGTTACAAAGGAGAAGGTGTGCTCAAAGTAACTGAAACAAAATGAGATAAAAAGATACAAAATTGCAGTTTGCACTGTAGTACTCCACAGATTCGTTGTATTCCCTTTATTATGCTCACACCGTCACCGTTATTCAATTACCGTTACCGTTATTGTTACCTTTACCTTAACCTTTACCACAGTTGTACACTAGGATCGTAAGTTCTTCATTGCTTTCAATTCAAGTTGATGAATATTTAGTGAGGTTAGTAAATAGTTACAACTATTGATTAACACGCACACACACACAGACACACGTACACATTTAGAGGTGCTCTATTTATGCGCCTCAGATATCGTGAAGTCTGTGATCACAATTTAAGATACATAGACTTGATATCGAAAGGATTAAGTCCATAACAAATTTTAGTTATTATTTCATTGGAAATAGTGATTAATTTCGGTAATTAATTACATTAATTACTGAAGATTTTTGGGTATAACAAAGTAAAGTAAGTAAACTTATTTTAACTGAATACACCATCAATTATTTCGTACATTTTTCTACAAAATTAATGTAATTAAATTATTTTTTTTAAATATTTCCTGCTCAAGAAGTGGGTAAATATGTACAAACATATTAATTAGTTTTATAGACACAACTTTGGTGTGGAGCGACAATGAATTATATACACATATCACGATTTTGTTTACTCATGATAATTCACTGCATAAACGCACAAGAACTCTGTGTGTATGATTGTATATGTATGTGTGTGTGAGCGTGTGTTTGTGTGTTGAAGTGTTTAAATTTGTTGTAGTTTCTTTCTGTCTGGGTGGACTGACGGGGTCTCTTTTGGTGGTGTTGGTGGGTGAGAGAGTGAGAGTGGTCTGATTTTGGAATACCGGTATAACATATTTGCCATCCTGCTGCTGAACGGAGGAGCTCATATCGCGGTACGTTTCGTGGCCAAGATCGTAGCGTTGCTGCAGTTGCGCTACACTTGGACTGTAGTGATGATGATCTTTGGGATGATGATCTTTAGCATATGGTCCAGGCGAGTGCACAATAATCGTTTGCGATCTCTTGACCAGCTCGGCCATCTCTTGCAAATACGAAGTGCTCTAATGGGTGTGGGCAGGGTCGAAAGGGGGCAGGGCAGCAGCATCCATAGACAGTTCGTGATCGTGTTTGGTTGGGTATTTGTTGGTTTTGGTGTTTAAACATTAATTCGTTGTTGTTTGGTTTTATTTCGGGATTGTAAATTGCAAATTGCATTAAATTAAAAAAAAAGTACATTAAAAATGTATTTCAATTAATATTTGTATGATGTGCAATAAAGGACAATTTGCAATTGTTTTTGAAATTCGCTTGAACTTTCACGTATAACACAAATTAGTTAACGTTATGGTTATTTATTGTTTTATATTATTTGGTGATATTTGTTGTATTTTCACACACATATAAATATTATGTGAATGCTGTGGTTGTGCGGTGCGGTGCGGTGAATTTTGAATTGTTTGATTCAACGGTTATTCGAATATCATAAATCGCATTCATTTTAAATAGCGACGAATTTATTTAATTATGCGTTATTTAATGACAAAACTCTTTCGTGTAAACCAAACACGAAATCTGATGAATAACGATATTTCAAACCAGGGCAGCAGACAAACATTGGCTGCTTCTTACGTCTCATTTGTAGAGTTTTCAGGGTTGTAGCAAATCTCAGTCAGTAAATAAAGTGTGAGTACAAAACTAGCAATACGTGCAGATTTAGGAGTAGACTTTAAGGTACTTTATATAAATTTTGGTAGTTGATTTGGCCAAAAGTTAGAAGTAAATATCTTATAGAAGAATGTTAAAATATTCGAAAAATGTTTAGTGATTTTTATAATCGATTTTTGATTTATATTAGTAACTGGAAAAGTTTTGAATGTTAACTTCAAATTGGTAAAGTTTATGAATTGAAAACTTAAAATTCAATTTAAAGATTACATTTAGAAACCTGTTAGAAACGAAGATAAAGTCTAACTCACTGTCGTAATTTACCATATTTTTTGAATTACATATAAAATAATAAATAACATGCAAACAAAACATGCATCAAACTCTATTGATTTAAAGCTTATTTATGATGGAAATAAATATGTTGTAACAAAAATCACAAAGTAAAAATGATTGTGAACAGTCTTCAGTTCACATCGGACAGGATATAAGGAAGCAATACTTCAGTATCTAAAACTAACGCTATTAGGATAACAGGCTGCATGCTCTATACAAAGTTGATAAGGTCTAACGATACGTAGCTGACCTGGGAGTATATATACAATACAGGCATGCAATTGGAATACTTTGGTCTGCAATGCCATGGCAAACTTGAGGCTACTTACAACGGTGGCCAACTGATCCTTGAGGAACTGCAGATAGAAGTTAAGGTCAGCCTTGGGCATGGTCTCATGACCCCAGCAAGCGAACTTGGCCAAAATACGCGATGACATGTTGACAATGAAGCCATCCTGACGATTCAGTAGATTGAGGAAGGGTCCCCAGACGCACTGCTTCAGCTTGGCCGAGGTTTCGTGGAAAAGATCAACACGTGAGCGATCCTCTTGCAACAGATCATCAACCAGCACTAAAATATACTGAATAGTCGAATCCTTGGACAAATGCGAGACCAGATTCAGTAGTGTCTTGACCACCTGCGTGGAGTTTTGAGACAGATAAGCGGCGCGTGATTTATCCAATGTGCTAATGGCCTGATAATCTTCCTGACTTATCATCTGGGATTGCATGTACGATGCCCAGTTGATGGTCCGGGTGCGAATATCCGCTGCTTGTTGCTGCAACACCGAGGTGGCAGCAATCATATCTGCGCAAAAAGCAAAACTTACAGTTAACAAAAGAATTCTTAAAGTGGGCTGAGGGTGCTCCCCCAACCCCTGAATTCACTTCGATTTTTCGCAGAGGTCAGTTCGCTGAGCTTACCGATGTTTTCCTCGGGCAGATACAGTGCTGTGGTCATTTTGATGGCTGTTTATTTATCGTGCAGAGTGAAACGCAGTTTACGTTGTCGAGTAAAATATCTAGGGAAAAAATATATTACAAATTACGAGTGTCTTTTCACACTAATGCGACAGCACCGAAATTCAGCTGACTGGTCTTGTGACTTATTCGCCGCAATCGCCGTGTTTCGGTGTTGCCACTTCGATGAAATATGTCAAGCAAATAGACTGCGCTGTGAATGTCAATTATCTGGCGATGGTGACACTTGTCAGTGTTTTAATAATTCTACGGCGAAAAAAAATTAATTGATAAATATGCTGTAAATCGGCACATAAGAATATTTTAGAACTAAAACTAATTTATTAAACCTGTTTTAAAGACAAGTTATAAAATTTAAGCTGAAGCGAATTACATTTTATTTGCCGCTGATTATTTTTTTTATATATTAAAACTGCAAAGTGTCATTCGACTATAAACAGAGACCAAACTGTTATGGAATTCACGCCACATTTTAAACGTAAAAGAAAAAATTCAAAAAACTCCTGGAAGCTTGCGCCTTTTCCAGTTTGTGAGAATGGAAAACCATTTCAAGGTGTGTTTAATGGACTCTGTGTGGAGGTAAAGGATACTGAACATGCTCGAATAGGCGCACTATACAAAAATGGTTGCTACGGCAAGGGAAGTAGATCGCGTGGAGGACCCGTGTCCGGAGATTCATCGGAAACACTGCTGCTTAGCCTGGAGGAGGCGTGTTTGTTGTCCTACTTTCTAGAGGCACTCGAAATAAGCGACTTATCGGGAAATAAACTAGACTGGTCAACCTATTTGAAGGCCGCGCTGGAATACGACGAACAGTTTGTTTTCAAATTGACTGCTTATTTATATTTGAAGTCAAAAAACTGGATTATTAAAAGCGGCATCAAGTTTGGCGGTGACTTTCGTAAGTAATGTGTTGCATGTGCTATCTCCCATAATAATTCAATCCTCTTGCAGTCATCTACAAGCAGAGCCCCTGCCAATTTCATGCCAGTTTTCTGGTCATCGTTCAGTCGCCTACAAATAACTTGGACTCGCATTTTGTGGCCAAGAATCTGAAAGGAGTCCAGCGAGTAGCTGAAACCTCAGACAAGGATGTGCTGCTGCTCCGTGTTAAGCAGTCCAATGATTTTAATACATTGCTAGCCACACCAGAGTCCCTGGAATCCCTCAGCATAGAAGAGACTGTGATACGGCGATTTAACTACACATCTTTTGTGCAAAGTAAACAAAAACAATAATATATGTAAACGTATGTAGGACTAGACTAAATTTTCTCCACTCGGTGTTTTTTGGGTATGCCAGTGCTGCGATAGTCCGATCGCTCCTGCAAATAGATCTTTCGACATTCCTCTTTAAATGCTTCGTTTTGATACCAGTGTGTCAGGCAATCCCGGAGGGCAGAGTTTTGTTTGCGACATGTGGCGACCATAAAAATGCTGCTCGCCTTGCAGCATTCCTCAAAGTCTGCTACTTCCTTGGTGCAGAACTCGGCGCGGGCGCGATCCCTCATTATTTTGGGTATTAGTACTTCTCGCTCTACATTGCGCAACGATGTGTCGTTTGGATCACCTGTAAACCGGCAACTGGGTTGAATTGTTTGGTCTGAATGGTGGCACATTGAGTCTCACCGAGTCCATGGGGGTTTCGAGGATCGCTGCCGGGGCTTTGTTGTTGGTTTAGGCTCATTTCTAGTGTGTGACCAGTATTTCCAATAGCTGCTCCTAGTGATCCAAATAGGTGTGACCGTTCTACGGTTAAAGGTAAAATACACACGGCAGCACTTACGATATTTGGAAATGTTTTGCAATACGTTCTGGATGTAGTTGCCCGAGTTGGCAGCTCTTTCGATAACGCCTGCGATTGTTTTTGCTACACAACACTAGCATTTCCGCCTCTTTTTCTGCCAGCTCGCAGCGCCTTTGGACGTGTTTCTGAAGCCGCTCCCGTTGTGATTTTGATAAATCAATTTAAACATGTCTGAGACATTGCAATTGCGTGGTACTCTGATCGGCCACAATGGCTGGGTCACCCAAATCGCTACCAACCCCAAGGATCCCGATACCATCATCTCGGCCTCCCGTGGTAAGTATTTCCATCAAAGTGTTGTGAGGTTATGTTGAGTTGTCGATTAGCAAATCGTCAAAAATCTCAAACATCCTGCATTTATATGCCCTATTCCATAAACTTTATTAATAATATATTACGTTGCTTGCAGACAAGACCTTGATTGTCTGGAAGCTGACCCGCGATGAGGATACCAACTACGGTTATCCCCAGAAGCGTCTGTATGGACACTCCCACTTCATCAGTGATGTTGTGCTCTCATCCGATGGCAACTACGCTCTGTCCGGATCCTGGGATCAGACTCTGCGCCTGTGGGATTTGGCTGCCGGCAAGACCACTCGCCGTTTCGAGGGACACACCAAGGTGGGATAAGTTTCCAAATGGTTTCAAACAGCTTAGAGCAGGGCTTAGAATTGCAATTAAATGACCCCCAACTAACTCTTGAAAGGTATTGGTGAATCAATAGATCCCTTAACGTAATGTTAGGCTTAGCTAGCAAATCACCAATACCGCTAATATGTATATTTTTATACATATTTGAATTATTGCGCCTATGCGAGGCAGAATTTCTGGTTGACATCTGTACCGTTCTACGCCTGAGTTAAACGTACTTTAGCGTGAAACATTTCCGTAAGTAGGCAAACACAAGACCTTCCAGCTACACTGAGTTTTTAAAGAAATTTTCCATATATTCTTAAACTAATCGTCGTTTTGGTTACTTCGTTTTCAGGATGTGCTGTCGGTTGCCTTCTCGGCTGATAACCGTCAGATCGTCTCCGGCTCTCGGGACAAGACCATCAAGCTGTGGAACACTCTGGCTGAGTGCAAGTTCACCATCCAGGAGGATGGCCACACCGACTGGGTTTCGTGCGTGCGTTTCTCGCCAAACCACTCCAATCCGATCATCGTGTCTTGCGGCTGGGATCGTACCGTTAAGGTCTGGAACTTGGCTAACTGCAAGTTGAAGAACAACCACCACGGCCACAATGGCTACCTGAACACCGTCACCGTTTCTCCTGACGGTTCCCTGTGCACCTCCGGTGGCAAGGACTCCAAGGCTCTGCTGTGGGATCTTAATGACGGCAAGAACCTGTACACTCTGGAGCACAATGACATCATCAATGCCCTGTGCTTCTCGCCCAACCGTTACTGGCTGTGCGTTGCCTACGGTCCATCCATCAAGATCTGGGATCTGGCATGCAAGAAGACCGTCGAGGAACTGCGCCCTGAGGTCGTCTCGCCCACATCAAAGGCTGAGCAGCCACAGTGCCTGTCCCTGGCCTGGTCCACCGATGGCCAGACCCTGTTCGCCGGCTACTCTGACAACACCATCCGCGTCTGGCAAGTGTCTGTATCAGCTCACTAAACGGATTGCGATTAGTGTCCAGTATATTGGGTTTAGTTTTTGACATAGCATGTATGAATCGGTCGCAAGTTGATTTGTTTATGCCAAAACGTAAATAAAGAAAGCGACGCTTACACAAAAAACTTAACAATTTAGTTTTTTCTTTAAATAATTTGATTCCACGTACTTGCATTTTTCGAGTATTTATTTTTGTAAACGCGTTTCATAAGTTAGAAAAAAGTATTTGTTTATCCTTTACAAATATATATCTATATAAGTGCATAACAAAATAATTTAAATAAATAGTATTTATGAACTGACTGAGGATTGTATGATGTGTTTTGGATGAGATGTGCTTGAGGATTTGCGAGGGCAGGATGATGCAAAATATATTAATGTAATGCTAAACAAAATTTGTACAAAACAACAATTTCTATAACACAAAATGAAAAACAATCTTATATCGAAACAAAACTATTCGACAAATTTCGTATAAACTGGCAAATTTTGTCCAGCTAATATGCGTAGAAACTTTTGGGCACTTTTTCTTTGCAGGAGCGGGCTCTATGTGAGATTGGTTGACTATTTAAATCGTAGACACCTGTTGGACCACCACACCTGTCACTTTGTCTTAATCGAATTAGAACGCTCCACAGCGGCAGCCGCTGGTGACTTAACCACTGGAGCATCTGCTCCTCCAAACGCTTTTCCAATGCGAAAAAGATCGTTCTTAAAGGCAATTATCAGCACCGTAATGTTGTCCACCGAGCCACGTTTATATGATTCCATGGCCAAGGATTTGGCACCGAAATCCGATTCCTTCAGATGCTCCTGTACAAAGCTGCAGGCCTCCTCGTTGCTAAACGTATCCCAAAGGCCGTCCGAGGCAAGTATTAAAAATCGTGGCCTGACAAACAAACAAGTAAACAATTTATGATGACGTTATTGGGAAAAATAAAGTTCATTAACTTTTGTTGCACTCACTTGTGATCATTCAGCTCGAAGGTCAAAATGTCTGGTGTGGCGATGACAAGATTCTATATAATAGATAGTAGTATATAAAGCAGAAAACGTGCCGTGGCATGATTAGCATTTTATAATAAATGATGATGACAACCATCCGGCATACCTTATCTTTTAGCGGATAATCGCCCATGGCGCGTGATGTGGCCAAGACGCCAGCCACACGCCAAACTCCACGAAAGGCGATAAACCCACCAGCATCATGAATGCGTTTCCGTTCTCGCACCTGTTGCGGCTTATGGTCAAAGGACAGCGGTATGGCAATGCCACGGGCATCGTACATGACACCACGGGAATCTCCAACGTTGGCCACAATCAGCTTGCTGCCCTGCACGATGGCAATCAGTGCGGTCGTGCCAGCGATGTTGGTCTGTAAAGTAACTAAACATTTAGCTTATTCAATTTGGTAAGTACTTTGTGCTCCCCTACTCACCGCCAGCTTTGCCTGCTCGACTAGCTTGTGATCCGCTGCCAGTATTTCGTCGGTGATGAGTTTGCCAAAGTTAATCCGTCCATGTTCGATATAGCACTTGGCTTCGTAGTTTGGTGGCGCATTGCCAGCATTCTGTGCATTGTTGTTATTATTCAGAAACGTTTCCTTAGCTGCGTTACCAACATTATTTGCTCTCATGGCGCTGTTGAGTTGCGCCGTATAGATGTCGGCTATGGATGATTCCGTTGTCTTTTGCTTGATAGCACTGCAGTCGGCTGTGGTGCTGTGCGCCTTGCGCAGACTGTCTTTACGAGTCAGCGGCTCGGCATTTTCCTTGTTTGCCGCATCCTTGCGGCTTTGCTTGCGAGCCAAATATGGACTCTTGTCGAAGCCACCACTGATCTCAGACTTGTCATCGCTCTTGAGCAACTTATTTGCTTCAATGATTTTGTTATAAATATTCTTGACGAGCACATCACGAGCAAAGTCTGCGGCAAACTCGCCGCCATGTCCATCAAAGACGGCAAAGAAGGAAACCGCTGTGTTGTTATTAATGTTCTCCTCGATGATAAATCTGCGTAATAAAAAATTTATTAAATCTTTTGTTTACACATTTACTTAACTGCGTACCTGTCTTCCATGTGGGGTCTACGTCCTAGGACTGCAAAGGCGGCGCTCTGCTGACGCGTCTCCTCCCAGCATTGATGGTCGCCGGCGTTGCCAGACATGTCCATGACGCGTGATGCCACCTTTTGGCGGCCCAGTGTCGCCTGTATGCGTCCCAATATGCTGCGGCTCCAGACATCGACCGCTTGTAAATAGATCAACAAGACAAAGAGAATGATGCCGCAGAATATGACCTCGGGACGGAGCACGTATATCCGACATAGCTTCCATAAATAGGCCAATGGCGAGTTGATGGACGAGAAGCCCACTGCAAACTTGGACAGGATTTTCATATGCGATACGTATGTCTGATAAAAGATCTTGTCTTCCAATTCGTCATCCATCGGAAGGAGTCTTTGTTATTATAGTATTTATCAGGATTTGGGGCTGTCTACGTTTACGTGCCTGTGTATGTGTGTGATTGCAACAACTGCGTGAAACTGATTTGATAATTTTAATTCAAGAAAATGAGCACAACCACAACTGCTGAGTGAACAGAGCAACGACACAAAAAACACTTGATTCAAAATCGGAATTTCGATTTATTATTGCGTACTGTTTTTTTCGTCTCGACCGTCCCTTTTTCGTTTTATATTTTTTTGATGCTCCTTATAGACTTTTGCTTTGTGTCGTTCCCATTATTTGACGTATTATTGCACAGCAGATTCGACCGTCTTCTTGTAGCATTATATTATTTCAGAATATTCTTATTAATAGCTTCTGTTGCTTGCATGAAAACAGAACAGATACAAGAACAACATCTGTCTATTTACATACGTAGCTGTGTGCGTGCTGTGCGTAAATACATACACACGTACTTACATACATATGCTCGAATTAAAACAGTAGAGATCCGCTATAACCGTTAATTAATGGGCTGTTAGCAAATATATATACTTCATTGCGTGTTCTTTTATGTAATTCCAATTTGCTTTTTCTTCTCCAAGTCTAGGGATAAATATAGCTGTGACTATTTATTTTTTGAGTGTGTTCACCTCAATTCGTTAAGAAATGTAATCGCTATAGTGGGATACAACTGTGCGAACGTCGCCATTATAAATATGTCATATGAACATTGAAACCAGTGCTGCATGTACAATGCTATCGATAACACAGATTTATATGATTTATTGCCTGTTTCGATACATTTTATTTATAAATAAAGTAGACACCACAGGGGGATTCCATGTACATATTTGATGAGCATAAATGAGAAATTTATTGAATTTGTATGCATTAAGCAATTAAATTACTATAATTAACTGCAAAGCAAAAAGAAAATAAGCGCTTAACTTAAACACATTGGTATTAGGGTAAATTATGGAATACCCTTATTGGGATCAAAGTCAGTGTTACGAGTCTGTTTTAGACAGTTGGGTATTTTACAGCACTGTTTTGTTGAAGCTCGGTTGTAAATTAAAGCAGCAGTATACAAATTTAAGCCCGGGAAAACTTCTAAATTAAAATTAGTAACTTTTAAACTATGTTTTCTTATCTTACAAGGTCTAAGTTTTGGAGTGGGCTTCTGTTTTCGTATTAATGTACACTTCGAATGGATAGTTCACAATTTGAATGTTACCTGCTGAGCTCCTCACCGAGTGCTTATAACGTCTATCCATAATTTTCAAAAGAAAAAAATTAACAGTGAAATATAATTGTTACCATTTTTTTTAGTTTGTGAAATAAAGTGAAATGAAAACAAGAAGCACACGCGATGTTGAGAAGAACTGTAACAAAAGGGAAATGACAAACCGCCAACTGCCAGCAGCAGCAATTTCTATTTGTACGTATATTTATAGTATTATTTATTTTGCTTTGCCATTGCACGTCATATGCAAATGTTACGTACTCTATTTGTTTAGATTATTTAATTAAACACACATAAAATTAAAGGGGCATTTTTTGTTATTTTGCGCGCGCCCGTTAGACAAAACTGTCTCCCAACATGTCTGCGGCTCTCACAATTCACATATTGAAAGAATTGAAACAAGTGTACAATAATTTTGTTGTTTAAGTAGTATTTTAATTATATTTATTGTGTTTGTATTTAGTTTGTTGCATTACACGCAAAATATTGCATTGTGTTTAAGGTAGAAATTAAAAAACTACGTTTCATACACTATGAAAAATGGCATAAATTGAAAAAAATGAACATTTGCAGAGAGAGAGAAAGTTTAACATTTGATTTTGCTTAGAGTACAAAACGTAACGGTTACACTTAACATCGTTAAATAGAAAATAACTGTGCTTTTTGCTTGGTTCCTTTTTTCGCTCTTTCTTTCCATCGTTCTTGCTATTGCTATTCGTATTTGTTCATCAAATATGGCAAATGGTTTGAGATGTCCGCACAGTGGGGAAACTGGCAGCTGCAAAAGAAAAACAAAATTCAAAAGGTTAATTATAAATAAAATCTATATTATTTTAATCTGCATAAAAATCTTATTTAAACACCCCATAAACATTTTTATTTAGTTTTGAAATTAATTCCCCTTTAAAGAAAACACTAACACTCGACTACCAGATACCCTGTCTTTCTACAAACCTCTCATTTTAGATGGTGCACTGTCGATAACGATCGGCATTATCCTGAATGTTGCGCAGATATAGATTGAGCAAATCATTAAGGGGCTGCAGATCGGTTTGAAGCTGTACCAGCTTATCGTTCTTCTCCAGATACGTCTCCTGCAGCAGATTGAGCTCGTTCAGCTTCTCGTTGGTGTCCACTGTCAGCTTGGAGGCACGTTGCAGCAACAGTTTGGCCCGCTCACGTGCATTTTCAGAATGGCTGGCACGATCGGTGAGCGTTTGATTTGTGGCGCTTGTCGATGACTTCAGCTCGTTGGCACTTTCGCGGGCACGAACCGCCTCGCTCTTGACACGGTTCGCCTCTTTGGTAATCTCCTTGGCGACCAGTTCGTTCTTCAGTATGCTCTTCTGCAGACGCTGAACCTTGTTGTCCAATTCATCCACTTGCCGTGCGGTTTCTTGAGCTGGGGATTCGGCCTCCTTGTTCTCCAAATCGATTTGTTCCAGATCCTTGTCGGCCAGCTCAATGTTGCTGTTCGCCTGCTGTATGGCATCCTTGGCCTTGCCCTGTGACTCACTTGCGGATGCCAAATTCTGTACCACCGAATTGGCCATCTCCAGAATGTTGTTGGCCGTCAATTGGGTAGCATTCGCTGTGTTCTTTAGATAATTGACACGCTCCAAATCCGGTCGGGTCTTGTAAATAATCGATTCGACATTTTTAAGCGAGGAGACAGCTTCATTGATCTTGTCACCCAACGATTCAATCTCCTTCGGATCGAGTGTAAGGTCGAGTTGTAGAGTTTCCTGTGCCAGCTGCTTGCTTGTCTCAGGCAACGCCGTCTTATTCTGTTGGAAATCGTTGACGGCATTGATCAGTTTGTTGGTCTGCTTGATGCCATTATCGGTTTGATTCAGATACTGTTCGGATTGCTCGAAACCAGCCTTGGCCTTCTGATATGCCTCCGAGGCATTCAGTTTAGCTTGGGTGAGAGCCCTAATAGTCTGATCAGCTTGATCCTTTTTGCTTATAATGGCCACCTCGGTGTCCTTGGCTAGCTTAAGGGCCTCACCCGAGTGGGCGCGTGCACCGTTCTCACAGGAGAAGGAGCCACCGCACATGCCACAGCCAGCACCACCGCAGAGAGCATCACAGGGATCACCTGGCTTGCCGCACACCTGATCATTCAGGTCGGGTATCTGTGACGTCAGCGTGCTCAGCTCGGCACGGTAATCAGCAATAGTTTTATCGTTGTTGGCAATGGCATCTGTTTCATCCTTGATCTTGTTGGTCAACGTTTCGAGGCGCTTGCAATTGCGATCAGTGTAGGAGGCAAGTTCCTTGGCCTCATCCTTAAGGGTCGACAGATTGGTCACTCTCTCGTAGGCATGGCGAGTCAGATTTAGTGCACCCTCGATGTTGGACTCCTGCAGCTGAATGCCATTCTCCTTGAGCTCACGTGAAACCTGTTGCACAAGGCGCGAATGATTCTGCAGACCCTCCAGCTCCACAGCGGACAAACTGAGTGAATTATAAATGTCATCCAAATTTAATTCGGTCTCACTCAAACGCTGGTGTTGCTGTTGCAATTGTTGCTTCAAGGCATTGGCCTCTTCATCCAGTTGATTGATATCCTTCAGACTCACAGTAGTGTTCTGGAGCAAATCCTTGATGTGCTGCAGTGTTTTGTCCAGCTCACTGAACTCCGCTGTATAGGCACCTGTAGCGCCCACCTGTTTGATCTCCTTGGCACGCTGAATGGTCGCCTGAGTGGCCTCATCCAGAGCTTTGAGTATCATATCCCAGTTGTTGAAGCACTCACCGCAGGGAGCACAGTGTGGGAATTGTCCCAAATAGCCGCGAGCGCATTCATTGCATTTGTAACCACCGATGCCCTCGTGGCAAATACACTGACCCGTCTCCCGGTCACACTGGTAGTCCGCGGCGCCAAACTGATCGCATTCACAGGGCTGACACTTCTCGTTGGGATTGCCCCAGTAGTGCTCCTGGCACTGATTACATGCACGTCCACCGAATCCTGGCTTACATTCACACTGACCCGTAAAGCTGTGACACTGCTCACGCACGGCGCCGATAGCATCACAATTACAGGCCTCACAGCCCTCGCCGGAGGCAATCTTCCAGTGATTCAGAGCACACTGGCTGCAGTGCAAACCCTCCACGTTGGGCAAGCACGGACACTGTCCGGTGTAGCGATTACAGTGGGACATCGTCTTGTTGGTGCCCAGGAAATCGCATTCACATTGCCTACAGTTCTGCTGAAGAGCATCCCCAAAGAAGCCGTCGCGACAGAGCTCACAGTGATCACCGGTGGTGTCATACAAGCACTTGACACACGCACCCGTCTCCCGATCACAATTGCCCGCATCATAGATGTCAATGTTGTTGCTGCACTCGCACTTGTTGCAGCTACCGCCATTCTCCGGTGAACCAAAGTGGTTATCAGCGCAAATCTCGCAACGAGGGCCAGCATAACCCTCCTGGCAATGACATAGCATGTTATTGTTACGCGTATCCAAGGAGCAACCCTCGGCATGGGACATGCCGCTGGCCACAGTGTCCGGACAACGGCAAGGACGACAACCAATCTCACTGCCCAGCAGAGGATTACCATAGTAACCATCCAGACAGACATCACAGCCGAAACCACTGGTTGAGTCCTGGCAGTTGAGGCACTGTCCGGTCAGAGGATCACACTGAGCCGCATGACCATTGCACTCGCACACGCGACACTGTGGGAAGTTCCAGTAACCCGGCTGACATTGGTTGCACTCCCGTCCATAGGTGTTGGGATGACAGGCACACTGTCCGGTCAGCAGATCGCAGTTGTTGTCCTTGCTGCCAATGCTGTTACAGTCGCAGGACTTACAACCCTCCGGTCCAAAGCCATAGGTGCCTGGAGCACACTGATCACACTGGCGTCCCACTACATTGGGCTTGCAATGACAGTAGCCTCCATTAGCGTCGCACTCCTTGCTCAAGGAACCCGTGGGATTGCAGTTACACATGCTGGCTCCATTGTAGATATACTTGCTCGCATCCTGCTCCAGATCTCGGCACAGTTCCGGTGACTGCTCCTTGTAGCGCATGTCGTACAAACTCTGATTACAGTTCTTGTTGATGTACTCGCGCAGACGCAGATCAGCAATGGGCGAACCATGGAATATGGGCGTGACCTCAATGCGGGGTATCAAAGTGAGGGAATCGATGAGTATAGTGGCTGTGGGATTGTCCTCGTTGTGTCGCTTGCGTTCGAAGAATATACGGAATTTGTAGACTTTGCCCGCCTCAAGGCAGACATCGTGTAGCGCAACCACGTGACGTTCCCTTTCAGGCAATGAGAACGGTACTCGTACCTCCGTAATGGGCGACTGTTTTAGCTCGGCGCACTCACCCTGCGGATCGATCTCATCCGGACGCACCAGGGTTATGTACGCATCATCCCAGTTACCGCGAGACGTCGACTGATAGCGGATGATCACATCATAGGGCATGGAGCGGGGTACATCGTCCGTCTTGATGACAATTTCGGAATTCTCTCCAACACGCTGGTAACCGATGCCCGTGAAATCGGGTGTATGTGGATCATGTATCGGTTGTGGCACAATGGTGCAGTTACCATTGTTGCCATACGCAATGCAGAGCTCAGCAATCTCGGCTTCGTTGACCATATGCAGATAGGGTATGAAATAGTTTTGCTTCGGTTGCGAACAAGTGCGACCAGTCATGTGGGAACGGCAGCGACACTGACCCGTCAGCACATCACAATAGTTGTCATAGGAGCCACCAGGATCGCAGTTGCAGAGCGTGCAGCCATCCTCCGATTCGGAGAGACCGAATGTCTCCGGTTGACATTGATTACAATCCTTGCCGGTGACCAAACGTTTGCAGTGACACTCTCCCGTGTTCATATTACAACCGGAGTTGTTAACGGTGCCAAGGGTGTTGCAGGTACACGCCTCACAACCCTCGGGATTCTCTGGATCAAGATGCCAGTAGCCATCCTTGCACTGATCACAACGACGTCCCTTCACAAACGGCTTGCAGTGACAGGCACCGGCCATGATGCCATTATCGGGATCATTGACCGAGTCACAGATGCCATCGTCGAGCGAGCCATTGGGATCACAGTCACAGGGCTTGCAGACGTAGGGACTGCTCAACTGCTCGACGGGATCGCGATAGAAGAAAGGCATACACTCCTCACAGTGCTGGCCCTGCGTATTGTGCAAACAATTGTCACAGAAACCGCCCGAGACATGACCAGAGGCTATGAACACAGACTCATCGAAGTGACAACTGACTGCGTGTCCATTGCACTCGCATTTCTTGCACGCATTTGTTTGTTTGCCAAATGCTGGTTTCCAGGGCAGATCGTTGTAGAAATCCTCGCACGACTCGCAGTTGAGACCCTTGGTATTGTGGGTGCACTCGCAACGACCATGAACCATCTCGTAATCCTGTGTAATCACGTTATCCAGCGGCAGGCATTGGGAGGCGTGGCCGTAGCAGGAGCAGGAACCACGCACCACCATATTGGAGATACCGTAATAATATTTCTCCTCATTCTCCAACCGATTGTCGAGCAAATTATCTCCCAGCTTATGCAGTTTGGTCATCTGTATGCGCAGATTGGTCATCTTCAGTTGATTCTGTACGTGCTCCGCATACGGATCGGAGACATTGATGTTCGGTGGCAGTACACGGAAGATGACCTCACCATTGCGGGAGGGTTCGACGTAGGAGTAACGTGAGGTGCACATTACGTCGGTAATGTTGTGCAGCACCGTCGGCACTCCCGGGAACGATTCCTCACAGTCGTAGGCAAAATAACGATACACATGCCACGTGGCACCAAAATCGAAACTACGCTCGATGTACATGGCCGCCGGACGGAATGTGGTGAACGTTATGATCAAATGGGTAAAGTGGAACTCCGCCTCCAGATCCAATTGAATGGTTGCGTTCTCCTTGCCATTCTCCGATTGCCACCAGGTGGGTATATTGGTGCCCGGCTTTGTTTTGTAGATAATCTGTCCAATGCGATGATTTTTGTACGGATCCAGACGTGTCTCATCCCTCGAATCGCAAAGGAAACATTTCTTATCCTGCAAATGGGATAGAATGCAAAATCTTTCCGCCGATTGTAGACCGCAAGTGGAGCTCGCTGTCAAGCGATTCTCGCGTCCAATGAGCAGATTTCCTGTCGCCGGATAACATGATGAACGCTCACATGGATGGGCCTTCACGTACTGCCGGGGTGGATTATCCGGTCGATCGCGTCGTCCGTGCTGCGTTTGTGGTAATCTTTGTGCCACCGCATCCCATTGGCTGCCCACCACAGCCAAGAGCACAAAGAGAACGATAAGGTCGCTGCGAGGCGACATCGCTTTATCTTTTCTCTCCCTCTCCCTCTGTCGTTTTAGTCGTGGGGTCGTGTCCCAGTAGAGCACTTCCGGCTCCGATTTGTAATCAGCTTTTCGTTAGAAATTCCCTGTTTTAGTGACCACGTGTGCAACTGAGCCTTTCAGCTGAGGATGCTACAAAAGAGTTGCAAGTTTTAAAACAAATCCATAAAAATTTTAAATAAGTTGCTTACATTTTTCCTTTAGTTTCCTCCTATGAAAATCGTGCGCTCATATTGCAGCTAATCTCTGGGAACTGTAAGAAATAGAACATAAAAAACTTGATGTTAGCTTGATCTGTGTATTCACTTTCAATTTCGCTCTTATCAACAAAACAGTTCTAAATTTCTTCTTTATATTTTTGTGGATCGCTCCCTTGTGGCAACGTCTTTACCCAACGATTCTTACGCACGAACTGAGCGATGTCCCAGAAAGTCTCAGTGAATGAATTGTAGGCCGTAAAGATGTGTTTACTACATACACACATAAAAAATATAGTGTACATACACAAGTTCGACTTTGGGGCGATAAATAATTATGTGCATACATACTAACATATATACAACATTTAATCCGTTGTTGCTTGGTGCGTTGATAAACACACATCACAGCATTAAGTTTAGTTCTAAATGAAATGCTCGACGCAAAGATTATTTTTAGAAGCAGCATCAAGTCAAACTTTAATGAGTGGAAGAGGCTGCAGCTACAGCTCGGTAGAGCTGACTTTGGAAGACCCTGTAGCTAGCACAATCATAGGAATGCATGAAATAATCAATGTGGGAACTGATTTTCTGCTGATTGTTCCTATACTACTCAGCAATCAGAGGAGGATAAGAGACTCTGAAAAAATCTCATCTAGAGGAGTGAGGGATGCATAGATGTTCCTCCAAGTCGAATTTGGAGACCTCAACGCTTAAATCTCTATATAATAAGAATCTGACATGCCTTCCTTTGCCTGTTATAAGCCCCTACATAGTGTTCTTCTACAGGGTCTAAAAACGAAAGAGTTATGGATGATTAAAATGATGATCATTATATTCGAAACATATGCATTATTTTGGGCTACAGACAACATATGTTTTCAGAACCAAATTGTAAATCTGAAAACTTTAAAATATTATCTGCAGTTACTTCAGTTTTTCAACAAAACCCAACGCTTTTCAGAGTTTTCTAGCACATTTTCTTTAGTTTTCAGTGAGCTTGTGAGATTCAGAACTGAATACTTAATCCAAATCTGGGTCTATGCTTCTTATCAGTTTTTTTTCCATTGGACACGCAACCTAAGTCCAATGAAAACAGTGCAACAAAAAAACAGAGAGCAAACTGATAAGAAAATAAGTAAAAATAAAAAAAGAATTAAGCTTCAAGATGTGGTCATTGATAGTACCATTGAATGTAGCATCTAAATGTAGACTGAAGTAGGATCTGTCATCCCAACTATTTCGTAATTTACCGATCCGATAAGAGTTCATTCACAGATGCGGTGTGTACGTGTGTGTGTGTATCTGTGTGCTTGTGTTATAGCATGTTGCCGGTTTTTGACAGAGCTGTAAAGGGTATATTGTTTACATAAAGTATCAAACGAGTGAGCAAAAAATCAACACACTGTTGGTCACCTTTTCATATTTTATATTAAATCAATCTACAATTTATTCCATAGATGATACAAAATACTAAATTTGTTTTAATAATTTTGTTTGCCCTAATTTAATTAATTTTCCCAGGGCATTTAATGCTCGGTTCTCTTAAATGATCAGCTTCATACTCGTTCTAATTGCTGCAGACTTTTTTATGCTTTTTCTATTTAATTTTTTTCTTTCTTTTTGCTTTTTGTGTTTGTTAATTTCATTTTCGTTTGGGGCTCACACAAAAAGCACAACAGACAACAGACTGGCAAATAAACAAATAAGCAAGGAACTAAACAAAAAGTTAATTTACCAACCACACAAACACTCACACACACACACACACACATAAATAAAACATCGGCACAGAGATACGCCGAGATGACTGTGTGTTTGTTTTTATGAATTTGTATGGGTAAACAAGTGAGAAATCCATTTAGTTTTAATGAAAGAGCAGCGAATACCCTGGGATTGACTTTTGACATGAAATAGTTAAGATTAATGAACGTTTAAGAAATTTTGCCTTGGGGAAAAGAAGTTAGATTAAAGTAAATATAGTATTATAATTTTGATAGACATGAAAATCAAGATACCCTTTTATGCCTAATCCCATTATCTCATTAATAAAGTATACTTTTTTTTAAACTATGTTATAACAATTAACTAAGTTTATTGTCGTACTAAATCAACTACCAATTATCGTAGAGACGTAAAGAAAATCTTATAAAATCTACGATGTATTTTTTAGATTTTAACTATAAATATTGAAGAGTTTCATAATCATGGTAATTAATAAACCATTAAATTTTGTACTCCTTCCAAAGACGTATAACTTTGCTTACTTTTGACCGCCCTGTCATCAACCCGTCAGCACCGCTGGCTTAGAGGGTATTAAAGTGAAGCAGCAATGGAGCAAAAAAGCAGCGTTACGATTTTGACTTCATTCCGGCATGTGCTTATTCATATGTATATGTAAATGTATATATACTTTTATACACATAAAAAGTACATATGTATATCTCGAGCAAGTTAATAAAATCGCTCATGTACATAGTAAATATACATACGTTTGTACATACACTTGTAGTAGTTGATGTTTTCTTAGCATTTGCCGTGTTTATATTTTCAATTCTATCAATTGACCAAACATCCTCAGTTTGGAACAGTTTTGCAGCTTATGGAGAACATGTGTGGAACTTTTGGACCACAAGCATGTGAATGAGATCAGCGCATGCGGCAATAGAACTATTATTAGACTTGAACTAAGTCCTGCCCACAAAGCGATAAACTTGTGAATTAGAAAACTACATAAAAAAACTGCACACAAATTAAGCAGTAAGATGCATCTGTATCTTTTGGATACATATCTGCGAGATTGCCTCATATTTTAATTAGAAACCTTGTTGAGTGCGACAATTTGCTTAGCTATGCAGTTCTTAATGCACTCTATTCCTTGCCAGATATAGCACGAATAGAGATATGTACATTTGAAGCTAGGAACGGCGAGAGGTGGGTTTGATGAGTTCTTGGAATGATAATTGTAAGTGTAAACAATTTTTTATATATAAATATTTATAAATGTAATCTAAGATTTATGCTTATATTTATTTATTGAATATTCAGAAGTTTGCTTTCATTTTTAAACTCTATTCCATTTAAATTTTTACAACTGTTTGAGCTGCCCTCGCAGTTATGAATGCACACACGTACAGAAATGCATGTGCATGTGCATATGCAAGGCAAGGCATTCTGAAATGGATTTGGGTAGGAGGTATCGTGTTACAAGTCCAATGTACATATGAACATTTTGTATGTTAAATGTATGTTCATATTACTTTTAAAACGAACTCGTGTGCTTTACAATGTAAAGTTTTGGATGAAAATGTTTTTTCATGTACTTAAAAACATTGGCGATAATAGGGTTGCAGTATCAAAAACTCAGCCAGAACAACAAAAACAACAAGGAGAACAACAACTGCAGAGAAGCAACGGATGCAGAGAAATGAGTAGAAGAAGTAGCAGTAACAACAAACGGGACAAAACAGATAAACAGGCAGGCAGTCAGCAGGCAGCGACAATGCGTCCGACGGCTGCGTCGACAGCGACTGCGACAGCGCAACAGCTGCGCACTCATTGAATGCGTAAAACTTCAGTCTGAAGAAGTTTTAGTTAAACGAGAAAACTAACTTAAACTAAGTGAAGAGCAATTGTTGTTATGCATATTTTACTTACCATGCCGTGCTCTCTCTCCTTCTTGGCTTCTCGTTCTCTCTTTCTCCTGCTACAGCTCCTTCTTCTACTTCTGGCAGTTTCCAAAAAACATTTTCTGTTATACACAAAAACAACAAAACACTGAACACTGCACTGTTTTATGTTATTGTTGTTGGTGTTGCTGTTGTTGATGTTGCCGCAGCAAACACTTTTCAACTTCTTTTTTTAAACTTGAAGGGAGCAGACACACACACGCACACACACACTCAGACACACAATCACAACACAGAAGATATTTTCCAAGACAATCAGAAGACGGCGAAAGAAAAACTCCGGACAACCGAAAACCCGTCCGTTCGGCAAAGATCCACACTCGTTACTGAGCGTCGCCAGCGATTTGTATCTTCGGGCCGACAAGTATTTCACATACTCTAAGTGAGAGCCGAAGAGCGAAGAAAAAAAGAGCAGGAATGTAGAGCGCATTGAAGATTCAATTGCATGAACATTTTTAAATTACTTTTGGCGGGCTGCTTTTAAAAACATTCATTAACATGATTTAATAGCTGCCCCATAAAAATAATTTAATATCTAATGTTTATTGAGTTTGTCAAATTCAATCCCAGATCTAACATGGAAGAGAAAATACTTGTAAGAGAGTCCTAGGCTCTCTTGATCCAGTTCTCAGCAACAAGTGAATGCTCGACACTTGATTCTGTATGTGTGTGAGCGAGAAAAAGGAGTGTTGTTTGCCCGAGTTGCAATTAACTTTATTCTAGACAAAACTGTCAATCATTTTAAATTGAGGATGATGAATATTGAAAAGTAAAATAATTAAAATTTTAAACAATACGGTTTTAATGACATGCATATTTTTGTCAATTTCTCATAATTTAAACATAACGTTTTTCTGATCAATGAAATGCAAGATTTGATTGGCAACACTCTGTACTAAATCAGTTGGCAACGCGATTTCAGTCTTTAATCAACACTGCGTTAAGCTGAGAACAATTTAAAGAGGCAGAGAGAAATAGAGAGCGAGAGAGTCAGAGTAGAGACGGTTATCTTAGTATTGGTGAATTTTACAGCGCCAACACGGCTTTTATGACTGTAGGGGGGATACAGCACACACACTTAAACGAAACGAAGGAGAGCACAAAATGCAACGGAAAAAGCGCCAACGCCGCAACGAGTTGTCAGTTCACTTTGGGAGCTCTTACAGAGCAGACGAGCGCATTGAAACTCGAGCCAAACGCTTTTGTTTGTAAGATCGTTACGATATTTGAAAATATACAAAAAAAAGTACACTGAAGATATAGTATAGCAAACCAAAACAGATCTAAACAATATAGCTAACACAGAGAATGCTGTTAACTATTTAAATAATGTATAACAAACTGTGTGTTTAATTCGTCATCTAAATTTGTAGTATCCCGCATACAAAAACACAAAAAAATATAAAAAAATTGTGTGGTGCTGTGTTATGCATAGTCAATTTTTGTCAAAGCTAAATTTCTAGTTCCATGGTGTGTGTACGACTGCTGCTGCCGCTGTCTCATCCTGCTGTGCATATCTATACACATATACAACAATATTTAGGTGAGTCGATGCTACATAAATATGTACAAGTGTATGTATGTATGTACCTGCCAACTGGGCAACTGTTACAACCCCCACCGCCCCCACCTTCAACTTTTATTACAACGAAAATAGTCCAGCAAGCGTTTCCCTTCCCATTCCCTCAAATACCCTAAAATTGATTACGCAGTACACATAGCACCCAACAATGTCTTCTTCTTCGACCATTTCGCGTTTCAGTTTCATTTCGTTGGGGATTTAAAGAAAAGTGCGTTGGTTGCTTTTATTAATACAACACCAACACTTACACACATACACTCACATATATACGAATATGAACAAGTGTAAATAGCGGAGAGAAAAGCAGAGCGCGGGAGCGCAGCTTTTGAGATGGACAGAGAGAGAGAAAGAGAGAGAGGCGCATGCGCTGTGCTAGATAATGGTTGGGTCAGTTGGGGGGAGCTGTTGCTGTTGTAGTTGTGTGAATTGCTTTCTGTTTGTGTATGGTATGCGCGCGGCAAAATCTCTGCTACGACGGCCGACAACGCCGCGGACGCTGCCGCAACGTTCATTTCAAAAAGTGACAACTAACTTTGAACATCGCCATCGCCATTCATTTAACGTTGACAACAGAGAGTCGCTTTATGTACGTATATATGGATGTGTGTGTGTGTGTATTTTGTTGTTCTTAGCTATTGTTGTAGTTTGGTGACGTCATAAGCTTGGGCTATATTTAAAAACTTGTTTTAAATGGTTATTGTTTTACTGTGCTCTACTGCGCCCATCTCGGCTCTCAACTACTAAAATTCAAACCAACTAATGAACGCCCGCTTTCAATGCATCTTGGACACTGTCATTTGTTGTTTTTACGCCTCTCCTTCAATGTTTACTATCGTTGTGTGTGCAACGATAAGCGTTGTATGCGTGTGTGTGTTGAGTTCGTGCATGCCTGTATGTGTGAGATTGTTATTGGAGATATGTTTTGTTGTCGTCACGTGGAATGTTCAAATGCACATACTAATCTACTTACACATACATACACACATATGTTTTCACATACATAGTATTTCTATTTTGGCGCGTTGGCACAGTATAGTAAGATTTACAGTTGCACTGGTTTTCTTATTGGAATATTGTCATCTTAATCAAATTTACATATTTTCGGACCGTTTCTCTTTTCTTCTTTTCAAAGAGAAAGAGAGCTCACTTCAATCTACTCGGACGCAACTTAAATTCCGGCACAATAAGCAGAAAATAATTGTTTTCTTAATGGCATTCTGTGTGTGTGTACATTCGTATGTATGTGTGAATGTTTCCAAGTTCTGTCGTTGTGACTTGCAGTGCTTTATACCTGTTCAAGAGAACTCTTAGTTTATAGGTTATGTGTAGGTTAAGGTCTTTCGTAGAGCACCTGTCCATGAAGATTATATACTTACTATCGAAACTATTCAGAATTCATAATAATTTAATTGAATATTCATAAATCACTTCAAATATGTTATTATCTTGACTTAAGTAATTTGAAATCTTTAATAGTGAATATATTATAATAGAACTTGTTTTCTTCCGTTCTATTTCCATACATATTGCATGATTTATGCGTTGTACACATTGGTTAAATATGATTACCGTGTATTTATGCCGTAATCCCTACGGCACACATTTTCTCACACACTCGAACTTTTAAGACCCTGTAAATAAAATATACTCGGGTCTTTTAGACTTTAAGGGGCAAATTTGATCACCGTTACCAGTTTTATGGTATTTATTAACCAAATATGATAAGAACTTGAAAACTATTTGGTAGGAACACTAGGTTAAAAAAGGAACAGGGTCTTTGGCAGTCGACCCACTCATCTGACGACTTTCCTACTAGTTCCTATTGTACTACACACCTTACTACACCTTCATACACACATACATTCCTCTGCATGCCTTCAGTCACTTCACTATTATAGTTGGTCTATATATGTTTGTAATCCTTGGATGATTGCAATCTATCTTTAGCTTTGCTTTTAGCTCTTTTGCTCTTTGCCCTCCTGACATGCAAATCTGGCGTAAAAGGTGCGCGTCTCCGTTCTGCTTGACTTTTAAACTTTAAATCCGGAAAAGGAAACGAAGTTCCCTAAACCGAAATCCCTAAACGGCACGCTAACTACCTATTTGCAATGACTTGGCAAAAGGTTAAAAATTTGCATAAAATCGAATATTATAATACAGTTCTTTGGACAATACACCTCATCTACCTATGTAGTACACCACATGTGTGTGTGTGTGCGTGAGTGTGTGAACGACACACATTCCAGCCATTTCATTGAGGGCAAACATCATAAATATTTCCTAGAGGGTTGGGTCAAAAAAACACTATTGAGACCCATCAGCTCTGCTTACTGGCAAGGGGAGCAGAAACCGTGACTACCAACTACAAGTTCTGTGTCAAAAAGTTATGTCAAATCGATACACGATACGTATTCGAAAGTATCGAAACATGGTCGAGAGTTAAATACTTTTTTATGGAAAACTAGAAAGTGAAAAGCATTAAAAAGTCTTTCTTAAAATGGGCTTATACTTGTTTCTTTAAATTTTTGCTTAGGTCAAGTAAGAGCTGCTGAAAATTCGCTGGGGTAAGCTTTTTAACCAGTCTTAAAAGCTATCAGATATAAAAGAAAATTCTTTAAAAATATTTAATATTTATAGCTTAAACCTTTTTTATAGGGAGAATTTCTTAACTAAGGCCACATTTTCTTGAAGGAATTTAAGTTGGGTATTTTTATTGCTCTTTCAAATGTTTGATGTTAAAAGCTGTACGAATTGGTCGAGCTCTTCCAATTTAACCTTTTTGACTGCATCTTACGATTTAAACTTTATTCACACCTTATTGCAAATCTGTTTATTTAAACTATGGCCTAAGTATAATTTTTACCTGCAATACTTCCTAATATAGTACATAAAAGCTGACCGAGTAAGGGCACATTAAAGAGTCTTGAGTAGTCGGTTTTAGTGCTTGGTATTCACGATTTTTATGGACTTGTGCCTTGTTTATTAGGATGCGGATGTTGGCAAATGACTGGCTGACGTGTGGACTGACGGTTTGACGACTTGATGGTTATATGCATAACAATATAGCCATCACCTATGAGAACACACACACTTGTTTAGATATGTGTGAGTGTGTGTGTAATGTGGCACAAAACTGAGGCAAAAGGGTGCTTCAGAACTAACTTGTCTGCAGAAAAAGGAGGACAATTCGCATATATTGAACACATGTTTTTCACCATATTTTACGACTATGAGCACAATCTATATACATTTCTGTATATATATATAGAAACCTTTTGCGGAAAACAGCATTTACTTTGTCCAATAAAGGCAAAGTCAGTTGAGTGGGCGAATTTATTAGCTTGAAATGAAAAAAACTAAGCACAAAAAAAAAAAATTAAATGTTATTTATTATGGAAAGAAGCGGAAGCTTTTTAGAAAAGTGTGGGCTATAACTGTACAGTGTACACATAACTCGTTTCTCAAATACTCCACACACATACAAACATACCTATATAATTATTAATTATTTTTTTTTAGTTTTACAAATTAATCATGATGCTGGACGATGACAACTCGGATTTACTTGTTTGTGCCACAGAGCTGCAACAAGGTGGGCTTCAAAAACCTATAAATTTATATAGACAACTCTTACTTATTCAAGTTTCTTGTTACTTTTGCAGATCGCTTGTATTTTGTGGTTTTTAAGAAACACATTAAACCAAAGAATACAGCAAACACACATTATTTTAATATAGACGATGAGTTTGTCTATGAGAATTTTTACAATGATTTTGGGCCATTGAATCTATGTATACTATATCGTTATTGCATGAAGCTCAACACCAAATTGAGTGCCAAAAGTCATGCAAACAAGAAAATCGTGCATTACACCTCCATGAATCCGGCGAAACGTCTGAATGCGGCCTATCTGATTGGTTCGTATGCAGTAAGTGTGTAATCCAACTTTTTTACTTTGAGCCACAAAACGATTTAACTTTGTTTCTTTCTTCTCCCCCCATTACAGATAATTTACCTGAATAAGACTCCTGAGGAGGCATATAAATTACTTGTTGCCGGTGATATACCTGCATATACGCGCTTCTGTGATGCCAGCTATGGTCCCAGTAGCTTTAAGATCTCGCTACTCGACTGCCTCAATGCCATCCACAAGGGCCTGCAGGCGGGCTTTGTCAATTTCAATGACTTTGATGCAGAGGAGTACGAGTATTTTGAGCGTGTCGAGAACGGCGATTTCAATTGGATTGTACCCCAAAAGTTTATTGCATTCTGTGGACCCCATCAAAAGTCTAAAACTCTGCCCAACGGCTATCCATGCCATGCTCCGGAACGCTACTTTACCTATTTTCGAGATAACTACGTGACGACCGTGATACGTCTGAATGCCAAGGTGTATCATGCCTCGTCCTTTGAGAATGCTGGCTTTGATCACAGAGATCTATTCTTCATCGATGGCAGTACACCCAGCGATGTTATACTCAAGAAGTTCTTATCGATTTGTGAGACAACAAAGGGCGCCATTGCGGTGCACTGTAAGGCAGGACTGGGACGCACCGGTAGCCTTATTGGTGCCTATATCATGAAGCATTACGGCTTTAGTGCTTTGGAGGCCATTGCCTGGCTGCGTTTGTGTCGACCTGGTTCGGTGATTGGACATCAGCAGCAGTGGATGGAGGAGTAAGTTGAAGAAAGAAGACTCAATATATCCTAGAATGTTTATATATAGGCGTGATCATCAGTAGCATCGGTTTATTTGGGTCTGTTTCGCTTAGCAGCTGTCTCTAAAAGTACATCTTTTATAGGTTCTGTAAACTAGCCGATGATATCATCCAATGCGGTGAGCTATATCGTATAGTTGTCATGGAAACGATAGGGTAAAAGTTTTATATCATAGGAACGATCAGTTGAAAGACAAGCTTAGCTTTATTACAAAATTTGCTCTCGATAAAAGCTGACTACAGGGAAATGAGACTGTAGTATAACAAACTTGATTGATTCTTTAGATAACTTGGTCTGTTAGTTAGTGTATCTGATAAATATGGGATTGCTTTATAAGGTTTAAACATAACAAATATATTCCAGCTCAAAATTGTACTAATCTTTGTTCTCTCTCCTCTAGCAAACAGAGCTGGCTCTGGTCTGAGGGCGAGCGCATGCGGCGACGCAGTGGCTTACCCATGTTGCAACACAAATATGGCATCTATAGCCTGGATCTGAAGACCAAGCTAACCGAGAACGAACAGCAAGTGCAGCTGAATCAGCAGCAGCAACAGCAACAATTGCAAACGGCTAGTCCCTTTGACCATGTGGATTTGTTGTTAACCCGCGTTAAGGGTATCTCACAGCGCGTGGATACAATGCATTTGCATGATCAGGACACACTGGATGCGACATACAGTGAACAAACGGATGAGGAGATATCCGAACGGCAGCTGGAGCTGCAGGAACAGGAACTACACTATCAATCAACAGATGAAACCAATTGCAATGTTAGTGACAACGATACGGATACGGCTAGTGCGGCCGCAGATCAACCGTTGAGTACCTCCAGCTATACAATCTCCACGCGACGCCGAAAGTCACCGACGAGTGCCAATCGATCAACGGTTATAGCCAATTCACTGCGTCGTCTGGTCAATCCAAATGCCATACGCAGTACTACTAATACGGCGACCAATTCGGAACCGGCTGGCAGTTGTACGGAGAAGAAACTTCGTAAGCCCAGTGCAAGTGTTTTTGAAGCAGCGCGTCATACGATTGCGTCATCGGTGCGCATGAACCAGACGGCGCTGGAGAAGAAACAGGCGCAGACGCAGGGCGATAAGCTTAATCAGATAAAGGCGCTGCGACGTCATCATTCGCGATCTAGTAATAGCAACAGGTGAGTTTAGTTTGTGAGCCTTCTCACTACTCCATACTCACCATGTTCCTCTTTGCTTTCAGTGAGACGGACTGCAATCTGCGGCATACAAGAGCACGTTCCCAGCCATTTCGCAATAACAACAATGTGATGCCAATTTCCACAACGCCGTTGTCCGTTAAAGCTGGCAGCTGTTTGCCCAGCACAACGGCGACAACAACAGCAGCAACTACAGCGGCGGCAGCAACCACATCACATAACCTTAACAACAACAACAACAACAACAATTATAATAATCTAGGCAACTCTTTGCATAACTGTAACAATAATAGCACTAACAACAACAACAACAACATGCAGACCAACAACACAGCCAGTCGCACTCGCAGCCTGGCTATATACAGCAAAAGGTAAGTTATCTTCACCACCAACAAAAAACACAACAACAACAATCAACTCCCACCTCCAATAACAACAAAACGAGCAACACACTTTGTATTTTTTTATTAAGTATAACGAACTCGTTTGGATTTGATTTGACTTGTCTCGATTTGCGTATCTTTTATATTCTCTCATTTAGTGTTTGTTTCTCCCCTTTTTATGGTGTTTTCCTTTTGTTTTTTGTTCCCCTTTTGCACCTATTTTGTTTACTGACAGCTGTAAATATTTAATTTAAGTATAAAATTATATTTAGTTTATACATAAATACTTTATTTTAATACATTCCAACCCTGGCTAACCGTTTTTTGCACAATTTAACAAGAATTCATTGGTTATCGATAAATTCGATAACTTTTGTTTCGTTAACTTTTGTTTGAAGCTTTCAATCGAAACTTATTTAATAGCTAATTCCTTTTGTTTGAGTATGTACTGACCACTCTTGATTTTATTTTATTTTATTTTAGTCTTACAATTTGTGCATGCTTAATTACAAAAAAAAAACAAAATAAATAAACCAAAATTTGATTTGAAGCTTGTGAAATATTTATTATGATTTTTGGCCACCAATTTGTTTTCTGTATTATATTATTTCTTTGTTGTTTGTGTGGTTTGTTTAGCTTACACATCGCGCTCACTTCAACACACCTCTCCCTCTCTCTCTCTTTCTGTCTCTCTCCTCTCTCAATATCTCTCTTTTGTCTCTTGTGCTTGGCTGTGGGCCCCCTCCATGTATAAAATCAAAACTTAGAATGGAATTAAAATACTTGCGCAAAGCGGAGCAGCAACAAGAACAATCGCCCGCTGCAGCATCGATAGCCGCGGTTATCGATAAACACACGAAACCGTATGCAACGATCAATGAGAGCAAAATTCCAATTGGAATTGGTGCTGCTGGTGCTGCTGCCTCCGTTGCCGGCAGCTCTGCCACCATACCTCCCATACGCAGCAGCGTTTCACGTAGCTCCCATCATCACATGACGCTGCGCGGTCGTTCGCGTATACGTTACCAGCGTCCAGGGGCGGGTGAACAGCAGCAGCAGCAACAACAGCAGCAGCAACCTTGCACGATGGCAACAGCACGTTACTATCGTGATGTGTCTGCCATACCAGCTTATAGTATTGCAACGCGTTCCACATCTGCCACGCTTGATCTCAACTCGAATCCGCTGCTAACAGTAACAACAGCAACTACAACTGCAGCAGCAACTACAGCAGCAGCAACAACAACAACAAAATCAAAGATACCTAATTTGAACAACAATAACAACTGCAATTTGAGTAATTCGCATTCTTCTACACCTCCTCCTCCTTCCTCCCCACTAGACACAAGCCAGCTTAGCATATGCAACAGCAACGAGGAACAACAGCAGCAGCAACATAACTTCAATCTTGGCAGCAAACGCAGCAAACGTTCACTGAGCTCTACGCGCATTGAGAAAGACAAATGTGATGAGTACAACACGAAGTTGTTGCGGAAAACAAGTGTTGCAGCTGCAGCAGCGGCGGCGGCTGCCAAGAACAACAATCTGAACAACAACCTGAACAACAATGGCAACAGCAGCGGCAATAGCAGCAAATATAACAGCAACAATGTCACGCCAACCACCAGCTTAGGAGGTGGCAGTAGCGTTGGCGGTGGTAGTTTTCGACTCTCTCGTCGCATCTTTGCAGAATCTGGTTCATCGGCCTCAACGTCAGCCTCCAACTCTGGCATACCCACACCCACAGCACCGCCCACATTGCAGTGGCAACAACATCAACTTACACGGGGCACTAATCGATTGGCCATTGAACGCGATCAGCAGCAACAACAACAACAGCAACACCTGAAGCTGCGCAAAAAGATTAGCTACTAAAGTTGTTAATATTTCATTTTGTAAAATCACATTAGTAGTATTTATGATTTCTAGTAAAAGTTTACAGGCGGACACCCTCAAAACACGCAGGATTGTTAATTGGGAGCGCTGGGAATGAAATCGCAGATGAACTTTAGCTAAAAACGATAAACGATTGCCTTCGATATCTGTGAATTCGATTACATCGATAATCGTCAAACCGAATTTTATCGCTTGATTTGACTAAACGAAAGTTTTCTTTATATTTTGAAAAACGGGGAATCACAAGAAACGTTTTCCCACAAGTTGTTATCACTATGATTTAGCGAAATTACTTTGTTAGTTACATCAGATATGAATATTTGTAGATTATGCGGTTTCGTTCCTTTCCCCCCAAACTGAATTGTACAAAAGTTAACAAAATATATATAGAAATACATATATACATATAAAAGATAAGTACTTTCGCTTTCGTATTATACAATTGTATGTATTTTTATTAAACAATGTTTATTATGATTAAGTAAATAAAATATATTATGTATATTATTTTCAAACTTGTATAAATTTGTAAATAATAGTTAAGTATTAGTTGAAATATATCTATTATGTTATACGCATTAAAACAAATGAGGATAATTGTCTATTATATGGGCCTCATCGCCAAAATTAACGAAAAAAAAAAATCCTCCATGGACCGCGATATTTGCAGACGAATGTTACTAAAAACTTTTGGCGGTCTCTTATGGTTCATTTATAAACGCGGTTTAAAAGTTCTTGAAAATCCAAGTTTTTTAATCTAGCGATGAGGCCCATATAATAGATAATTATCCAAATGAGAGAGATCCAATCTAAACTAACATTTCCCGCAGATATTCCGTGATTTCATGGTAGATTCTGCTCTCATAACCCATGAAAACACAGTCGAAATCGCACTTCAGATCTACCTGCAGTACTGGCTCCATAGAAGAAGTTTCCAGTGTGGTTATCTTTGGCACCAGCTTCAGTGCATTAAGTACGTCCATCAGTTTGCTCTTTGTGGAATCGTATTCATGGGAGTTTATTATCTGGAGTGCCGCTTCCTTCAAGTGCGGATAGTAGCTTTTGAAATAGTTGTGGCGATCACATAGCTTTATCGATTGATTCTCCTCGCCACCGGCATCGATTAGTTCGCGATATGTTTTAAATATACGACGTCGTTCCGCCTCCACGTCATCCAAATTGGCATCCATTTCGACTAATTCCTGTGGCTTTGTGCTCACCAGCTGATTATCTGGATTATATTTTTCAATTTCATTTGAAATGACGCAAAGCATTTCAATGGCCGCACGCTGGCGTGCATCCTTCTTTTTGTCTGATTTGCCGTAGCGTTTAATGGACGCCACGGAGCAGCAGGCCACAAATTCCGGAGCATTAGGTGTTCCGCTCTGTTGGACAATCTCAATGGTGGGTAGCGGCATGTAGTGACGCACACAATAATCACGCAGCTCCTTGAGCATATCGCGATTCATGTTCGTCAATTCATTGACTAAACTATCGTTGTTTATATCGCCGTGAGCGTCTGCCGCTCCAACGCCCAAGTTGCCCAAGCCGGGAAGTTTGCGCAGCTTCCGCATTATGTTCCCGGCAGCCAAATGCTTGGCGTCCCGCTTGGAACGGCCTGTGAATTAAACAATTGATTTGTTTAATAAATAAGTTCAAATTTATATATGTTGCTTACCATTTCCGAAGGCTTCGACATCCATTAAAACAACTTTACAAATGTACCCGCCCTCGTCGCCGTCAATATAGTCGTAGACAGGATTGCCTGTCTTGGCTTGGGCACAGAACTCCTGCAGTGCTGAAACGGTTGACTTGTTCTCAATTGACATGCCAATGCCGAAATCGAATGATTTTCAATATATATTTCAATCTAAATGTGGTACTTCTTATTCGTACAAACTTGCGTTCTTAAATGTTCTCAATGTCTTCTAGTGTTGCTTAACGCTCCTCAACCAAAATGTACTAAATTTGGACTTTTTGTTATTTGTTGAATTAATATTTGCAGCAATATTATATTATTTATGTATTCCTTAACTTTTAACCTTAATATTTAAAAAATGAGTAGCATTTCATAAAATGTTAATATTATTAAGTATTTTTGTTGAATTTAGATACACGTCATGTCAACACGGTGTGGCAACGCCGTCGCACCGAAAGCAACCCTGTGTGTGGGCCAGTGTGTATTAAAACAAGTGTTGCTATTGTAAGACGAAGGGACTTTGATTATTTATTTTGCTCTGTTCGGTTCTGCTCGGAAATTCGTTTCATAATCAACAGTAGTTCTCAATTTGGTGCAATACGCATACCGGAAACACAGCAACAGCTACGTTTTCAATACAACAGTATCAACAATCTGGAAAAGCAAAATTACTTGTCAAGAGAAAAATCATTCCAAAGGGGAGACGAAGGAAGTAAAGTGACCGTGGAAGTCTACACAACAAGTACCCAGAGAGTATAGAGGAAAATACGCCTGCCCCCTTCCTTTAGCCCTACATTTCCATCAACGCCTAACGCTGACGAATCACAAGCCCAACTACAAAACACTTGTCGCTGCTGCTGCTGTCGTTGCTCTCGCTGCCGCTGCCGCCGTTGTCGCTGCTACTGCCGCTGCCACTGTCATTGTTGTTGCTTCATAACGTTTCGAAAATCGTGCATAGCAATTAGCAGCGCATTGTAGAAAGTGCCCGGGGAGGTGAGGGGTGAGGGTTCAGATAAACTATGGATGATAGCACAGCTACAACGCCGTCGCCGTCGTCAGCGGCTACGGCAGCTGGATACGATGCTGCGAGGAACAAAACAAGCGCTGACGTTGACGGCGCAGTTGCTGCCGCTGCCGCCACTAGCAGTAGCAGCATTAGACTTTTAATTAAATCATCAAATCAACAATATGATGACATAAACATCGAGAGTGATCTCTGCTGGACGGTGGAGAGGCTCAAAAAACAGTTGTCGCTGGTGTATCCCGGCAAGCCGGTATGTATACTCTATACAGTGGTCGAATTATGCATTTTATTTAAATTTATAACAACCTATTGACACTCCACTGTGCATATAAATTTGGTACATTGACGTCAGACTTATACTAACTTTAAGTATGTTCGCTATCTTATCAGCGCTTCCACTCAATCTTTAATAGTCTGTATATACACACACAATATGTCTTCACTACCGTCCAGTGCTGTGCAAAATTCGCTTTTTGCGTCTTAATTGTTTAGCTCCAAGTACACGTCATGCGTAGCGAAAACAAAACAAAACATCTTTAGTTTGTATACCAAGCTTAGTCAAAACATTTCCATATTCTAGTATGCCTAACGGCTAGAAATTTTAATTAGTTTTGTGAACCTAATTCTCTTGGCATTTATACTAAATTATTCCGTTTTGTTTTGCTAACTAAATTAGTTAGTTTAGTTCGCCAAATTAAAATGACGAAATGATAAACGAACTAATGAACGGAATAATTTAGCAATAAACAATATAAATCAAGCGTTAAAGCGTTAAAATTTGTAAGTTATTTATTTGTTGTAGTTATAAATAATAAAAACCTTGTGATAGCATAACCAAATAGTTTAAGTTTATTAAACTTTGGTTTACTTCATTTATATTATTCAACTTATTTATTAATTTTTCTTGCAGGAAATCAAAGACCAAAAGCTCATCTATTCCGGCAAATTGGTGAGCGATGCACAGAAATTATCGGAGGTGATACGCAGCTACAAGGATGTCTACCAGCAGCATCACATCTTTCATTTGGTTTGCGTTAACAGGAACATGAACAAGGCACCATACAAAGCGACACCGCCGGCAAGGGACAATAATGTGAACAATTCCAGTACTAATGCAACCACAACACACCAACAGGCTAATACCGATGCCAACGAGCTGAGACAGCGACATGTGGTGAATGCTGCGGCTGCTGCTGCGGCAGCTACTGCTACAGCTCATAATCCCTATCACCAACAGCTGAATCCACTGTTACAGCAGGCAACCAATTCGTACCCG
Source organism: Drosophila dunni (assembly GCA_018152125.1). NCBI lineage: Eukaryota > Metazoa > Arthropoda > Insecta > Diptera > Drosophilidae > Drosophila > Drosophila dunni. The sequence goes on along the minus strand of JAECXC010004138.1, from coordinate 13,831,262 downwards.
TGGCTGCAGTTCCTGCAGCGTTCCGATCTACAAAGCCAGGCTTATCAAATGGCTGCTCATCAAGCGGCCACTGCATCCGCAAATGTATCCGCCACGACGTCGCCATACAATAATCCAGCAGCCATGACATTTGAGCAGCAACAGGCGATGTGGACCAATGTTTGGATACAGCAGTACTATGCTATGTATATGCAACAAGTGATGCAACGGTAAGTTGGAGTTTCATTAGCCACAATTTTACCACTTGAGTCTTATCTACCTCCAACCCGATGACAACTTTATAACCTTTCCATAACATTTTATAAATTTCAATCTAAGTTTATGCTTAGAATAGTAAATTTAAATTTTTTGGCAGTGTGTTTAATCTATTCCTGTTGACAATCTATTTTTGCCAATTTAATTTAGCGTTTCTTCTTTAAATAACTTTATTTATATGCTTCATTATCTATTAAATTTATTGTTTAATATTTTGTAGACCCCTTTAATTAATCTTTCTATTTGTTTCTTTTTTTGCAGTACTAGCGGCGCTCAGAATGCTGGGCCATCGGTGCCACTGACGCATCCATTTTCGCCAAGCTTGCCTGTGATACCGAACAACTTGAGTGTGCCACATGTGGGACCACAGGCTGTACCCGTGGCAGCTGCCGCAGCTGGTGTAGCTCAAGCTAACCAAGCAAATGTGGTGGCTCAACAACCAGCACGGCCAGTGGATGGACCCAATTTCCCAAACATACAAGAGGAGCCAGAGATGAGGGATTGGTTGGACAGCTTCTTCAGCCTAACACGTTTGGCTATTTTTGTGACTGTTTTGTATTTCAATTCGTCTCCCATGCGCTGTCTGCTGGTGGTGCTGATTGCCACAGTTATTTATCTGTAAGTGGCTTGTAGATTTAAAAGCTTTTTAAAGTGTGCTTTATTATATTGTGTTTGAACTTTTGTAGCTATCACATTGGTGTCTTGCGTCGACGTCGCGAACGGAACAACAACAACATTAATCGCAATAACAATGCCGGCAATGATGTGGCTGCTTTTGCTGCCGTACAGCAAATACAACGTATGATGGACGCGGCTGTGGAGCATGACAATAATCCACAAGCAGCTGCTGAGCCAGCACCGGCTGCTGGTGCTGGTGCTGCGGCTCAACCAGCTGCTGCTGCTGGTGCTCCACCTGTTGCACAGGAAGCAGCTGCTGCTGATGTTGCCGCTGCCACTCCCAGTGCTGGAACGGATCAAGTTGATGCTGCTGTTGCCGCCGCCGAGGCTGTTGCCGTTGAGCCGGCAAATGCCAATAACTCTGTGATTTCCATAGTTCGCACCTTTGTCGTTACGTTCTTTACATCGCTGCTGCCTGAGGCGCCAGCGTTGTAAACACGACAAATGTTATCTTTTGTGGCCTATAGATTATTACCCACACTACCCTTACCCACACCCTCTTTCCCCCTCAGCAATGGCAAACAATTACTTTCCTCATAATTATTAAATGTTATTATTTTGCATACCTGAGTTATTGCAATATCTGTTTATATCTAGATATAAAAATCAATTGTATATTTACTCTTCTCACTATGCCTGTGCATATTCCCAGATCTATCTGTCTATCTATCCACCCACTATTCCCTACGCCCCCCTTCGAGTAGCATTAGTGTATTTTTTTAGTGATAAGCAAATTTGTTTTTGATGTGAATAACAACTACACAAGCTTTAGTTGGTAGACGTAATTATGAAAAACCGATGAAATGCAATTATAAATAAAAATAATTACAAAAATCAACAAAGAATCTTTTGTAAGTCAATGATAAGATCATTCCTCAATGGAAAAGATTTATTGAATGGAAAATTTTGAAACTGCAGATACTTTTACTATGCGTTAATGGTTGAAAACTAGAGGTGGCACTTTGAGTTCAGTTCAGTCACTCAATTAAATCGTTTACTTAGTTTTTCTTGAATATTACACATTTGCCTTTCTTTTCAGTTATTTTAAAAATTTTCCTTGTATGACAAATTTGTTTATAAGTTTAATAAAACTAAATTTTAAATAAAGGCCACAAGTAGTTCGAAACAAAAGTTGATAGTTAAATTATACAGATATATAGAAAAATCCTAAAAATGCAATCCTTTTTGAGTACAATACTTTAGTCCTTGCTTTTAGAAACTTTAGTGTTTTTTTACTGGTTCATTTCATTGGAACTTGTTCCGAACAACTTCACACAACACTGGTCTTAATCTTCTTGAGAGCTCGAATCTCAGTTGTCGATTTGAGTTGAGTTGGGTGCGTCTTATCGTCGCTACAAGCACGTCCAGTTGTCCGTGTGTCCACTCGTCCGTCCGTTCCCGGGGCTGCTGATAGGGGCTCGTCGTCGTCGTCTTGCTCGTGGTTTAGATCGTTGCGAGTGCTCGGCGTAGACGGATGGTGCATCAGCGTAAACTATTCGGCTAAATTTTTTCGTGATCTTTTTGAGTTTTATTCTATTTTTTTTTTTTTGAATTTTTCTTTTTATCAAAATTTATTGCATTTGTAATCGGCAATGCTGCGATTGGCTCAAGTGCGCGCGACATTCGCGCCCTCGTTCACCCGAAAGCGGCATGTAAGTGGGCGTCATCCGATATATATACCCACTATATAACTATATATATATCACACTTAATAAATTTAATCTACTGTAGAGTAAAGTGATTGCCATACGTCGGGAGGATCAATCAGTGTGGGAGCGACGTGCTCCCTTTGGTCCTACTCATGTGCAGAAATTGGTCAAAAAGGGCGTCAAGGTCATTGTGCAGCCCTCCAATAGGCGCGCCTATCCCATGCAGGTGAGCTACGCTAGTGACTAAAGTCAGTTAAAGTAAACTAAAATATTTGTGTTGTAAAAGAAGCTGATAAGCCTCGCGGTTGGGTCATAAATTTTGGCAATTCTTGGCCTTGGATTCAGTCAAGCGGCGCGGGCAAAAAACTCGAACTCATCTTATCTTTCACTTAGTTGTTGTTTTTCATATAAATACTATAGAGTCTGATGTTTTGGGTGATAAAATGTTTATAATCGCGTCTTCATTTAAAACAATAACAATTTTCAAAACAATCATTTATTTTTAAAAACACATGTGTGGACAACAACAATAACAACAAACAAATTAATTGATTGCGATTAGTCGCTTGGTAGCACATTGAATTATTTTGCTATTTTTTAAGGGTTATACTAGTCATATGATCTAATCAATATAGCACTTTTATGAATTGGAATTGTGTACGGAAAGCGGTTTTTTATAAGTGCTAAATTATTGAGTTTAGTTCTGAGAATACTCATCTGAAATTTTAGTTGATAGAAAAATATTTAAAAAAATTTTTTTTGACAACATAATAAAAGTTAAAGCTGAAAAAATGTTAGTGACATTATATAATTTATATAAATTTGAATCAGTGCTGGTTTAAGAATTTGAAACACTCAGTTTTAGATTTTTTAAAATAAAAACGATTAGTGAAAAGTGAAATTGAGCATTATACGGATTAAAAGTGCATCTAATTTGTTGATAACAATCTTGAGCTGATTATAAAACGGCATGTGAGTGTTTGAAAGGTGCTTTCGTCACTGGCATAAAAGGCCGTACACAGAAATCTAATAAATACATTGAATATGACTTGAATGAATAGATAAGTAAATAATTTTACTCGATTAATACTTTTAAAATTTGTAGTAACAAGGTATAGAGTAGGGAAATAGCCACTTAACTGGTGCCTAACTAGATTCAATAATGTTGGTTGTTATGCTGACCTTAAAAGGAAATAGATTAGTTAGACGATAACAAACTTTTTAGAAAGGCTATTGTTTATGGAGCACACTGTAGAAGTCCCTGTACTAGTCTAATCAAATAACAAATACACAATATGAGGGTTAACGAGATATCTAATAATATGGAATTTATTAAGATTTGTGTTCTCTTACGCCAACTTGAAATAAAAATATTTTACTACTTTTAAGATTAAACACTGGACACTCTCTGTGATCTATGCTTTCTCTTTGTCTCGTTTTCCCTAACTCTCTTTCTACTTACTCCTTCTTTTACCCCTCTTTTTAGGCCTACATTCAAGCTGGTGCCCAGATTCAGGAAGACATCAGTGATGCCTCCGTCATCTTTGGCGTCAAACAGGTGCCCATTGATGCGCTGATACCTGGCAAAACCTATTGCTTCTTCTCGCACACCATAAAGGCACAGGAATCGAATATGCCACTGCTGGATGCCATTCTGGAGAAGGTATTTCCTCGAATCAAACTATGCCACCTATCTGATCTAATTAAATTTTTCTTACTCCTAGAAAATCCGTCTCATCGACTACGAGCGCATAATTGATGAACGCGGCTCTCGGCTGGTGGCTTTTGGCAAATACGCCGGAGTCGCTGGCATGGTTAACATCCTGCATGGCATTGGCTTGCGTCTTTTGGCTTTGGGTCATCACACGCCGTTCATGCACATTGGCCCCGCCCACAATTATAGGAACTCCTCCATGGCCCGCCAGGCCATTCGTGATTGTGGCTATGAGATTTCGCTGGGCATGATGCCCAAATCGATTGGACCACTCACGTTTGTCTTTACTGGCTCCGGCAATGTGTCCCAGGGTGCACAGGAAGTATTCTCGGAGCTGCCCGTGGAATATGTGCCGCCGGAGATGCTGCGCAAGGTGGCAGAGCACGGCAGTAAGTACCTTGAGGTTCATTAAATGGAAGATTTCTCAAAGATATTTCCGTTTAGATCAAAATAAGCTCTACGCCTGCGAGGTGAGTCGCTCGGATCATCTGGAGCGTCGTGAGGGCGGCGGCTTCGATGCCAAGGAGTACGATGAATTCCCCGAGCGCTACATATCCACATTCAATCAGAAGATGGCGCCCTACGCCTCAGTTATTGTCAATGGCATCTACTGGGCTGTCGGCAGTCCCAAGCTGATTAGTATTCCGGATGCGAAGAATCTACTGCGTCCCGCGAATACACCCTGGCTGCCTACGAGCAAGGGTAGCCCCGCACTGCCACATCGCATGCTCGCCATTTGCGATATTTCCGCCGATCCTGGTGGTTCCATTGAGTTCATGAATGAGTGCACTACGATTGATACTCCTTTCTGTCTGTACGATGCCGATCGTAATAAGGACACCAAGAGTTTCAAAGGACCCGGTGTTTTGGTCTGCTCCATTGACAATATGCCCACGCAGCTGCCACGTGAAGCCACGGATTTGTTTGGTGAGCTGCTGTCGCCACATGTGCACGACATCATCAAGAGCGATGCCAAGAAGCGTCTGCAGGATGAAAACTTTACGTTTCCCATACAGTCGGTAAGTCCTATATGTATAGTAGATTCTGTGGAATTGGTTAGAAGCTAAACTAGTCTGTGTTGCTATCTCGGCATTGATATATTTAATATTTTTAGTAATATTGATATTCTTAGTACGCCACGACGGCGACTTATTTTACAGCGCTCCCAAAAGTATGCTACGTTTTTTCAATGTTATGCCTGTGGGTCGTAACTTATCTGTCCGCTAAAACTTATCACTATTTATAAACTATAAACATGCCAATTAAAAAAGCAAATATTTATTTATAAAGTGGAAACCTTAATTCGTAACTTATCTTGCCTTAAATGTTTATTTGTTTATAAATATTAACAGTCTATAAGTTATCAGTTATCAGCTTTCCTTGTAGGCGTATTGTTTGTGTCTATCACTCATGTCTCTCTCTATCTCTCTTTCTCTCCCTGTCTCTCTCAGGCCATTATCGCTAGCAACGGCGAATTGACCGAACCCTTCCAGTATATTCAAGAGCTGCGCGAGTCGCAGGGCAATCGCTCCCGCCACAAGATGGAGGGACGCTCCGAGTCCAACAAGAAGGTGCTGGTCCTAGGTGCGGGCATGGTCTCTGCTCCGCTCGTCGAGTGGCTGCATCGGGAGAAGGGTGTCAACATAACGGTCTGCTCGCAAGTCAAGGAGGAAGCCGATCGCTTGGCCAATCAATACGCTGGTGTCGATAGCGTCTATTTGGATGTGAACGAGAGCACGGGACATCTGCAGGAGCTGTGCGGCAAGGCGGATGTGGTGATCTCCCTGCTGCCCTACAGTCTGCACGGCATGATTGCACGCTATTGTGTCGCGGAACGCACTCACATGGTTACAGCCAGTTACCTCAATGATGAGATCTGTGAACTGCACGACGAGGCAAAGGCCAAAGGAGTGACCATCATGAATGAAGTGGGTCTCGATCCCGGCATCGATCATCTGCTGGCCTTGGAGTGCATACACGAAGTGCAGGAGAAGGGTGCCGTGGTTGAGTCCTTTGTCAGCTACTGCGGTGGTCTACCCGCTCCCGAGCACTCCAACAATGCACTGCGCTACAAGTTCTCCTGGTCACCACGTGGTGTGCTGCTGAACACACTCTCGGCTGCTAAGTATCTAAGCCAGGGACAGATTGTGGAGATTTCTGGCGGTGGTGAACTCATGTCGGCGCCACGTAGCTTGGATTTCTTGCCAGGATTTGCGCTGGAGGGTTTCCCCAACCGGGACTCCACCAAGTATGGTTCACTCTATGGTCTAGGTCGAGATGTGCACACGTTGCTCAGAGGTACCATACGCTACAAGGGCTTCTCGGAGTCCATACAGCCCATGCAGCTGTTGGGTCTGATCGATCCCGAGCCACATCCAATGCTGCATCCCAGTGGTCCAGAAGTTACCTGGCGTCAACTGATCACTCACCTGTTGGGCCTGTCCGACACGAGCATATTCTATGAGAATCTTAAGCAGCGACTTGCCGAGCGTTTGGGAGATGTGGAATGCATTGAGAGTCTGGGATTATTGGAGGAAACGCCGGTGGTGAAACTTAACTCTCCATTGGACACACTCAGTCATTATCTTTCCAAGCGACTGGCTTTCGGTGAGTAGTAACTGAAGTCTTCTTCACTTTGACTCCTGTCTAATATTGGTTTGACTTCTGCAGCACCCGATGAGCGAGATTTGGTCGTGCTACGCCACGAGGTGGGCATCAGGTGGCCCGACGGTCGTCGCGAGGAGCGTGGCATTAATTTTGTAGTCTATGGTCAGCCCCAAGGTCACTCGGCCATGGCCATGACAGTGGGCAAACCCGCCGCCATTGCAGCCAAAATGATACTCGATGGTAAGTGATACACCCACTTATACCCCTTGTTCTGCTACAGCTTTAAACCTCTTTTCCCAACAGGTGAGATCCAGGAACGCGGTGTTCTACTCCCATTCACACCTGACATCTATCGGCCCATGTTGCAGCGTCTGCGCGCCGAGGGTTTGACTGCCACGGAGACCTCCAGATGGCTCAACTAACTGCACACATACCCTGTAATTTTTACTGTTTACCATTGCATGCCATTCCACTCCGTTCTGCTTCTAATTTAGCAACCTGTTTACTTTGTCGCTCAGAACATCAGACAACATTTTTGATAAGACTGCACTCTGTTATCTGCACTCTACATATGTATACACACAGATACGTGTAGGTGTGTGCATTTGGGTACATGTGTATGTACGTGTTTATTGTATGATATGTACTTATTTTTACGATTCGGTTAAAGGCAGGAAAACGATTAAATGATTACGTTCAAGTTATCTAGAAACTAAATTTGTTTCGAAATTTATTGATAATTAATTGGGGTTTACTCAACGGAAAGTTATTGAGTTCTTTTTTTATATTTTTCTTTCATTGAGAGATTGGTACACTTAAAAAAAAGTTAAATGATTTTTTATATATTAAATGTATTACATTTTTTAAAATTTTTCTTATGTCTTTAATACTATTTAATAATTTTTGCTACAATAAATGTATAGTTTATAATGTTTTCAATATAACATTTTTATTTTCCCAATATATTGTAAATACATTTTTTTCTACTTTACTGAAAATTGTGGGCGTTATTTTATGACGTGTTCTTAAGAGTTTTTTATTAAAAAATTTAATATGTTTTGTATTATATATTTAACTTTTGTTCGAATTTTCAAATCATTATTTTTTATGATTAATATTTATATATTATATATTTTCAAACATAGCGGATCCTGAATGGTGAGTAAAATCAAAATATATTTAGCCAGCACATGGCAACTCGTTCACTCGCTGGGGTTATCAGTTGGACTTGAACTGTTTTGCAATAAATCATAAGATTGTAGCACTATTGTACATAGTATATTAAATATGATCTATATTTAGTCAAGTGCATGTGCCAAATGTGAGCCACGATTCCCACAGTCACATGATTTCGAGTGCAGGTTAGCCGTTCATTGTTAGTATTTCAATAAAAATATTAATCCTACGTATTGATGTGTCGAACAGTTTGTCCAATAGATTGAGGCTATTGGTTACTTGGTCTAACCAAACATGCGTCGATTCCCCTGATAACCAATAACCTCTATCAGCTGTTGTTGTACTCACTGTTGCTGCTGACGTAGAAGTCGACGGCGGCGGCGACGTCGCCGTTGTTGTAGGCGCAGTCAGCACTTGTTTCATTTTTACAAATTTCAATTCATTCAATGCGAATTCACATGTATGCAGGCTTGCTTGTATGTGTGTGTGTGTGCGTAAGTTTGTTTGTGTGCAAAAGCTGAGAGAGAGAGAGAGGAAGAGACAGACTAAGCGATAACAAAGTGTGCAGTGGGATTTCGTAAAAGCAGAGCGAATCCAATGACGCCGCCAAAGCTCTGTCGACGTCGTCGTCACTGTTGATGACAGTGATGACTGAATACATCACTTTAAAATGGCTAGTTTCGATTAATTAGCAAAAAAGTCATTTTATATACCCTTAAGACATACTAATATAAGCTTAATGTTAAATATAACACGATCTATGTTAAAATTATGACAAATAAATATTTTTTGAGTAAATCAGCTATATATTCTGACTACTTTTATGCAGAAAGCATAGGAAACTTTTCATTAAACGATCACTACTCAACGGTAGCACCGGTTGAAAAAAGCTATAAAAAATAACTATTAAATAGCTAAAATGACAACGCTGCCTGACGCTGAAAATTAAGCGTATGAATGTGTTGTTTTTTTTTCGGGCTGCGCTCGCACCGGTCCGGCCAGGCCGCCTAGTTGAGTTCGTCTTCAGTCTTGATAATATTTAGTCTCGAATCAGTCGTTGTATTGTCGTTGACGTTTCGTGTCTGCGTCTCAAGTGCTTTTAACAGTTATAAATTCGAGTATTATGCATAAGAAGTAACGGCTCTTTGCGTGCTTTGCACAGCGGGAACGTAAACGTGGATTGTGGAACGTGTGGAACGTGAAACGGTTCGCATCCAGGCGATTATTTAATTTAATATTATTAGTACAACTGCAAGAGCGTGTGTGCGAGTGAGTGAGAAAGTAGAGAGAGAGGGAGAGAGTGCGTGCCGGTGAGACAAACCCACTTTAATTGTGAAATGTGCTAGAACACGTTTCAGTCAATCAGTACTGTAATTATCGAAATTGCTATTTAACTGACTGTGTGACAACAATTTCCACGCTCGGCTGTTATCACTGCAACAACAACAACAACAAATAGACCACCAATCACCGTTGGAACAGCAAGAACTACAAAATGTATTTGACGGAGACTCATTTGAAGGGCTTCGAGCGCTACAAGGTAAGCTTAAGTTTTACATACCCTGTAATAGAATTATTGAGGGGTAAGCCTAACCAAAAATCTAGTCGGTAACTGCTGGTACTTAATTCAGGTCAAATAACAAACTTATTGACTGACTGGGTATCTCGCAGTCTAGCATACACCTTTCTTATTTGTAGGTCATAGGTTGGGGGTTGTAATACCAATTATATACTCGCACGAACATGAAAAATCAATGGATATACATATTAAAATCACCGCATCAAACAATTATGACTACGACCATTGTCTATATGGGGAATTATATAGAACATAAAGCTTATCAGAGAATTGGGCAATACAGAAAACGATTCCATCTGGCATGTGTGTCTATAGCTTATCAAAATTTTGGACCAGGGAGCCTCTGTATGACTAGGCCTGGGTCATCACATTCATTAAACCGGATGTTGATCAAACAAATCTGTTTCGTAAAATCCTATAGAAGGCATTGAACTGTAGTAGTGTATATATATAATATATATTAAATATGTACTTTTGAAACATGTGCTGTCTGAGAGATAGTTAGTAATCCCACACCGACTGGAATTTGTACTCAGCTGATTAATTGATGTATAAGAAAGAGAGATTTAAATAAATAATGGCATTAATTGAGCTGAAATATATATGTACTATAAATCTTGGATTCGTATTACAAGTGGCGCTTATATAAAGTTACAAATAAGTATTATTACTGTAAAATAAGTAATGCTAATAGACGAGTATTAAAGTATCGAATGTTCGGGTTTTATTAGTCAGGGCAGTTTTAGAAAGTCATCGAATCCATTTAGTCATTTTCTATTGTTTTTATCTTTTTATAAATAGTTATATGCTTTATCACAAATTTTGGATATATCATAAGAACAATGTTTGTGTTAGGGAGAAAACATATATAGAAGACGGAGAGAATGGAAGAAACCTTTTATGTTTTATCAAATTCTGTAGAAATCTTAATAAAATTGGGTTCGAAATATGATTGATTGATTAGATTTGTTTCTAGGAAAATACTGCTTATAAAACTTTTACTTTAAAGTAAGGATAATTAAGTTGATCTAATTTCTTCTTAATCCTTTTTGCCTTTCCTTAACAGTATAGCAGCATCGATACCAGTTTCCTAAGTGTCTATATCATGCATCCCTTCTGGAATGTCTGTGTGAAGGTGAGTCCCATTATCTTACCTACCGCCTACAAACCTTTGATCAACTCTGCTCCCTTTTCTTAGTACGTACCCATGTGGATGGCGCCCAATATACTCACATTTGTGGGCTTTCTCATGACTGTTGTGAACTTCATATTGATAGCGTATTATGATTGGAACTTTGATGCAGCCAACGATAAGACTGTGGGCAACACAGTACCCGGTTGGGTATGGACGGTTGCAGCGATAAACATACTAATCTATTATAATTTGGGTAAGCAATTTGATCGGTAAAACTTTATAGTTATTGCTTTGATTCCAATCTGTTTCTATACTTAGATGGCATGGATGGCAAACAGGCGCGTAGAACGGGTACAAGCGGCCCATTGGGTGAACTTTTCGATCATGGACTGGACTCCTATTCGGCTGCTCTAATTCCCATCTATATATTCTCATTGTTTGGCACCGTCGATCTGCCACCGATACGCATGTTCTTTGTCATTTGGAACGTGTTTCTCAACTTTTACTTTACACATGTGGAGAAGTACAATACGGGCGTTATGTTCTTGCCCTGGGGCTATGATTTTACCATGTGGGTAGGTATCACACTCTAGTCTTTCTATAAAAGGAATTGTCCATAAAATATACTTCTCTTCTTCTAGGGCGTCAGCATTATGATGTTTGTGGCCACTTTGGTGGGTCCAGAAATTTATCGCACCAGCTTTTATGGCATTACAATAGCAAATGTCTTCGAAGTGGGCCTCATTGGCTCCGGTATACTCTCCAGTCATCCCATCATTATCAGAAACATTTACTTGTGAGTACTAGCGATTTAAGTTATTAGTTCACTAACTAAGTACTGTTTCCTTAGATCTTACAAGAACAAGACGGGTAAAATGCGTCCCCCCATGGAAATGCTGCGTCCTTTCTTTGCCTTTCTGTGGCTCTTTGTGATCACCACTGTTTGGTCGTTCTGCTCCCGCAACGATGTGATCAACAAGGAACCACGTGTGCTCTGGATGCTCTACGGCACCATCTTTTCCAATATTGCTGTAGGAAATTTCTAAAAACTTAACAACCCTTAACAGTGATTGAATTTTTATGAATTTTGTTGGTAGTGCCGTCTGATCGTGGCCCAAATGTCGGATACACGTTGTGATGGCTTCAATATACTGATGTGGCCCTTGGCTGCCACTGTGGGTGTCTGTTGCTTTCCCTGGTATGAGCAAGTTTTCGGCATGGATCTGACACTGCAGGGAGAGCGTTGGCTTGTGCATGGTCTCACCATTTTTGTCACACTCGCTCACTGGCACTACGGCTATGGAGTGGTAAGCATTGGAGATTTCTCAACTATTCAGTAGGACTATTTTTATAAATGTTCATTTCTTTCCCCCTCTTTTAAGGTGACGGAAATGTGCAATCATTTCAATATCAATTGCTTCAAAGTAAGAAAATCTCGCAGAGATTCCGTTGATAAATTACTACATCCATTGCAGAACAATAACAAATTGTTGAAAAGCCATTGAAACTAATTGCATACTAACTTGAAAAACCTACCCACGACAAATAGAAAAAAAGGGGTGACCATTTTGTATGTGATATAATCATAATTTGTGGGTGTTACAAAATTCAAATTCGCCTCGCCTCTGGTCTATACATATTTAAGTGATCCATAAGTACTCATGCGCCGTGCATAGCGTTATGGTAAAGTTCATCCAAAACTACATATATTTAAAGTAAAACAAACCTAACCTTAGTTTAAGTAAATAAATACTAACTAACTTTAAGATATACTAGCTAAAGGCATGTCTCTATGTGAGTAGTACTAAGTGCATCCGAAGTGCATGAGATTTGGCTCCTAACTGCATGTTCCGTTAAGTATTACTTGTCATGATCTGAAGTTTACAACACTGCTGAGATACATTTTGTAATAAAAGTACGCATTATAATTTCCTATAGATTAAAAAACAAACCGTCAATGTAGAGCAGAATCTAGCGGAGACTGCACCGACGCAACCCACGGAGGCCGTTGAAGAAGTATAAACCAAGTACCGTTTACCGTTATCGTTATTGCTGGGCTTAAGTACAGTTGTGAACTGTTATTAGGTTAAGTTGAACTCGAACCAAAAATATGTAACTGTTAAGTACAAAAGAAAAAGCTTTCATGTGCCTAATTCCAGACTCATGTATGTAGGCAACGAAAGCTTTTGACCAAAACGAAAGCTTTGTGCAGTTGCGCCATCCAAACGCCAGAGGGCGTGTGTTAAACTGTTTGTGCTAAATAAATTTCATGAAATTTCACAACGAATTTTTGACTTTTAAAAAATAAATTAAAATAGAGAAAATTTGAATAAAATTTTATTGATTTTATGAGACTAATTCCTTAAACTTTTTTTTAAAACTATTTAGTGCAATCTTTTTGCTTAAAGCAAAAGATTTTGGTTTAAATTTCAACAGTTTTATATATAGCTTTAGTTTCAGTTTTCTTTACCCAAACTTTTTAATTAACAAAATGATTTGTTTACCGCATTAAACTTGGAAATTTCTTAATAACAATTGGAACGCTTTGGAAAACTTTTTCGTTGCTTTTTAATCGACGTTCTGTTATTGTCACGTAGTGCGTCCATTTCTCTCTATCAGCCTCCGGGGGCAGAGCTGAAAACCTTCTGTCAGCGCCAACAAATAATATCTATGTTGAGCCTTCCGTTTATGCCGTTCCCAAACTTCCCCCGACTCTAGCAATATCTATTTATATATTTCAACACTTTTTCTCTGCTTTTTATTGGCATTGCATTTAGAAAGTGATTTGGCACATATGTGTATATATATACCGCTACACATACATATGTAAAGTATTTCACACACACATCCGCACACCCACACACACACGCACAGTCGGCTAATGCACACACGGTGAGGTCCTTTGCCTAACGGGTATTTTTTTTGCATTCACGTCACGCATTGTTGTGGTCGTTATTATATTTGATGCCCTTCTACTTACATACATTGAGCTGCTCGAAACGTTTAAAGGGATATTTAAACTTTGTATAAACGCGGGAGGCGGCGGACAGGACACAATAGGAGATGACGTAGATCACGTAAGCTCTATGGGGATTTAAAAAAAATGGAAGAGAAACGCGCTAAAATCGCTTTAAAATATTTAAATGTTTACTAAATATTTTTTAACCATTTACGAATTTTTTATGTGTTTTAAGTAGACAGAAGTAGACAGAAGCCCGAGCTCAATAAAGTATGCTATAATTTAAAACTGCAGCCAACTTCATGGTGCTTTTCACTCAGGAGTGGGAGTTCATTTTCTATACTTTTGTGGTCCTTTCTTACGCCGTTTTCCTACAAGAATATAATAATAGTTAACTTTACTATAAATCAAACTACCCTCTGCCTAATTTACAGGATATCGCATCGATTACTTCTTTAATAAAATTAAACATTTTTCGAATTGACAAAGCATAAAATATGCAAAACGTTCTTGATTTGGTTATACACAACATTTGATATCTCTTTCCCTCCCCCTGTCACTTACTGCCCCCAATACAACGGGAAACCATTAAAAAATTGAAAATAAACTGGCTTAAACTAAAATTTGTTGTTGTTGTAAAGTGCAATAAGAAATAAGCAAAATACAAAAAAATGAGAGAAAACTGTGTGTGTAAATAAATTGGGTCATAAATTTGGTTTATAAGCACAAAAGACAGGCCATTTGGCTTGTGGACGATTTAATGAGTACCTCAGCAGAGTGTGTACACGTATGTGCATACATACGTAAAGCAGTGTGCATGTAGATGTGTGTGTGTTAGTGTGCTGGTGTGTGTGTGCCGATCTACCCACTAAAGTGATGGTTCATTTGTCTTTATTTAGTCGCGAGGCACAAAATGGTCGCTTGGAGGCTGCATTTATTGACAATAAATAGGTCATAAATAAGACACATCGAGTGTTGGCCAAATGGTTATGTTGGCTGGTATTTTTTTTTTACTTTGTTGGACAGCATTTTAAAGGACTCTATCAGAGGTATAACATATACGAAGTGAGTAGTGTGCTCGGGGGGAGGGCTGGGCAGGGCAGGCAGAGAAGTTTTAAGAAGCTGTGGGAGGAAACAACTTCAAAGCGGAAGTTGCGCAGCCTTTGCCTTTATTTTTGTCGTTTGCTTGGGGACTGGGCGGTTCTTTGATGAATGGGCGTGGCACAACCATACACTCGCACACACACACAGTTGGCAAGTGCACTTGGAAAACAAAAAGCGTAAAGTTATTAAAGGTTTTTGCGCTTTGTGTGCCTTTCATGTCACTTACACTTTTGCCTCCACACACACACATGCTAACACACGCACATATACACATAAGTGTTGACTGAATTTTACAGCTAGTCTGAATTTTAAAACAGCTAAACTTGTTGGCACATTTTACAGAAAATTTAAACAAGTTTTTGTCTAAAAATGGCTAGATTTCGAGCTAAAAGTGTAGCTAGAAGAGATAAATTTTTTAGACACTTTTGTTTAGCAATTGAAAACCAGGCTTAAACTGTGAGATTGGTAAGTTGATTCAGCTATAAGTCAGCCAATTTGGCAGCACTGGCCTGCACACACATATGTCCCAGTCGAGCCTTTGCTTGTTTCCAATCCCTACCAGCTTTGGGCTGAAGCTTTTATGTACTAGCCAGGGTGCCAGGACGTCAGGGTGCCAGGACGGTGCTGCTGCTGCCGCCTTGAAAACGCTTTGCATACAGTTCGGTTATATTTTTTTTACTTTTTGTTTTTTTTTGGGCTGATAGGCGGCGTTTCGCTTACTTCAAGCGTGCGGCAAATTCAATTTGAAATTTCCAAATGTTTTTGAAAATTACATTTTTTATGAAGGGTGCCAGAGTTCACGGTGCGTGTCAACCGATGAATGGAGCGCCAAGCAGAAGCTATCGTTTCTTTACTGTTTTCCTTTCTTGCTGCCACTGAATGATGCATCTTTGGGTAAGAAAAGCGAAACAACAAATGTCAAGTAAATGAATATTTTATTACCTGGCATCAGGCAAAAGAACTAAGAGACCGAGGGGTTGAGAGAGGGTGTGAGAAACTCTTCTCCTATTGAGGGGAAAAGTAGCGTCAAACGCTACCGAAATTGGCTTCCCGCTGTGTGCATTTGGGTTTTCACTCCCCAATAGTCGCTCTGGGAGAGCAACGAAACTGCGTGCCAAAATTCACCTGCAAGCCATTGAAAAGAAAATTCTATACTTAACATACACACACATATATACAAATATGCTCATATTCAAGCAGATGGTTTAACACAAGTAGTTGTGCTGATGATTTCAAAGCGCAGTTTTTTCGAGTGGCTCAAATCAACTGGCAAAAGCTGATTGGCTTTCTTATAAAATACTCGCTGCTGCGACTTTCCTTAGAACTTAAAATAAACATTTGTTTCACTTTTAAAATAACTGTAATAATTAGCGATCACTTTAATTTTAATCATAATTTGTATGCATTCGAATCAGAGTTAAACTGAAAATATGAATTCCACTTGTGTGTGGCAATAAACATATGTGCTGTTTATGCTTACAGTGAAGTAAGACATATGCGCACGAGCGAACACTTAAAGTTACAAATGCACATAGACACACACACACACAGCGGGAATACGCAGATTTTATAGCATACTTTTTAGCGCTAACGTCTATGACTCTGGCAGAAGTGACATTGAGCTGTCGCTCTCGTTGTCGCTGTCTGTGTGTGTGTGTGGGAAGGTGAGCGCTGCGTGTGTGTGTGAGTGTTTGAGGGCATGTTAAAATTCATTTGTCAAAAGGATTACCACGGTAATAGGGTTTTAAGCATACATATATCCAGGAAACGCTTCTATTTATTTTTTTTTGCTCCTGTTTTTTTGCTCTGCTTTTGCTTTTGCCCGCCGTTTGTCGTGTCCTTTTGCTGGCAGCGTTTTTTTTTCTCGGATTTTTCACTTTGTGCAGAAATGTATTTTACGCGTCCATATGTCGTGGCTAATTAAAAGCATGGCGTTAAACAATTATGTCAGGCATTTGTAATGGCTCAGCAAGCTGTGGCCGGCGTTACTGCCGCCGTCTCCGCTTCCGTCACTGCTGCTGCCACGTGGGACGTGCCAGCTGGCACATGCCACATGCCACCTGGCTGGCCAGAGCTTGGCTAATAAATTGACTGCAATCAAAGTTGTCATAAGTTCAGCCCACGCATGCTGTGAGACACTGTGAACTGAGGTCACGTAGGAGCGAGTCTGAAAGAGAGAGAGAAACCGTTGGCTGAAGTGCGAGCTGGGGGAGACGAACCCGCAGCCAAATGACAACTTAATAGCCCAAAAAACGAAAAGCAAAATAAAATAAAAAACAAGACATTGTCCTTTTTCTTTGCTGCTCCTAGTGCTGGTCGGGATATCCTTATAAGGTTTAAGGATAGCATGTGGCATATGTGTCACCATTGCCATCATTGTCACCGTCTTTCAACCGACTTCGTTCACGCTGACCAACGAGGCGAAAATGTACAAATTGTTGTGATTTATTTTAACAGATTTTTTGTTAACCCAACTCCAACACACACGCACACCCCCCGACTATGCTGTGGCATTTGCTCTATTGATGAATATGCTGGTTGGGCATGTCCTTATACGGAGCGGGTGTTATAGGGATTGGAGGGACTTGGGACTGGGGCTGACTGCGCGCGTGACAATGCGCCAATGTGTGGTCAAGTAGTGCGCACGGCTGAGCTGCTCTCGGGACGCAGTCAATTTATGGACCAACAAGCACCACAATGAGGGAAAACTTAACGTTAACAGGTTTAACCAGGCTAAGGACAAGTCGGACACGAGTGTTAAGCTCAGCTCTCTCTCAGCTGCCTCTCCACCTTTTCTCTTTGCCCCTACTTGCTCCTCTGCTATGCCACCCCAACCCCATCATTAGTGTGGCATACTTGAGTCTTTAGCAGACGATTGATTTGGCTGATAGATTCTGGTTACTATCGTTGCCTTCCATCTGGTTGCCAGGCAGCAACTGTCTGCTCTACGCTAGTGTGTATTTCGACCTGGCTGCTGCTCGTTAACCACCTGCTCTAAACTAAAGCAACGGCTTAACTTTTAATTACATGGTCTGGCATTAAATTCTAAAACATCAGTCATTTCGCTGTAGCTGCTTTAACCAAAGGATTTCATTTAATTTCTTTTACTTTTCTTCATTTGAAATCCAACACTTAACTCACAGATTTCGCTCAGTTTTCTGCCTTTAAACGAATTCTCATTTAGTTTTCAAAATTTACTTAAAAATAAATCGATATTTTTTGAGGCAATTATGCTAATGAATTTAATTGTATTTAACGTGATTTGCTTTTAACTTAACTAAAACTCAGCTTCTGTCAGTGCTTAAAGCTGCTTTTTATACGCAAATCTTTTGTAACAGTTTTGTTACTCCACTACCCCAAGGAATTTCTTAAGAAACTGCTGATTTCTTAGAATTTTTTACCAACTTTTCAGCATTTTAAATTCATTTTTCAGCGGTAAAATATTTCGCGAATTAATTTAGTTAAAATTTTCTTTACTTTTCCTTCAAAAATCATCATGTTTCATATCAAAAATAAATAATTTTTTTTTTTATTACTTATTTACCCGTTTTTCTTAAAATTTTAACTTAACTGGAATTTGACTTAGTCAGTTCTAAGTACAGAATTTTTATACGGAAATCTTAGCTAAACATTTTATTGTTGAAATTTTCTTAGAAAACTGCTGATTCCATGGAACTTTCTAAATATGTCAAAGTTTTCAGCGATTTCTTCTTATTTAGTGCTGACAAAATTATTTCAAACATGCCGAAAATGTTCTTAAAGAATTTACCGGATAATAAAGTGAATTTTTATACAGCCTGATCTATTTAGTGCTGGAAAGTTCCATAAACTTGCCAAGGTCAGGCAGTGAAGCGTCACATGCCAAATGCCAAAAAAAAAGTACACAAAAAAATAGCTAAGAAAAAGTGCTAAGAAAATTTCATTTTCAAATTGCACCCTAGTGACACATTTGGAAACCAATCCAGAACAAATACCCCATGTCCTCTCTCTAACCGACTGTCTCTCTGTCTCTTTCACTCAGTCAACCCACTCTTACCTACGCTCCCAGGACAATTGGAAAAACTTTGAAGCGACTTTTCCGCATTTCCATTGCGAGGCAGCGGAGTTTTTCATTGTTTTTCTTACGACTCATTTCACGTTTTAATTCCTAGCTTCTCCGGCGACTTTCTGCATCATTTGACACGACAAATTTGCCGCTGCCAAACCAGCTGGGTTGAATCAACTTTTAGGGCGTGTCATCGAATTGATAGTAGTTGAGTGGTGTGAGTAGGGGCAGTGGGGGAATGGGACAGGCCTGGTAAGTTGGCTGGGAAGGAGTTGCGTGTGGTGCATCAGCCGGATTTTAAATATTTGTCTTGGCATACTAAAACCAAATTGCTTGGCCCACTAAGTGTTCAATTACCGAGAACTACGTCAAGACCTGTTACCGCTACTGCTCCTTTGATAAAGATAATGATAGAGTGGCTTGGGAGTGGCAGGGGCGGGATAGGATCATAGGCAGCATTGGCATCGCTGATGGCCCACATTGATAGCAGCTGCGATTGATGGCTGCTACTCTCTCAGTCACCCATTCCCCCATTCCCCCTCTCTTTGGTGTGTCCGGCAATTGGTTTAAATTTTATTTATGAGCTGCCATCAAATCAGCATAAGTAGGTTAAACGCAAATGTCAATCGTAAATACGCTGACTTTGGACCGCCAGTAAAGCGCCAAATAAATTAAATTGCCGCGTTTCACAGCTGAGCTGAAATGCTAACCGTTCCGTTCCCACTCTCTCACTCTCACTCTTTCTCTTTCTTTTTTTCTGTGTCCCTCAGTTTCTTTGATAGAATTAGCTAATGCTGACATAGTTACAATGAATGGCATAATCCCAGGATACCGTTTGCTTAGTCCTTAGCGTTGGTGAGCTACAGCATAAATTCATGGGGGTTGCTCATGCTAATTTTTTATAGTTTATTGGCTGAAAAGTATTCAAGACAAGTAGACGCTACTTTTAACAAGCTTATCAATTTTTGTATAAATTTAATTTAAATAAAAGAGCTTGGAATATTCTGTGATTCCTCTTTGACTAGTTTACGGATCAGTTGACAGGCTTGTAGTTTTACATGCACTTTAGCTGTGACATTGTTAATCAGGTGTGTGGTTCAGCTGGCTGGTTTGATACTTCTTGACGCGCGCGCCGCTAGTTCGAGTCCAGTGTGTGATCTTGGATCCGAAGTATTTTTATTCAATTTTAAAAATGTGTCAATCTTGTTTGTTATTAAGAAGTAGGTTATGCAGGGTAGATTTTACCATATCCATATTTTTACTACCTTTACTTCTAATAAGTTTACTGGTATGCCCCTTTCAAATCATATTTAAGCCTCAATTTAATCCTTTCACTTAATCGTTTGTAGTAATTTCTTAAGTTTTCATATTAAATATTCAACTACAATCAGTAAACATTATCTACATAAACTTTTGACCCTTCTTGCCTGGAGTGAACCCTTCGAGCTATTGATTTTGTTCACTTCTTTTACCTCAAACACATGACTTTAACAGTATCTACAAGATACTTTTCCTTTTATGCACTTCCGCAACTCGATTGCTTGAATTTTTGACAGATATCTACATACTTATGCTTAACAACTCAAATAAAATGGCATTTTTTTGGCAACAGAACGACGGACCGATCGACCTAACGACTGACTGACTGACTGAGTTCAACCGAAAACTAAACAAAAGAGCAGTCCCAAAATAAAAAGCAACACAGAGAGAGTTTTTTTGGCTTGGGTGTCAGTATCCATTCTCTAGGGCGGGCAAAGGTCGGCAACCGGCTCAGCAAAAGGCTCCATTCAATAACTTACACTCACAATCAAAACGAAGGTACACACACACACACATACACGGAGCGAGTTGTCGGGGGACTGTGTAATGTGCATGGGCAGAACTGAAGCAAACAAATATTTATAAATGCGCAAATAGAACAGATAACTGTATTTTTATATGCACACCGACAAAAACACAAACACACACACACATGCTGGCATACACTAATACAGAGAGCCGCTCACTTTGCCGGGCAAAAGCATTCCAGATTCGATTTCGCATCATCGTGGAGTCGTCGACGGGTCGACGCTTTCATTCATTCATTCATTCAGCAGCAGCAGCAGCAGCAGCAGCAGCAGCATCAGCGGCAGCGGCAGAGCTACAGCAGCAGCAACAACAACAAGAAGTTACATTTTTATTGCTTGGCATGGAGCATATGAAAGCGCCGCCAATACACACACACACACACGCTCACTCTCTCCCTCACCCACTCTTTCGCTCACTCAGCTCCTCCACCTCTTTTACCCAATCCTTCCGCATGTGAAACTTTGCTCCTTATTTTCTCTTTGCTTTTTTTTGTTGCCAACCGAAACGAAAAGAATGCGCGCAGGCAGCCAAATAAAAGGTCTGTAAAAGCGATTGGATGGGAAAGGATTGCTTGTGCAAAAAAGAAATATATTTTTCCGATATTTTAACATGAATTTTGCATATTGTTAATTTTGCCTTTCAACTGAAAACGGCAGCTCAGCCAGCGCAACGCAAGACAGCGTCAATCGCAGCGCGCTGTCGCGACGGGTGGCTCAATTTTATAGCGTTTAGCTTTCGTGTGTGTGCAATATTAATGCCCATGTTCACTAACACAAGCTAAATGTCATGGGACGCAAGCAAGTACGATTTCAATTACTAAGCTTTGCCAATGCCAATTGAACAGCATACCAGCCAGCCATTAGAGGTGATAAACCAACGATATGTTTGATGATCGTGTTTTGCCATCCCTAATTGAGTCTTTCTTTTCAGTCGGTCGGTAACATTTCTATTTAATTGCGCGTTTATATGTTGCGAGTGTTATTAATATTATTTGTTTTAGTTTATACTGTCGGTTAAGTGCAAGTGTTAGTGCTTTAAAATGCAAATCGGTAAAATTGCTGCAAGTGCGTGATGTCAGGTGCAACAATCCATTTATGCATGTAAGTTTCTTGCTTGTGCTTCAGTTGTGGCAATAAGAATACAAACTGTTTAAATTAAAAGCAGACCAATGCATTTGAATATGTTATTAGTCGTTGTGTATATGTGTGTGGACAATTATATTAAATTATTGCAATTGGATTCTAGTTTATACAAACTAAACACACATTTGCATGTGATGCAGAAATGCAAATTGTTGTTAAAGTTTTGTTTTATACCCTGCATTTGGGTTATGTTGGGTTTGTTGTAGTGGCAGACGAAATCATCACCACTTTCATTTCCAATATATTTACTTAATTAGCATTTAAACAGTGTTCACGGCCGCCTTTGAGAGCAGAGCAGCAGGTGCAGTCTTCAGCATAATCAGCTGTTTGTCACTTACACGTAGAAACAAATGCATGTACATGTGTGTTAGCATACTATCTTGCACACGTGAGATCGCGGGTTCGAGTCTCAGTAAAACCATCAGTGCCTAGTCGCTGAAAGTTTTTCTTTTTATTTTTTTAAATTTAAATTTTTAATTACTTTGATTATAAGTATTGCAGAGGTTATATTAGTGTTGAGTTAACTTGAATATGCAATGTCAACATTATGTTTCTTATATTTCAAAGATTTTGATTAACATTGTTCTTCTTCTATGTAAAACTCTCATAAATTTACGTAAACTAATTTGATTTATATGCAGTATATTATCATTTTACAAAATCGCCATTAATTTTATATTTAAAGGGCGTTAATTAGGCAGTTTTCGTTTCTAAACAAAAGTTATTTTTATCAGATTTGTGATCAATTTTTATTAATTAGTTTAGGCAACATTAGCCAATTATCGATACTTTTTGTAACTGGATTGCCAGCAGTTAGCAGATATTTAAATATTTAAAAATTAAATTATTATACAAACTAAATGCTAAATTATGTAATAGCCGGATATGTATAAGTTATTAAATATGTAGCGAATATTGTCCGTTGTGCTAATTACAGGTGCTGACCTGGTTGCATCACACATTTAGCCAATATTTGTGGGCTTGAGTGTGTGCGTGTGTGTGTAAAACATGTATGTTGCTTGCTGTTATCTTTATGTGTAAGAAATTTGTCTAATATTTCAGCTGGAGCATATGTTATGATGCTGTTAAGTTTAAGTCTGTGTGTTTGTGTATCTGTGGTTTTGAGGTCTTTATGTTTTCTGCTGGCTGCCCTTTCAAATTTCACATTTGACAAACCGCTTAACCTTAACCTTAGCAGTTTGTATGCAGCTTATGCATATTTCATTTAGCATTACTCATTTTATAGTAGTCGTTTGCCTGCCAGTGGAGTGGCTAATACCATATTACAACAACAACATCAACAACTGAACCAAAATGACTAATGGGCCTGGCCAGAACGGTGGAAACTTTGGGCGTACTCAATGCAGTTGCAGCAGCTGCATGGCTTGATAAACATTTGTTTAACATGACCATTAAGACAAGTCAAACTGCATACTCTCGCACAACCCAACACACGCACACACCACACACACACCCACACGCACACACATATTCTTGTATTTTGCCATTTGGCACACTCACATAGTAATAAGTAACAAACTACAGACACGATTACAACCAAATGACACAGAAAATCACTCCCGCCCATTATGCATACATATGAGTGTGTGTGCGTGTGTAAGGGTGTGCGTGTGTGCATATGTGCTCGCTGTACTTGTATGTGCATAGATGTTCGGTTTTGTTTGGTTCATATGGGAAGTAAATTAGCCTAGTGTCCATTGGCAGCACAGCCTGCTTCCACTTGCTATTTATGTGTGTGTGTGAGTGTGTGTGTAGCAGAGCTGGTCAAAACAAACATTAATGTGTCCGATGTTTCCGATATGTGAAATAAAAACAAAGCCGACGCGACTTATGGAAGGATTTTGAGATATTTCGTATGCAAGAAGTATTAAATACCCTACGCAGTTACCAATTACAGGTCAACTATTGTAACTTTAGAGCCTATTGTATCTAAATTCTAGGTGCTCATGGAGTTGGGCGGTTGTACTAAAGAAAGTATCTTTTATTAACCGATTTCTTGATCTCAGCTTTAACGATACATCGCTGCTTTTGCCCGCTCTAATCCAAAGCCATCTACTCACCCCTAACAAGGCTAAGGTGGGCGGTATGGCAGGGCATGGGAGTGGCAGTGCGTGCCTGCAACCCACAAATACGCGCCACAATTCCAAAAAGCTGTCCCAAGTCTCCAGAACCAAACTGACTTAGTGACTCTTCGAGACTCCCACACTGCCATGGCCAAGCAAGCCATTTGCCATTTGCCATTTCCATTGCCATTGCCATTTGTTGTTGCCAATGCTGCGTTGTGCGAGTGCCGCATCCGTCTCTTCGGTTTGGTTCGGTTCGGAGGCTTAAATCGAAATTCATGCGGCCATTGCGGCCATTCGCTTTCGATTTGTTTATAGCTTGCGTTTAATAAATTACAAATGAACTTCCAACTTCCAAGTCGAAAACACGCTAAGAGCGTCGCGTCAGAAGCACATAAAGTATATCTCCTTTAACTGCAACGAAATGTTATTCTACCAAAAACGTAGGCGGGTATATGTGGTAGTATCCTTACAGTAAACCTTCTTGGAGTTGAAAGTCGAAGAGTCAGTTGTTGAAATGCTTAAAACTGAATTTAACCAATTAGTTTAATGAGTATGTGAATTTTTTATCTAAGGAATTTGTATTTTTGTGGATAATTAAATGATGGAAAGTATTTTTAAATTTTGAGATTTTACTCAAATTTTTTATGGAAAATTGTAAGCAATTATTCTTATGATTCTTTACAAGAAAATATTAAAAATACTTTAATCTTTTATTTCACACTGCTTGCAGTGTGCAAATTATTGAAAAGTTTTTAAAATTTATTCAAAATCCTACCACTAACTTGTCTATTTCACTAAATGCAGCGCTCAGCCGTTAAATGTGAAACATTTAATGAGTTTATTATTATACATATACATATACATATAAGTATGTTTGCTTATTTTCAATTATTTGTTGTTATTTAAAGAAAATACAAAGTTGCTGTGAGCGAAAAGTTTCGACATTCTATGCCATGATAACTTTAGTTTTGTTTTATTTATTTGCCCTGCTTGTGTTTTGCTGTTTCGGTGAGTGTTTATATGAGGTCTAAGAAATATGAGCGCACTGTGGTTGACCTCCTGAGCAGTGCCCTCAGTGCCACCCCCTTCAAAATCAACCACCCCACCAGCCTGCAGAGCACACCACTCTAGCGTTGTGGTAATAAAAACTGTTTTGTGGAACAGTGCAAAATAGCAAATGCTACAAGCGCCAACGAACCAAAAATGAAATGGCTTAAGCTTTGTGCAAAGCGTCTGTTTTTGTTTCCTTGTTGTTGTTGTTTTTACTGCTGTTGCTGTTGCTGCTGCTGCTGCTCAAATATAAATGCATTTGCGACCGACCACAAAATGTGTTCAACCGGAAATTGTACGTGGAGAGTGCATGAGTGGGCGGCTTTTTGGCTTGGGGCTGATACTCGTACATTTATTTCTCTATATGTATGAGTGTGCGCCTGTCTGTGTGTAAGTGTGTGCTCAATTGGACAGTCATTGCAGTACGTTCCATTAGCTTTTTTTAAGCGCCTATTGCCGTGGTCGCTTCCTGCTTCTCTCTATGATGAAATTTTAACAGATTTTTGCGTGTGCGGCTTTTCTATATTGCGGTTGGCCAAAAGCGGCTCCCGTTAAACTGAATATATATCTATATATATTCATCTATATCGAGAGTTATACGTTCGTTGAGTGCTTATGTCACTCACTCAGTCAGTCAAATAGTTAGATTGACAGTCTCTGTTTGTCAAACAGATTTGTCGGTTTTTGGTTGTGTCATTCGCTTCTTATTTGCATCAATGCAAATCCAAAAAAAAAACGACATAAAGTAAAGTAAAAAGTGAAAAACGAAACTAAAATGGTGCATAGCAGTTATTGGACTTGTTAACGTCATCATTG
The DNA here is from genome assembly GCA_018152125.1 of Drosophila dunni. Taxonomy (NCBI): domain Eukaryota; kingdom Metazoa; phylum Arthropoda; class Insecta; order Diptera; family Drosophilidae; genus Drosophila; species Drosophila dunni. The sequence continues at coordinate 13,805,418 of JAECXC010004138.1, read as the reverse complement.
ACATCAGTTGCACCTGCCTGACACAGCACAAATTTCCCAGCTAAAGTGCAAATGAGGTAAATACACACTCACATACACACACACACTCACACACTCCAACCTCGTTTAAGTAGAAGCTAAGCAAACAGCTGGAAAATGCATCTCATGCAATATGCAAGAGGTAATCTCGTTTCTTTTAATCGCTGTTTGACATCAAAATTAGAATTTTTCTTAAGACGCTGCTGCCAACGTCTCAAAAGATGCCATACAGAGTTTAAGTTGTCTTTTGATTTAGCCCAATGTTTGCATACACCTATTCATTTAACGCTTTTTCAATAGACGCCTTCATTTTGATTGACGCTCCCGTTACATAAAAGTGTCATTCTTTGCATAGGCAAATTGAAAATTGATGAAGTTTCCCTACCATTTTCCATTTTAGTATTTTCTACTTACTCTTCTGTTTGCATTTGTTGATCTGACCACACCGTTTTGTTTGGCATAAAATCAAAATTATGCTTCCTGTTGCTCTGGGATTACTCGATGCATTTGCAATTTTCATTGAAAGCATATTTTATAATCCTTGCTGCAGTACACAATCCTAAGTTCTACTCTCTGTTTTTTTTGCTCGTTTCATCTATTGTTTTTTTCCTGTATTGCACTGCTCATTTTGTGTGTGTGTGTGTGTGTGTTTTGTGTAAAGGCAGTTGGGAATTTACCCAAAGTCCAGCATCCACTCGTTACCATTGATGCCCCATGACACGGTCCGACAATCGCTCACTTTGACGTCTGTTCCCAGCCCATTGTTTAAAGTTGCTCTTCATTTTTCCTATTCCAAGTTGTTGTTTCTATTGTTACCATTCTCTTTCCATTCTTTGGCACTTTGTGTGTAGTTATTGTACACCCTTTCATTGGGGTAACTTGAAGATCTATTTGGCTCTGCTCCTATTCTAATCAAGTTTGTAACTCTGCAATTTCCGTTGGTATTTTACGAAATGATGTTAGATTTTGGTTACAACTGGAAATTGTTAAAGTTTTAGTTGTTGTATAAGTTTTAGACTTAACTTTAGTAAAAAATTCCACCTGAAATTAAAGTGCTTTAAATTTTATTCTATTCTAGAAATCTTGAGACATTTTTATAAAACTTAAGCCAAATTTCTGAGCTCTTTTTCAACTGTTCAAAAGTTTTAATAAATTCTGAGACTGATTTCTAAACTTTATTTTAACTTAAATTTTTAACATTTAATACTTAAAGTATTGTAACTCATAGCAGAGGTGTTGCTTCTACTTGTTTGCCTTTATTTAAAACACTTTTCTCAAACATTTTTAATAAAACATTTCATTCACTTTGGCTTCTTTGAATTTAAAAGCTTCAACTTTTGTGCATTCGGTTTTCCATATTGTGTATGAGAACTTCGTCTACAATTCAATTGGAATTTTGTGCTTTATGTACGACTTTGGCATTGTTGTGTTATGGTTTCTTGTTTTAGAAGCCCCAGATGTACAGTGGATGCCATCTGGAAGTACTGGCTACATTGCCTGCATGCATTCAGGTGAAACACTTTTGCAATTTCACGCGGCCAGCATCTAGACCTCAAAACTGGAATTTCTTCTCCTTTTCACTTTCCCCTTCAATTCCCTTTAGGATTTGCTGTGTCCCCATGAATACACTCCATTTGTCCTTATCGTTTTACTTTCTCTCTCTCTCTTTCTCTCTATTTCATTTGAATCCAATATTCAGAGTTCATTGCGAGTCGTAGTAACGTCAGCAGCAGTTGACTGAAAGACAAATGGAAGCTTCAGTTGCTCAGTTTGGCTACTGGTTCCAGCAATTAAAGGATTTCATGTTGCTCCTTTTCTTGCTGCTGCTTCTTCTTCTTCTGTTTTATCTATTGCCTGAGGAAATATATACATATATATGTTGTTTTTTGTGCTCTTGTCTACATTTAGTCACTGTTAGTTTTAACTTTAAGGGTCATTTGTCTCCTGCTAAAAACTTTTCGTCTCACTTTGTTTCGCCAAGTTGCCATGTCACTGTGATGCCTCTCAAACTGGGTCGAATTGTGCCTTGTCTCGTTGAGTTTCCAAACAGTTTTATATGCTTTCCTTTTTTTTCATTTTTTTTTTTTTATTATTTTTTGGTTTTGAGTTTCCATTTTCACTGTGCACTGGACCACAAAAATGGCGCTTGACCTCCGCCCAATTATTGGTCACTTTTCTCTGCCTTCTGCTCAACCTCTGTGCTCTTCTCGCGCATATTTATTGCAATAAACAATATGAATTTATATGTGCTGTGAAACATTTTAATTAATCACTAGAGGGCATCAATTGCATTTTGTATGCTAATAATTTATGTTATAAATATTGCAAAATCTCCTGTTGCCGTTGAGCCCCAATCCCTCCAATCCATTCCATTTCCCTGTCTACCACAATTATATCCATAATTTGAGGTTTTAGCCTGCAGTGACAGTGGCTGTAGTAGGGCCAAGTAGAGTGCACTTCGTAGTGCCCTTTTCCAAAATTGCAACCCACTTTACGCCCATGGCACGCATTCGAAATGAATTGATATTCAATTATGCCAATGACTCTACACCAAAATCAAACAAATTGTTTGAATTGGGCGTGGCAATCAACCCATTTCCTAACTGCCCAGTTCCACTTGCAATCTCTATTCACCACAGCAGACTATTAAACACAGCAGTGCAAACAATAAATATTTATTCAAGTTTGCAGTTCATATAGTATTTTACAATATTTTATGTGGTTGTAATAGTTGTTAAAAATTCACATAAATAAGATAACATGATGCTTCCGAATTGTGTTTGATTTCAGTGCCACTAAAAGTTGGGTGTTCGCTTTAAAAACTTTTCAAAAAATGGTAAAACGATGAAAGTCCTGCAAAATAAAACGCTGGTGATAGGAGCTAAATTTTGACTATTGAAAATTTTGTGACTAAAAATTACTTTCTATATAGTGCAGTTCAGGTACAGTCCGTACTTTTCGATATACTCTAGCAGCAACTCTCGTTGTATGAACTGATATGTATTTTTCTTCTTCTCCGGTTTGTGCACCAAGAATGCATTATGTGTATGAAACTCATAGTCCAAATCACACAATTCATAGGCCTGGGTGAGCTTATCCTACATGCCTTCCCATGAAAATCGCTCGTCGTAGCGAGGATACTTTGTAGTTCCTATGTAAATCGGCTCCCAATAATTATATTGGGCTGTGCGTTTGCTCACATGAAAAACTCGAATTGAGTTGAATTTACTGCATTAATCCACTCTCGTAAATGTGATTCATTGTGACATGAGGGGCGGATGCGCAAGGATTGCGAAAGGATTGGGTGAATCCTCTGGCCAGCAGATATTGCAGTTTTGATTTTGTACTTGGCACCACATCAGTTTTGTCTACCTACAAAATGTGCAAAGGGTAAACAATTTTTTTCTGGAACTCGAGTAGTTGTGGACTCTTACACAACATTTGCAGAAATCCCTGAGCTAAGCCCGGCGAGGGATATAGTTCTATATTAGAAATGAGCACAAAATGTGTAAGTGCAGCACTTCTGGCTATATAACGTCCAACATTCACAGGGTATTCCAATTTTTTGACATTTAAAACTGTTTTAATTTTTATTTTCAATTATTTTTAAAGCAGTTTGTATAGAGCGCTTATTAAAAGGGACAGCAGTGTCTATTATAAGTCTTATTTTATTTATAAATACCTTTTTAGTTTTGTGCCTACTGAAATATTAAATTTAAATACGCTTCTTAACTAGGGTCCCAAGCTTCCGATACCTTAATTCTGTGATACAAAGGAAATCACACTTTATTTAGCCACAAATTTGGCAAGTCGATTCCTGGAAATCATATTAAAATTCTGGATACCACACTCCTTTCGACTTGAAAAGGCTTTTAGCTTAATGAAATACAATTTAATTATTATTTCAATAAAAACATTGAGGAGGACAGGGTATTATGCCGTCACTCACACTCAACTGCAGACTTTGCTGCTGAAGTAGCAACTAAAAATTAATGGCATTTGCAAACAAACTACCATAAGTGTCATACTTTTTAGTTAACGCAGAAAATGAGTAAAATTATGCATATAAATTGATTAGTTTTCCCATTGCGAATCAATAAAACAGAAATAAATGTGTTTTGAAGTGAGTCGCATATTGATTAGCGTAGAAAATTTTAATATGCAGCCTACGCAAATATACAATTAATAAACAAAATTAATGTACATTGTTATTCATTGTTGAATACTTTCGCTTTTCACCGCTCTTCACACCGCTTTTCCCACTTTCCTGCAAACAAGTCCCGCTGGACAACAAATTTTAATTATGCGCCATCGAATGGCGGCGCCAAAAATACTATATAGAAAATATTAGTAATTACGAGTTGGAAAATTCATGAAAATATAATTTGCGATTATTGTTATTAGTGTCAGGCAACAGGCTATGATTACGGTTGTGCTCGGCCAAAAAACCCCAAGCCAGAAAAACCTACAACACTCTCCACCTCCTGGCCCCTTTCTAAACCTAAAAACTCCCATTTTGTGCAGAAAACTTTCAATGGCGTAAAAGTTTTACGACGAGCGACAGCAGTTGAAAAATTTATAAATTCAATAGCACCTAATTAAAATTAAATCTGAAAGCTTGTTGTATCGACGTCGGCACATAGCTTAGGCACCAGCGACAACAACACGAAGGTAGAGAACAACAAGCTTAACAACAATTACAAATCCAACAATACGCTGGCTTTTGGGCTGTGCAAAGGATGCTGTCTAGTTTGCTATTGCCAGGATATGCACGGTAAACGCTGTAGCCGGAAATGAACACGTACGCTGTCGGTGTGTGTATACACAGGTATAGCTACAGGTGTGCGTGTGCCTAACGGAGCTAAGCAAAAAGTTTTCTCTGCTGTGTGCTGCTTATTTATGAGTCTACCTTGGCTGTGTGTGTGTGTGTGTGTGTGTGTTAGTACAATATTAATTATTGACAGATTTGATATCGGCTTAAAGTTTCAGTTTCAGTGAATGTTTTGTAGGATAAAAGATAAAGCAAAAAACGTAAATTGAAGTCACTTGTCGCATCATCAGACAAATCCAATTTAGAGTAGCCTACGTCTTACCACTCACTGCTACCACCTTTCAACCCATTCACACTACTTGGTCAAAATATAGGTGGCTGCAAGCAACAACTTTAACCCATGACTCAGAGGTCACTTTGTGACTTGGCTGTTGCACTTCACTTCAACTCCGCTCCACTTCACTTCACACTGCAGCACTGGGAAATGAACCAATAAATCAGTTTATAATGGCAAAAAGGCAAAAGCAAAAGCAAAATGATGTCAGGACATAACTTTTTGGCGCCTCTGCAGCAGCTGCATAGATCAATGTACACCAAAGTCGAAAGTGTTTTTTTTTTCTTTTCACATGCTGCAACTGAAAGCAACGCAATGGAATTATATTTACTTGTGTTGTGCAAATAGGCAAGAGACGCTACAAGACTGAACTAGAAAAGGGTAGTGGGAACAGGGGGTAGACGTGGAGACTTCTGCAAGACTGTAGGTAAATGAAGTTGTAAGGGATACTGAAAGCGATTGAAGATTTTCAGCAGAATTCACAGTGAATAATTCATTTGAACACATCAGGAAAAGTTTCCTGGAACTAGAAAGTCGATGCGGCAGATAAACAATAATTAATTAACAATACAAGCTAAAATATATACTAGATTTATTTAGTTTAAATTATTTAGAGAAATTAAAAGGAAGATTCCTTCCTTTTAAAAATTTTAGAGATTCATACTTTGAAAAAAAGTTTTTAGAAAATTTACAAAAATAATATTATCCAGTTGAGTAATAATTTTTAAACAGGGAAACTTAAAATTCTATGGCAATTTATTATGAACATAACTTTCAATTAAAATTGAATTATATTTATTAGATATTTAAAAATCGTATTTAGAGCAATTTGGTTTATTTAAATATAGTTGAAATGTGAATAATAACAGATATAATAACAATAAATTTTCTTTCTTTTTGTTCATCCAAAAATCACGAAACATTTAGCAAATCTACAGCTGCATACTATATAATTGCTGAAAAAATTCACTAAAATGATATATGCATTGCAATTGAACAATAATTCATAGCAAACCGAATATTTTTTGTTTCTTGTGCAGCCCTGGTAGCCGATGGTGGCAGCTGCAGAAGTGCAGCCGAGTATAAAACATGAGGGAAGCGATTGAACGGCTGTAAAAGAACAAACAAGTGTTGCAAAATGCTATGAAATATATATTTTGCATGTACTTATATTTTATAGCAGAAAGTATAATAGATGCGAATTACACTATAGTAAATGTGACTGGAAAAGTCTGCTTGTCAACAGCAACAACAACAAGAGAAATAATAATGGCATAGACAGTGTCAGGCAGCGCTGCATATTTCAACACTTCCGGTTTGATTTCAAATTGCAAACAAAATGGCCGACAGACGTGTTTCCGCTTGTAGCAAAAGGCACCTGACTGACTGACCAAACACAATGCTCCCCCAGCAGCAATGACAGAAATGTCCATTTAAGTAGTATATAAATAGTGTTTTTGTACGAATGTTGAGTGCGTTTTCATCGTAACTGGTTTATGGCCACAGCCCACTGGCCACGCCCTCAATGACCAGCACAGCCAGCCAGCATTTTTGCCATAACGATGATAATCAATGTGAATAGTTTGTGACACGCCGTGTGAGCTTTATTTTAACATTTTATTCACCATTTTTGTAGGTCCTGTGTTTGGGTTTTAGGACGCGTGTTTGGGTTCAGTTTTGGTCTTGGGTTTAGGTTTGGGTTTGCGTTTGGGTTTGGGTTTTAGCGCTTAACTCTTTAATCTTGCAGCCTTTTTTCGGCTATGCGCAGTCGACATAAAAAATTTACCAGTTGATTTTATGCTGGATTAAGCTTAAACTTTATACTAAAAGGAACTAAGCAAGCGTAAATGGAGCCAGCTCTCTTTCTTTCTATTTTACCCTTTTTTCGTCTCTCTTTTTCTTCTAACCGTTTGGCTGTTGTTGTTGTTGTGTTTCTTGGCAGTTTGTGTGTGCTCTGGGTCTGGGCCCTTGTTAAAATAGCTTTACTGTACGCTATTGAGCCCTTCGACTCGTAACCAGCCTAGCGTGCCTGAGCCATTGGCTTGTCCTTTTTCATGTGTGTTAGTGTATGTGTGTGAGTGTGAGTGTGAGTGTGAGTGTGAGCGGGTTGAAGGACACTCTGCAGCCACGTCTGACTGATTTTGGCGCATTCTCGTAACCCGAACAGCGGCTGACTCGAAATATTTGCTGTGACAGTTTTTTCTCCGCTCTCTTAGTTTTTATTTTCCTTCCTTTTTTTTGGGTTGTAGGTTGTGCTACCAAATTCCCCATTAACTGCCCGACTTCGGAGTCCACTCCCCTCTTGATGGCTTACCATCTCTTCACATAATTCAATGCGTTTGCGAATCGAAAGTCCATCAAGCAAGTGGAAATTGTGGCAGTGGTTTATAGGCTTATACACCATATCGTAGCCAATTTTTGGAGGCATGCAACTCTCGTGTAATAGCTCCATTATATAATTATTATGCATTATTGTCTGGGTCGTCTGTCACGTTGGTTATAGCCAACGGAATTGTGGCTCTTACCTGGTCGCCTGGCCAATACTGGCCACGTACTGAACCTGCATGTCTGAATTGGTCAGCTTTGCGTGATTTTTATTGGGTAGAAACTGCTCGTTTGCCACATTACATTAATTTACTCCGTATCAACAACTCAGCTATGTTGAAAGGCAATAAAAATTTGTGTCATTCAACTGGCACGACAATCTCACACTCCCCTCCCAATACTCGTTGCCCCTCTTCATCTTCATTGGCACCTCTTACGCCCACCTCTTTATTCGATAACCATCGATATTCCATGTCATGTTGTTGCTGCTGCCGCTGTCGAATCGACAGAATCCAATTTCATTTCAATTGACCAGGCTATGCATATTTAATGCCATAGCATATGATTTGCAATCTCATACCCGAATGCGATTCATAAGTGTTTATATTATTTATTATGTAACTAGCATAAAAGTAGTATTGTTAGGTGTCTAGTGGGTTTAGTTAGAAGTTAAAAATTGACTAAAAATACCCTTTACTTAAAACAATCACAGATCAGTGAACAGAGTGCCCAATAATGTATATACAAACTTAGCCTCTTAGCTGAAATTGCCTTAAACGAGCTGACTTAGTTTATATAATAATAATAGCTGTGTTTAATTTAAATTACTAAGATGCTTGTAATGGTCATTAACTGTTTAAATTAGTTTCGGTTAAGGCATTTTAACGGCTTTATAATTACTTTGTTTGCTGATAACGACGACGTGCTGGGGTTAAATATGTAAAATGCTTTTTCCAGACAGTTCCCACTCCTTGATCACTGCGGCACTGCGGCACTGAAGGCACTGAAAACTTTTAAACAACAGAGTTGGTTTTTAATTGCATATTTATACTTATGTGTGTGATCAATTCTTGTAAAAAGGCTGAAGACTTTGTAAATAAATCAATGTACTGCATGTGGGTACGAAGTATGTTATGTAGTACATGTAAGTATACATATATACTTGTATATGTATATGGATTTTATACTTTTCTCTTTACTTTACTTTACTTTATTTTTTGTGTAAAATGCCCGCGGGTTCTTTGTGCCATGGCCGGTGAAGAAGTAAAATGGTTAAGGAAAAGCGAGCACATTTATTTGGCTTGTTGCGGTTGCTGCTGCTGTTGCCAAGTCTGCTTGCCGTTGCCCCTTTTCCCACGCCCTTTTTGATCCTGCTACCGGACTAGCCCCCCTTTTAACCACGCCCAACACTCCGTTGCTGCTTTTGGCCACATTGCCTGCTGGGCCTTTGTTCTTGCGACGGTTTTGTGGTTTTATCCAGGCTAAAGATGAAACTGACTGGCTGCCTGGCTAGCTGGTTGCCTCTTAAAGTGAATATGTGACGAAAGCATTGAATTTATTTCACTCACACACACACATATAAACACTCTCACACACACACACACATACTGACACTAGTACACATTGCTGTTTTTCCCCTTCGCAGATAGCCGCATAAATTGGTCGGCAACTAATTGAAAATGCTTCTTGTGCTTGTGGTTGTCTCACACACACTTCCAAACACACACACCCACACATACTAACACATTCAATAAACTACACATGTGCTTTGTGTGTATGTGTGCGCCTTGTGCGCAATCTAAACGCTAATTAAATGATTCAATGATTCTGCTCTCTCTCCCACAAGTAGTCTCTTCCCTCCTCTCAGTTCCTACTTACTCCCTACACTTTATCCTTAGCTTGTTGTCCTACCTTCCCCCTCTGCTGCTTTGCAGCTACTTTACCTTAATTTCTTTTTATTGTTTCTCGCATGTTCTTTCAATTGCTTTTATGTTGCAAGCAGCAGCAGAAGCAGCAGAAATGGCGACCAAAGTCCAAGTAACTCCTTCAAGTGACTCTGACGAGTGCTTCCAAGACTTTTCATGTGAGTGTGTGCGACTGTGTGTGTGCGGGTTAATTGAATTTTATGTCTTGGTCACCAATCCGACTGGGTCCGCCCTTTTACCGATTTCGACCGCCCTCTCTACACAACTGGCAAATTAATTTCCTTATATTGACTTTTTTCACTTGCCCATTCGTTCTGCGTGTTTTCCTTGTTCAATTCCAACTGTTTATACCCTGTATTGCTTTGAGGATTAACAAAGGGAATGGCTAATTTATTGATTAGTCAAGATATGGGCAAAAGTTCGATACTAAAGTCTTTAAATTGCTATCTTTTCAGATACTTAAAAGATTAAAACATAACTAATTAGTTAGTTTTGAAAATTAGGCAAAATTTGAATAATCTTGTTATAAAACATCCCTTCAAAACTCCTTCCAGAGTATTCCACAATCGATCACTTGTTTCCCACGCAAATCTCATTTAATTTTTCTTGCAAAAGCCTCAGAATTTATTGCAAAAAACTAGAAAATTGCCTGCGTCTAATGAGCAAATGATACAACAGGACACAGGAGGCAGGGTGCAGGACACCATGTGTTAAGTATCAGCAACAAAATAGAGAAAAGAGTATGAAGTGTTGGGAGGGTGTATTCACTTAATTTTAATGGATTCGCACTCGCAATGAACCGCAAGCATATGCAAATGTCTCGAGCACCTGCTAACAACATTAACTAGCATAAAATGAAGTGTGGTAAGGAGAGGGAGAGGGATAGAGAGAAAAACATGAGAACGCGGCGTGAGAGATGAGAGACGTGCTCATCGTTTGCCAAGTGAGGACTCTGTGCACTCCATCAATAATTATACCAAGTATGTTGCATATATTTTGGGCTAAGGTTCCGGAAGTTGATGATATGAAAAGAGGATTCGCTGCTAGAGTTGGAGAAAGGACTGAAAAGGCTGTCGAGGTTGTCGCTATTCGCGCCGTTTGACTGTGCAAATGTTTGTGCAGCACTTCAAGTGTGTGCGTGTGTGTGTACGTGTGTGTGCGAGTGAGTTTTGTGTGTGCAACGTTGTTGGCATTCTCACAAAAATAAGACGGTTAACATTTTTGAGTGCTCTGAATGCAGAGATTGTGGCCAGGAGTATGGCGGAAAGGCGTCAGCAAAGTAGGCGGCAAAAGAGTTGGAGGGACGGGGGGAAAGTGGGCTGCAGGGGGGCATGCCAGAATCTAGCTGCTTTACTTTGCTCTTTGCCGGCTGCACTTAAATATTTTGCATATGCGTGGAGTGGCCCCAATGCCGTTGCGGTTTGACGACAGCAAACGCTAAGTATGCTGCAGTTTAAGCTCGCCCCCATTTCCCGACTTTTCCCAGTCCCCTGCTCCACCCTTTCTCCCAACTCCCTACGTTATGCTCCAACAAGTTTGCTTGCATTAGTACTTATTTACTTAGCTCGCTTTAGGGCCTGAAAGACAACCAACAAATTTGAGTATTGGTGTGAAATATATCTGTAATGAAAGAGCACAACAGCAATTTACATATATTTTCTAATTAATGTAAAACAAGAGAGAGATAGGGAGAGACTGAGGGAGTGAGAGGGAGCTTCTGTGTTTGTGTCTGGCTAAGAGAGACAACGATTGTGCTTAAGTTGTTGAGTGAAAATGTTATCTGTTATCTTGAAGGAGATTTGAGCCCTCGACAGTAGCTGAAACAAAAGATGATTTATGGTAAAATTGATATTAGAAAATGTAGCACAAAATGTAAAATTCATTATAAAATGATTGCTGATTTGTAAGGGAGAAATATTATATTATTAAAAACTGTAGCTTAAAATATCGTAAATCATTACGTAGAAATATTAAATTTCTACAGAGGTTTGAGTTCTCTTAACTTCTGTTTATTATTTTAACATTTGAAATTTTGTTTGCCATTTTAGAGTTTTCTTGGAATTATTCCTTCAATTTATGTGCATATGTGTTGGTGTGAATCAACTCAAAATTACTTTAAAGTCTCTTCTTTCACCTTATTAATGTTTGACTGAGCTTGAAAACACTCTAATGTATTTTAAAGCATTTTTTAATTACCTGATTACAAGCAACGCTAGTTGCAATACTGTCTTTATTACGATTAATTTGATCATTCCATTAAGAACACACTCGTACACCCACTTACCCACACACACACACATGCACATGCGAGAAACTAGCTGGTCCAACTTCCATAAAAGCCTTGATTTAATTGTGTAACACAATAAAGCAATTAAATTATAGTTTCTACACAACTTGATAACTTAATTTTCAGCATCATTCCGATGCCAATACTGAAACCCTTCATGTCTGAAGAGATTTTTCTGCTGAAATGAGGCAACTAATTTTCTATAATACACAGTGCAAAAAACCCACCTCCACTTTACACACACCCCCCACACACACTGTAATGTGAAGTTTTCCAGTATAAAAAGCAATTTATTTAATTTTACGCAGCAGCATTTTTAAGGGTTTTATGTTATTTACTTGGGGATGGGAATGGATAAGCTGTTGCTGTTGCTATGCTAATCAAGAGCCAAGAGACCAAACAAGCGGATGTCGTAGCATAATTTATTATAGTTTTCTAACCACAAGCAAGACACATGACAATGCCGCATCCCCATGCCACCAATTCCCTTCCAATCCCACTTGATTCACCCTCTTCTCTCGATCTAATGCTTTTGTCTTTAGACAAGGACGCGCATCGTCCCAAAATTAATTGAATTTTTGTACCACAAATTCTCTAGAATTTCTGGCCAGACATTTTCCGTTTAATTGCTGCCATCATCAGCGCAGCGGTTAAATTTTTGAGATCGACAGAAGCCGGAGTGGAGCATAAATAGCTCGACTAGGGATGAGAAGGGTTGTGATGAAGGAGTGTAGAGAGAAAGAGACGAAGTCTGGGCAACATTTCATTTCATATTTAACGCATTTTTGCCATCAGTCTTAGCCTTTGCGTCCTCGTCATACTTGTGGTTCAAGAGAGAAAGTGTTCGAGAAGCAGAGCGAAAGAGAGTGAGGTAGAGAAAGAGAGCCTTGCGGTTAGTACCGACAGCAATCAAAGCAATTGCCGTCTAGGCCTTTTCTCTAATAAAATAATTGAATTGCGGCAATGCGGTAGAGCATAGTCTTAAATATATATAATAGTACGTATATATATCTATGTAGAGTACACATCAAAGCAATACACATGCAATTAGCCAAGCAATAGGCCAAAAGACCAAAAACCACTTGGATTAATTTCAAAAGACATTCTTTCAACGCCAGCATCACGATAAATTTGAATTGTTGACAGCGAAAAGATTCTAGAAAATATCAATAAATTAAAAGCTTGAGAAAATTTTGGCAGATGAATACACGATAAATTTATTAAGAAATAAGTGCACAAAAATAAAATAAATAATAGAAATTTATGCATAAATAATTGGAACATATTTTCAGATTCAGTACTCTACAAATAAAATAGTTTGATACTTAAAATAATAAATTAGCATTTGTATTTTTGTTCTCAACATTTTTAGTTAAAATAATATACAATATAAAAATATTATTTTAAAATAAAAATAATTTGAATCAACCATTTTACGCCGCTTTAAAAAGAAACTAAATTTAGTACAAACTCCGTTGATTTTCTTCAGCCCTAAAAGTATGCAATGAAATTTGTGCAATCGTTTTCTTGATAATTAAAATGTGAATTGAAGTTCAATGTTACATAAAGGATTACAATCATTGTTTATCGCTCCGCAGAGAATCACCATTAAAATTGATTTACTAATAAATTTCCAAGCGTTAGGGCAATTAAGATTGGGTCAGATGAGAAGCCCCAAAAAACGAAATGCGACTGCGAATTCAAATTGAACTTTTTATCTATGCGCTGAGGTAGACAACAATAAATTCAGATAAATAAGTGGAAAGGCATATAAAAAAACATAAAATAAAAATAGAAAACAGAAAACAGAGAAGAAAAACAGCATTGCTTATTGGTCGAGTCAGCAATGCTTAAATTGCCCACGCAGCCAATGCCGCTAAAACCGAGAAAAGACCAACGAAGAGGAAGAAGTATAAAAAAAGGGAAGATCCTAGAAGCAGTACCAAGTTGTCAGTTGACGGTGCCTCTACCCCAATGCCAGGACCTTCCCACGCTTCCTTGTCAAAGAAACCATTAAAACAAACACACGCACAAAACATTTCTCGATGCATAAAAAATGGCCCAAAACTGGCTAAAGCAACCGAATGTACAACAACAGCAACAACGACAACAACATTAACTGAATCGAAGCGGCGCATTGTCAAATTCTTTTGACACTTATCCCTTGCCGGCGGATCCCCTCCATTGCCCCTACCTACGTTACTTGCGGGTCACCCTATCTGGCAGACAAACGTGCCAAGGACCTTACTTTAGGCCCTTTTTATTTTGGTAGAACTTAATATGCAAATGCGGCTCATGTCTAGGCCTGGCTATGTCACCTGTCTCGCTCTCACGCATGCAAACATTTCATTCGGTTTTGTGCTTCATTATTATTATTATTATTATTTTTATTTTGTTTTATATGTATGCTTCTTACTTCTGTTGTTGTTGTTGGTGTTGGTGTATTCTTGCTGGCTGCTTTCTTGATTTTTATTGCAAGAATGCGAACGTCGGCCGTTTTTAAAGCCACCACAGGACCTAACTCAGACCACAAAAACACACAGACACACACATACGTACATAGATATTACGAAGGCTCGGCAAGCAGCTCGGTGTGTGTGTGTGTACGTGTAGCAACACTTACACGAAAATGATGAATGATTTTATGGTTTGCTTGACCTGAATTTTATAGTATGCATGCACGCTGTCCCCCTGACACCCCCTTCCCTAAAACAACCCCACCTCCTCCTTCTTACCACACACACACACACTCACTTACACACACACCCCTTGCTGCTGTCGCCTGAGCATTGCGAGTGGAAAATTTTATGTTTGCATAAGAAATTGGATTTTTGCATTAGTTATGGAAATGAGAAAACTTCAACTTGATTTGTTTTTCACTGGCTGCTTGAACTGGGTTGGGTTTTGCTACGGGTTGATTTCGTTTGGTTTGGTTTGGTTTGAGTTCATGGTTTGGGTTTGGGTTTGGGCCTGGTCTTTGGACCTGGTCAGTAATAGAAGTGGCAGCACGCTCACCAGCTCTTAGTAACTGCTTTGCCTAGGTTCATCTTTTTTAATTCGTCTTTTTATTCTTTTTTTTTTTGTATTTTTGCATTCTTTCTTTTGTCGGCTTTTGGTTAGCATTGGTTTTTGCATTCGTTTTGTGGTGGTCCAATGGATCTATGGCTTTTTGGTGATGTTCTTTCGTTTCCGTTGCTGTGCTCAGTGCCTAATGCTTATTAGATTTGGCTCATGAATCAAGCCAGTTGCAAAACTGCCAGTGAAACCTGTTGTAGTGGCACCCACGTCCCCTCCTGCTAAATCCAATCAGCAGCTGTATCTCTAGCTTGATAACCCCTATCTAGTTTTGGGTTGGCAATACTGCAGAAGATGGCAGATGCCAAGTGCTTTTACAGAGTGCAAACAGAACGCATTGCATTCCATAAGTTGCCACAGCATATTGCGCAATCTGCCACAAAACAAGCCGTGATATATATCGAAAAAGTAACAAAAGTAAAAACAAATACTCGACTCACCAAATATTATATATGTACTGCATCATTACATATATTTTTATTTACAACCTATATGTATATATACTTTATACGTACTCATATGTTTTTATTTGGTTGTGGCCGAAATATATAAGTAAATCCTTGAGCGCACAGTGGCAATAAAACGTGGGCGTTACCAGTTTTTGGGATTTTCCGTTCAATTTTCATGTGTCGATGCATAGACAGGCAGCCCTAAAGGAAAAGTACCAAACTTAACGTACGCAGAGTTCGGTGTTCGGTGTTGACTGGCATTTTGCAGACGATTGACGCTGCTGGCCGCAACAATTGACCGATTATAACAGAAGCCAACGCGATAGCTATAACAATAACATTGAATTGATATGGCACTGAATGAGCGAGAAATAGAAAGACAGAGAGGGGGAGATAAAACGTTATATTCGCACCAATAATACCCTATAAAAGTGAAGCGGAAATGCATTCCAAAACACGCACATTTATGTGATAAGTTAAGATATTAAACTCAATGTGCGACTTAATCTACTTTGCTCTCCCACTGTCTCTCTCTCTGTCTTTCTTTCTCTCCCTTGCTCTCTCTTAGGAAAGCAATGCGATGAAATCTTGCGTTTTCGCAGCTTAACAGATTTAAAATCATTTGGAGCTAGAGCAGCTCAAGGGCAGGACTTTTTGAAATTTTATGTAGTATACTTTTAGGCAGCAAAGTAATTATTATGAATTATAAATAAAAAATGTTTAAAGCATAACTTGTGAAGTATATATTTATTTCCTTCTATACTCTCGTGATTTTAATTTATTTTAGAATATTTGATATAATTTTCTATTTGTTTTTTCTATATTTTGTTGAGGTCGAGTTCATATTCATATCCTAAAACATTCTTGTATTATTTATGTATAATAATATTTTGTCTATAGTTTTTGTTTTATGCTCATCTAATAAAATAACAGCACCGTTTGCTTATCGCACTTGCCAACACTGTTATGCCTGCTGCTACCCTAGAAAACAACATTTGGCAACGTTTCGTAGCTCTGTTTTAATATTGGCAACTTTTTTAATTATTTGCTTGAAACGTTTGTCGATTTGTATGACTTTGTTGTTGATTTGTTGCTTTTGCCATTGTTGTTGTTGTACTGGTTGGTTGGTTGCTGGCAAACTATGGCGGCAATATGTGCCAACGGTTGAATAATCTGTCAATAAGCTTTTGTCATCGTTTGGCTACGAAGCGCAGCAGCAACGAGTATGAGGATGTGGAGCAGGAGTCGCAGGACGACTGCTGTGGCTGCCACAAACAAACATTTTGCTATTGGATGCCAGTTGCTAGCCGTTGGCTGGAAAAGGTTTTTTGGGAGGTGGTTAAAAGGAGGCGTTTTTCATATATTGCGTCTTGGGCGCGGCTTCTTTTGCGAGACAAGGGCTAACAAATAGAAAAAAATAAAAGAAAGAAGAAATCCAATTGAGTAGGGAGAGAGAAAACTTTTTAATAAAGGTCGATAGCTGCATGTCAATTGGCATGTTGCCTCGAACCCTTCCCCTTGCCCCCCTACTCCCACACACACACTGAACTTTTTGGCTCGTCACGTCACGTCACGATTAGCTTGGCAATAGTTCAGTCTCTGCATCAGCATCCGCATCCGCATCCGTATCCGGTTTTCAAGTGGGCGTACTTCAACTCTGAATGTTACTTTGTCATCCGTTTTATCACTTATTACTTCCGTTGCGACACTTTTCCGACTTGACAGCAGTCGCTTAATTTCTATCACCTTTTGCATTTTAATTCACTAGTTTTTGTTTTTTCCTCCCGTTTTTTTCGACTTTCTAGCTTTGTTCTTTGTTCCTTGCTTGTAATGAGTTTTTGGGCTCAGAAATGAGAGAAATGCAATTTAGACGTTCACCAGTATTATTTGCATTGCATACTTTGTGGCGCTCGGACATTAGCATTTATATGGGTAACTTTTCATTCATCTAATTGCTATTTGGGAGCTGCCAAAATAAATCTTAGCCGACAACTAAAACTACTCAAAAAGTTACGCTACCCGAGCCAATTTCAAGTTGCCCCCTTACCCCTGTCACCCACCACCACTTTTTCGAGGGTTGGCAAAGCGATAAAATATACATAAATAACCTTTATTACACATGCTGCTGTTCAAGTGCTCGAACTTTTTCAAGTCCACTTTGCACAGTTGTTTTCGAGTAGTTCGTTGTGCTCGGGGTTTTTCGGCGTGCTTTGTGCTCGGCGTTTTGTAAGCTCTTGTTGTTGCTGTACGCATTTTAGCCAACATCTGAACAACCTGGGTGCCCTTAGCTGGAGCAGCCAGAAGGCCAAAACCAATAACCTGAAACCCAAAAACCATAAAGCAGTACATACAGTTCAAAGTTCAGAAAAGTGTTTTGTCGAGCTTTTTTGTTGACAATTGATTCGTACATTCGTCCAGCTTGTCAGAATAAGTTTGCCAGCTTAAAAAGTGCTAGTTTTTTAAACAACTTTTGTAAGTTGTTTAAGCATCTGATGCTGGCAGTAAATTTATCTATAAGCATGCTAGAAATGAACTAAGACATTTAGATTTCTTTCAATGAACTGCAGCCAATATGAGTTAATTAAAGCATGGAAATCCTAATGTGAACTAATTGGATTTCGTCATCAGCCAACTGATGTACATGTAAGGCAAAGACAAGACTGTGATTACATGCGCAGCGTTAGTTTTTAGACCCGGTAAGGAGAAAATTACTAAGGCTTGAAGGTTATTCAGAAAAGAAATGGGTGGAAGGAGGCAATGCTACACGATCTGTATGATCTCATTGTCTCCATGCTAGTTCCACCTACCACGGCCGAAAAGCGTCCAAAAAAGTCTAGAAAACTTTTTTGTTATCTAAATTTTCTTGTAAGCACAGACATTTATGTCTTGCACAGGGTCTCTTGGAGTCCACACGCTCGAGTGTCGCCTCTGCTACTAGTTCTATTTCCACTACCCACATTGAGCCATTCAGTTGGTCGGCTTTATGTGTTCTTGGATTTTCTTTTTCTCAGCTTCAGATATGACCCTTTTGATATGTGCGAACGGAGTGTTTAGCAGCTTGTTGCTTTGCAGGCACGCAGCAAAAGAAGCAAGGACATAAGGACATTCTCCTGCTGTTTCGCATCGGCTTTCATTTCAGCCATTTCGGTTTTTCCTTTTCGCCGCGTTTCCTAATCCAACAAGCAACAATAAGCCTTGGTAATTATCTGCAAAGTGACCATTAGGCGATTAGTTGACGCTGCCATGCTTCCCATACCATTTCCGCCTGCTTTCAGTTTACGCCCCAACTAATATGGCTAATATGAACAGTTGTATGTGTGTATGCGTGTGTGTGTGTGTGTGTCGCTTGTGTGTGCGCCGTGTTACAAAGCACAAAGTTTTAATATGTTCAATGCTATTTAGTTAGACAGACAAAAAAGTAAAATAAAATAAAAGTAACCTTTCATGTCAGATTACGACACGGGATTGCCGGTTTAATATTACGAACTACTCAGGTTTTTTTCATAAGGTAAAGCTGCAATGAAGCTGAACAGATTTTTTTAAAGATTGAGAATTAAGGAATTAAGTGCGCATTAGAAAAAATATTTATTTAAAACAAAAAAGATATAATGATGGTAGAAAATTTGTAGTTAATAACTCTATTTAAATACTATTTAATTATATATCAATAAGCATTTAAATATTGGTTAATTTTCCATAAACAAATTATAACTTTAGATATGTTCCCTTAGACTGCTGATCATTACTTTAACCTAATCACGTTCAATTATTGTCTGAAGTTTAATCAGAATCAGTCTTCAAGTTATTCCTACTCCTTGGACTTAATACTCATTCATCTTTATGTCCTCTAACTTTGTCCATTCCACTTCAAAGTAGCTTCTTTTAATATTTTTTTTGCTTTGCTCTTCGTACTCATTTTTATGTTCATCTTATTTGCATTTGCATAGTTTCCGTTTTCTGTCTGTCGTGGCGATATTTTCTTTGCACGATGTGGTTAGAGTGGAAATGGTGGAAAATATGATGAGTTTAAGCTACCAAGTGAAACCCTCAGTACTCATACCTTAGGCAACGATATGGTTTATGAACTGTTGCATACATTTTGAGTACGGCTAACAAGCTGACTTAGTATGTGATAATTTTGCTGGCCAATAGTAGTTTCATTTTCCTTGCTTTTTTCATATTTTGTGTCTTTCGCTCTGTCATCAAGTAGAAGGACAACAATGTTCAGGGATTGCGACAAAAGCTGCATTTGCTTAAAGCAAGAGAATTCCAAAAATTACCATAAGCAGGTTTTTTTTTTGTTTTTGTAGCTTTTCGTTTTTTCTCCTTGGACATTTTCCATGCCCCATGCCCTATTTTGCCATGTAGCATATCGATGTCTAAGTCTAAGCACACGCGGCGCATTGAAAATTATTTACGATAACGATCGCATAATCATAATAATAATCACATTATAATAATTCTTGGCTTTATGGTCGGCCACCGGGGCTTCACTGTACTACGTATTACGTAGTATGGTCTACGGTTTGCGGACTACGGTCTACGGTCTACGGCCTTTGTGGTCTCTGAGGACGTGTAATAGTTGCTAATAAAATGCAATGCCCATCTGCCTCAACTGGCTTGGCCAGAACTCTGCTGGCTTATAAATTTATCCACAACGGAGCTGATACAAAAAAACCAAAGTGGGGAGGAGGGAAAAGGCCAACGAAGGGGGCAAAAAATGGCAACTGCATTGATGTTATTACCTGTGCTGCCAACTATTTGCTAAAGTCAATAAACCAAAATGACAGGCCGACAAACTGGGGCGGAAAGGCGACAATATGCTTGCTGTTCGAGACCCCAGACACGAGACACGGAACACCCCCAACGAGTACATGCTACCAACATGGAGTGCCCCAACTCTTTAAACTACCCGCGCGTTTCTACATTGCAGTTGTTATTTTATGTTTTGTTTTGCTAGCAGCAAATTATTGTTATGCTTTTGGATTTTGCGCATAATTTTGTAGTTTTCGTTGTTGCTGTTGTTTGAGCTATTTGGAGTATGTTACTCATACGGCATGTGAGCCCTGTTTTGGCATGCAAATTTGTATACAGTTTTAAATGAGCCATAGCCTCAAACATGCTTGCACCACCATCAGTACGACCACCACTTGCAACAACAACTACAATAACATAATTTTTCTTTTATTTTTCAGCATTTTCAATTTGTTTTTGGAAAGGCATTTGGCACGACCAGCTGAGGGTAACCAGAAGAGCAGCTGTCGTCGTTATCGCCATGGGTTTGCCACTTTGATGCGATTTTATAGGGTATAGAAGGCTTGGCAAGGCATGCAGCTTTTCTAAATCTAAATGTTAGAACGTCTGAAGCGGGTAGTAAACTCAGGTAAGTTTTTGCTTATATTAAAAACTAATATAGTTTTAGTCAATCAAAGACTATATTGGCCATAAAAGGTAATAGTGTTATATAGGGTATTCCACTGCTTGATTTGAGCTATTATCTCATAGCTGTTCAATAGCCGTTTCTGGCTTATCAGCTGTTTGCCCATTGACAGCACTGATTACGGCAACTAAAAACGGTTTATAAATTATTAAAGATAATATTATTATTATTATTAAAATATAACAATATCAATAGCGGCACCAAAAATTTAATCCATCAAGAATTTCAATTTTCAATGAATCAAAATGTAATCGCAAAACATAGTTAAACGTTGAAGTTAACGCACATGAGTAGTATTTGTTTTGGCCACTTGAGGGCATTCGAACCTTGAACGTGACAGATAGCAAAGGGCTTAGTCTATTCTTACAAAGATAAACAATGTGGCTACACTACCGCATTGCATTTAGCATATACGTAATATTAGTGAAAAGTTGTTACTGACTGGCGCACGTGGCGTATAATCTATATCTTATACATTTTTGTAGTATTCTTCAGGGCATTTAATGTTCGGTTATGAGCACTTTAACACGCTGCGGCTGCAAATTGGTTTCAAAAAAATCGACAGCAGACAAAATAATAAAGCAAAAACAAAAAAAAAAAAAAAAGAGTAAAAAGACTTTGGCAAGTTTATTTATGCTTTGCGTGTCTGCTGTGAATTAGTGCCAAATTTGATTATCTATGGCCACACACAGACAGATAGATACTCACTCATATTTAGCTAAAGATACACACACACACACATACAGAGGCACACGGAAAAGCCCACATGGAAACAAGCCTTAAAGTAAGTCACGATGTGTTCACCGACAGCTGACAGTTGTTGTTGCCGCTGTGTGGGTGTTGTTCCAAGTGCTGGTGTTGTTGTTGTTGTTGTCACTGTCTATTCGTTTTCATAACGCCCATATAAAATTGATTTCTTTAATCAATTTAAATATTTATGGCTTTTCGGTAATTTTCACTTGCTCCCTTTCCATTTCTGCTCATTTATTTGGCTTTTGATTTCCGCTTTAAAGATTCACGGATTCATTTTAAAATCACCTCGAGGCGTTTTCCATTAAACACTCTACTCTACTCCTTTTTTTGTTTCATTTGCGGATTTGAGGAGGCGTGCCGCGCCCACATTTGCGTGCTGCCATCAGCAAAGATTTTGAATGTCATAAGTCACATGCCAAGCGGTAATTAGTGTAAAACTCTCTCAATGGTTTGACCTTTAAGGCGCAGCTTGCGGATAGACCGCGAGACGGCCTAAACTAGTTCAAGGATTTTGAGGCATAACCGAAAAGAAAATAAAACTTGCCGACACAAACAATTATTATTAAAGCTATTAATAATAATGAAATTGGCTGCCTTCTAGTCTGTTGTTAAAGCATTAGTTAATTTATCAAGTTCTTGTCCCAGCGAAACAGCTTAACAAAATTATACTTATTTAAAGTTCAGTTTTTTTCCTCAACTCACTTAGAAACTAATTTAAAAGTTTCAAGAGTTTCGCAAAGGTCATTGACCTGGCTTGGACTTGAAAAAGATAGACTACATAAGATTAAGTTAATTAAATACGCTTGAAGTGTTGTAAGAGTGGAGTACAAACTAGTGACGAAAGTGTTCTAATATTAGTTTTGAATCATGCAGAGCTGGGAGTAAATGTAATTAGGATTTTTTAGAGACCACCACGCTAGTGACTTAAGTAGTCAAACAGTCCCCCTTCAATGCTCAAATCAAAATAAGTTGATGCTGCAGAACAAATTGAACTAGAGTGTGACTGTCACCTTATCGATTAATGGCAATGGAGTCAAATTATATATATGTATTTGCTATATATGTGTAGGGAAAGAATAGAGCTTGGCTCTATCAATGAATTTGTCTGCTGTATTCCTTTTTGTAGACATCGATTTCAATGGCTTTGGCAGCAAAGCAGAGCGCATTATGGCTTCCCGGCAAATGGCGAATGGCAAATGCGATGGCAATGGCGATGGCAATGGCAATGGCGATGGCGATGAAGAAAGCACAACAATGAATGGCGCGAACAATGTCTAAATCTTTATTAATTCGACTATTTTGTGAAGCTGTTGCCTGACTGCCTTTCAGCCTGGCCAACTAACACACACAGTGTTCCAGAGCTTGGCTACTCTGTCAAGTCTGTTGGATGAGAAGGACCACTCAACAAATAAATTAATAGCCATCAATCAGTAAATCCGCCAAAAGGACCTTTTGCTTTGAATGCAAAAGGTTCCTTCTCGCTGAGCACGTGTGTGTATGTGAGTGTGAGTGTGTGTTAGTGTGCTGCTTGTGTGTTTGTATTACAGAAGCGCACAAAAGCGCGCTATAAACGCGCTCAATGAATGGCTAATATGCCGACTGCACGCGCTGTATATGTGGGAGTGTTTTGTATATAGAAGTTACTGGGAATCCTACTCATCCCCCCCATTCTCTACCACTCCACACTCCACTTCTTTGGGGTCAACATAAAGGTCTGTACGTGGCAGCAATTACATTGAAGCATTGATACAGCCCACAAAACTGGGAATAAATCCGTTTAAACTGCCGGTGCTGTAAATCAAAGCCGCTGGTAAAACAGAGCTTTAACTTAGTTTTTAGCATGATATGTGCTTATATTGTAAAAAAAAGTGATACATGATTTTGTGGAGGAGTAAAAATAATGGAAGGAAAATTATGTAAAAAAGGCAGTGAAAAAAGTATCAAAAATTGAAATGAGTTAGCAAAATATTCCTTTTTTATCTTCTACTCTCATCTACTCGCATCTTCTGCTTCACATTGATATCTTTAGATTGAAAGCTGTTCATAAGTTGAACCGTAATAACACAATTTCCCACGTGTCCTGTAGATATAGCATTAAAATTGTTAGCTCCCAACATAATTGGCCCAGATAACAAATTTAATTAGTATCTTGTTCAAGTAGATAAAGCTATAAAATTCTCAAATAAATAATAAGGTCTTTTTAAATCAATTTTCAAGATTTCAATAAAGTTTTCGGTTGCTAACTGAGAAGGTTCAAACTAATTGTGAGTAAATGAAACAAACCGCAAGGGAATGTGTTAACTTTTTGGCATTGTGAGTGAAGAAAGTATTTAAATGGCTTTTACTTGGCACTCAGTTTCTATTGTTGATCTCAAGAGATGGATTATTTCATATTTGGTTGAAGAACTTAACCGATTATTGGATGGTTGTTGGGAGGTATATGACAGTTCAATTTCTTTAAGCGACAGGCGAGAGCAAATGGCAAATGGCAAACGGCAAACTGACAAAATGCTGCACAAAGCAGGAACAACAAATGACAACAACAACAACAATAAAGGACAGAAGAAGATGCAGAATCAGTATACGAATCAGAGCAGGAAGAACAAGAAGCGACTCATAAATCATTCGCGATGTCGATGTCGAGTATGATGACGACTGGCAATCGCAGGATCTGATTGACTACTGTCAGACAGAGGGACAGATAGACAGACAGACCGTCGAACGCAGGGACAAAGCAATAGAAGAGTGTGTGTGTGTGTGAGTGTGTATGGGTGTGCGTGTGTGTAGACACATTACAAGCATTGAAGCTGTAAGCAGAGAACATATATGATATGACAACTGTATGCATAGGTCTGTGTGCGTGTGTGTGAGTGTGTGTCTGTTTCTAGTACAACGTGCATTTATTGTAACCGACAGAGACATAACGAGCTAGAAAGAGATAGCAACTGGAAACTGAAGTCGAGAGCGGCATTCATATGCACAGCTCTAGTTGTTGTTGTTGTTGTTCTTGTTGTAGTTATTGTTCTCTTTGTTGTTGTTATCGCTGTCCGTGTCGCAGCCGCAGTCGACGTCGCTGCTGCCTTCGCAGTTGACATTGCCGTTGACTGCGAAGCTAGCAGAGCGAAACAAATGAAATGTGACACATTATGCGACGAGGCGTATAACTGTCTCTCTGTGTGCGTGTGTGTGTGTGTGGGTGTTTGTGTGTGTGCGTGTATATTAAATCACATCGAAATGACTTTCGTACTCTATCAATGTCGAAATTATGCAATAACTTCAATTGATTACAAGTGCGTGAGTAATTTAATGGCAAAGCAGGCTCACAAAATCAAAAAAAATAAATGGAGAAAAAAACTTTGTATATCGGCAATCAGTGGCACAAATCCTCTGCGCTGCTTACGGCCCACAGCTCCCTGGTGCTGGCACTTCTAGTATACTGATGCCACCATTTTGGAGGACAGTAAAACGTTTAAAGTGTCATGTTGCGGCCTCTGTTGCTGTTGCTGCCTCGTTACGCGGCACTTGGCTGCCTTCGGTTTTTTACTTTATTATTATTTGCCACTGTCGTTGCTGTTGTTGTTGTTGCTGCTGCTGTTTGCTTTGACAACCCACTTACTTAGATAGACGGGCACCTGTCTTGCTTGTCCTGATTCCTGCTGAGCAAATCGCACACTCACACACTCACCCGGCACACACACTTCGACATGGCTGAGTAAAAAAAAAACGAGGAGAAAAACGCCAAAGAAAACCCTTCAAGTTGACTTGGTTGTCCTTTCTCAGGGACAGAGACGCTGTTATCTGCTTTAGCTACTACTCCTGTTTAGCTGATGGCTCCTGGTATTTGGTATTTGCCTTGGCTCAGGTCCCGCATGTGCTCGCCCATATCCAGTTAAAAGGATAATGGAGCACAACAATTTTTACACGCATATATTTTACAAATATTTGCATTTTTCCCTTGCTGACGCCTCCCAGTTCCCCTTTGTACCCGGCAACTGCCATTGGAGTTAGGCTGGAATGCAGGCAGAGGGACTTGAGGGTGTTACTGCTGGGTGGGGGGAGTATAGCTAGCCCATAACTTTGGTAAACCTTTCGCATTGCTTCTTTTTAAGACACATTTGCGTCGTACTTGTGTCGAGGTTTAGGCCTGAAAAGCCTCTACTGCACATAAAGGGATTGAGTTTGTAGCTGTCTCTGTGTGCACGTGTGTGTAAATGTGTGTGTGTTTTGGGGGCGGGGGGATTTGTGTTGTGTCACCTGCAAAAAGATTGCGCATTTCAACTTATACAGTTTGTAAGTATGTACTATGATCGAATTACGCGCCTTTTACACGCTCTTCAATGTGATCGGAAACATTAGATATTTGCATAAATACACAGATTTTCATACAAATGCTTTGTGTGCATTCAACTCGGTTTATGGTCAATTTGTTTAGAGGGTATAATCGCAGGTAGTAGTAGGATATATTTTGTTATTGAAGAAGATTTCGTTTTGGACTGACAGTAAAATATAGTGGACTCTAGTGGCGACGATAAAAAAATCTACATAGAACTAAGGGTAGTTCCCTTCATTTCTTACAGATTATTTCTATTTATTCACTCTGATAACAATCGTTTGATTTATCAACCGCAAGTGGAACTAGTGACAAAAGCGATTGATAGAAAATTATGACTTGCTTTCTTGAAATGCACGTGTTATCTCAAGAGCACTTAAACAGTGTTAAGAGCGCCATAAATTTAAGTTTATAAGTATAGGTCAATAAAGTAATTAAATGTGCTCACCTATCGCTTAAAAAGTGATTTAGCTAACTTTGATTTCTTTGAAAAATTTACAAATTTTATTGAAATTCCTTGAACGCAATTTACAACTTATTGGAGTGACTTAAACATATCGAGGGCCGCTTTTCGCATGTACTTGCCATTGGCATTGAAGGGCAGTCGTTCAGTGAAACGCACGCCTGCGTGAAGCTGCTTTGTTTCCACTGGCAAACGCTTGGCAACATAGTCTATAATTTCTTTGGCAGTAATTTCAGCACCTGGATTCTTAAGCACCAGAGCACCGGCAGCATCCCAGAGAACGTCATCGGGTACACCTACAACACAGGCAGCCTTGACCTGGGGCAATTCCTGTATGGCGTTCTCGATCTCGGTGGGCCAATAGTGAATGCCTTTGTACTTGAGCGTCTCCTTCATGCGATCCACAATGAACAGATAGTTGTTGTCATCAAAGTAACCCAAGTCACCAGTGTGAATCCAACCCTGAAAGTCTTGAATTTGTCGTGTGGCAACTGGATTGCCATAATATCCATTCCATGGCTTTCCCGTGTGCACATAGATCTCACCGACCTCATTATGGCCCAAACTCTTGCCCTCCTCATTGACAATACGAACCTTCATGCCGGGGTTGGGTCTGCCAGCTGATGCGGCATTGGTAATACCAAAGTTCATGGTCACAATGCCAGCTTCACTCATGGCATATGCGGAGTTATAAGTAGCGTCTTTGAAGAGTTCCTGGATGCGCTTCAGTGTCGCCTGCGACAGAATTCCTCCGCCATAATTCAGATTACGCATACTGGCAAAAGCCGCAGGAGTTGCTGCCTTACAAGCGGCAATGGCAGTCAAGTGTACGGGTGGTAGGGTGGTATAGTTAATTTTATATTTCTGCACCAATTCAATAAAGAATTCAGGTGAAAAGGGTTTGTCAGACAGAATGCGAGTGCTGCCGAAGAGTATGGTAAACATGAAGGCCCACAAGCCACTGATCCAGTCCAAGCCGCTGCTTATATAGAATATTGTTTCAGCGTTAACCAACCTAAAAGGGGATTTATAGGATAAATAAGTTTCGAAATAAATTCAGTAGTTTTCTGCTCACATTTTATCCTGTATCAGCACGCTGTTAGAAATGCACACGGCTTTGGGTAACCCTGTGGTGCCCGAAGAGCAGATAATGGCTACGGTTTGATCACTGCCATCCTTAAGAGGTTCAGGCCTGGAAATGATAAAATTATCACTTATTGCAGCATAAAACCTACTCCTAGTGAACTTACTGATAAAGTCCAACCGGAAGTTCATTTGCCGTTGGCTCTAGCAGCTTTTCCACGCTGGGCACACCGTCAATGGGCTGATATAAAGTTATGATTTCAGGAGACCAGCCCCTGGTGGCTTCACGCACCTTATCATAGACCTCTCCATCACAGAATATCAGTGCTGGTTTAGTTATCTCAAACATGTACTTAAGAGTCGCTGCAAAGATAGTGAGGTAATCGAATTAACGTATGTGGTTAAAAGTCCACAGCGCATGAGGTGAGCTACCCACCTACGTCGAAGATTGGATTAACGCAATGGAAAGGAGTAGTATTCAGCAGACAAGCTACACCCACGGGCATCACATATGTGCTGGTTTTGGCCACAATACCAACCACGTTCCTATGATCCAGGCCACGTTTCTTGAGCTGCTGGGCCAAACGCACGCCCCAAGTGAGCGCCAATTCATTGTTGACCACAATGCCATCAGAATCCGATATCTGCCCAGTATATTAATATGTTATCTATAGTTTTTCTGGCATAATTCCACTGCCTACCTGAATCACATTCTTTGGATAGTTCTTCATTGTATTGTACACAATTGTGCCCAAAGAAGTGTCCTCATTGTACATGGAAGTCCTGGGTGGACCGCTCCAGATTTTTTCCTTACTATCCCAGCTGATATTCATGGCCAAAATTTCACGTTCTGCACGTTCCAAAGTTAGAAAGACGACTATTCATTTGATTTAGTCCACATATCATTAGCAAAGCAAAGTTTGGTACCCAATAGAAGACTTGCATTATCATACACTTACCACTTGAAGATATTTAAACTTGTCTAATCAATAATGTGTGCTACAATAAGATTAATAAAATCGCCATCAAAACTAATGGCATGTTTTCACCGCTTGCGTAATTCATTGAGGAATTTCAGCTGCAAGTTGTCAAGCTAAAAAGTGCTGAAAATATCATTTTAAATTCTATATTTTCTATAACATTAATTGTTATCTGGCGTCAGTAGTTTGGGATGATGCTAAAACAAAGTTTTTGTGATTTTATAAAATAAATAAATATTTGTGTACACGCATTTTGATTTATTTTAATTTAAATTACAATTATGTACACTGCAGTTGATTAAATGGTAAAACTGTGTACTTTTGTTAATAAAAAAAGTAGATTAGATTGGGGAAAAGGGTGACAAAACAGAATTTATTAAAAAAGGTATTGATAATTTTAAATACTATTATCTCTTGAAAGTAGTAATTATTTTTTGTTGACTTGAGTTAAAAGTCTCTACTTTTAAATGAAACATTCTAGCGTATCTTTAAGCTGTGCACTGCCAGCCATAAATAAACAAAATTCATTTGATCTTATTTTTATAGCGTAATGCGTTTCGAATTATAGCCACTGAATTATTGTTATTTACATTTGGGAACAGCGGGCGACAAAAAACTAAGGGAACGCGCTACAAATTAATCAAAAATGATGTAATGAGATTTTTATTTAAATTGCAAAAATGTTATGTAATTATTCTTTATTTATAATAATGATAATACTGTGTGCAAATGTGACATAGTTTATTACGAATACACTTGCGACAACATAATAATATAGATTCATTAACATAGCGTGTGTATTTTTGTATTTATTTTGCATAAATTACGTATACGTGACGTGTGCCGACTTTAATTAGCTTTCACACGTTCGCAGCAGCAGTAGCAGCAGTAGCTGAATGTAAGGTCAATGTGCATTTGCTTATTAGGTGTGCATACTCGACTGGGATATGGGTCAAGCCGCGTTCGCTTTGGGCTGCATTTGGATAAAAAATGATGTGTGCGTGTTGCCAGCTGCCAGTTTGCCAGCTGCCAGTTTGCCAGAGACTGTGCCATGTATGCATATGAGTGGCAGCAGGACCAGGTCAGGTGTTAAAGCTGACTTTGCTCGGTTTGTTGCTGTTGTTATTGTTGTTGTTACTGCTATCTGGCAGGTCTGGCATACTGTCGACGTCGAGCCGCACTCATCCTAGAAACATAGAAAAAAGCATAAGAGATACAAAGTGTAGAGGGAAATGGGGGGGGGACTATATGTTGGCCTAGCGACTGCGTGCGAGGCAAGTGGCGCCAGTTTGTATTGTCATCCTTTTGCCGTCACTTTTTGTCTCTCTGCGCTCTATAAGCTTTTCCTTTGCTTTGCCATTTTTCTTGCTTTTCTTCCTCCATTTACGTTTTTTTTTTGTATTTTTCACTGAGCCTGCCATGTCGCTCTCTGTGTCTCTGTGTCTCTTTCTCTGTCTCTGCCTCTGTCTCTGCCTCTGTCTGTGCTGTGTGCACTGAAGCGCTTTTTCTTTTCTATTATTGTCTCACTTACAAGTGTACCCGATGTATTATGCATATCCTGTAACACTCCACTTTTGTT
Source organism: Drosophila dunni (assembly GCA_018152125.1). Classification (NCBI taxonomy): domain Eukaryota; kingdom Metazoa; phylum Arthropoda; class Insecta; order Diptera; family Drosophilidae; genus Drosophila; species Drosophila dunni. The sequence goes on along the minus strand of JAECXC010004138.1, from coordinate 13,775,606 downwards.
GTGCATTAGTCAAATGTACGACAGTTGGAAAAACGGAGACGCCAAAACTGTGCCCAGCAGCGCAAGGAAAACTGGAGTTCAGAGCTCGAGAGCAGGAAGGGGGCGTGGGGTGGTGGAAATGGTCATGGAAATGGAGCACATTTAGTCATACAATTGGCTTTGCATGGCCAACGAGCTAAATATGTTGTCAGCTTGAGCCTTTTGTTTAATTCTAGTTGTTTTATGTTTCTCTTTTTTTTTTTGTACTGTAGCAGGTGAGAAACAAATGAAGAAATTTAAGCGCCGAATTAATAAGCACTTTATCCATTTCCTACTGGGCCTTTAATTGGCCTTTGCCTTTGCCTGGGCTTCAAGTCGCGTCGAGTCGAGTTGTGTCCCTTAGCTGGCTTTGCTTATATTAATATGCTTCCATAAGCCACTGTAAATGTCATTGGGGAGTTCTAGTTGTGCCCACCTGGCTCCACCTTTAACTTGGCAATTATCAGCGAAAAAGCTTTAGTGACGCCGACGCAGTCTTAATGCCATAAAAGTGCCACTTAAACTGTTTTAGTTTTATTTTTATTTTATCTCATTTTATTTTGCTTTTTTCGTCGTGTGCGTTGCTTTGAAGTTGCAGGTGGCAAAAGTAAACACACACCCGCAAATACGCAGTACACTGAGCAACAAAATTGCATATCAAATAAGGTAAAGTCAGTGACTTATTAAGTAGCAAATATTCCCCAAACAATTACTTAAAACAGAGTAGTATTTTGCTTCTAATTGGGTTATGTTTATATAATTTATTTTTATATATCTTGGAGCTCATTGAATTTAATTAAAAATATTTTATAAATTAATAAAAAGGGTAGAATTAATTTTTTTAAATTATATATCGATTTATTCTAGTTCAAAAATTTGGTTAAATTCTGTAAGAATTTATTAAAAATATATTAATACAATACTAACATAAAATTGCTATAATTATATAAATATATTCTTCGAAAAACGATATTATTTCAAAATTTCTTAACCTTAAATTTCTTTGACTTTATTTAATATTATTTCAATTTTTCCCTTTTAAATGCTGGTTTAATTTTGCTTCGTAAATTCTTGGAATTTATTTTCAAATATCCAAGCTTCATTTTATCTCAACAATATCAAAGGAAACATTAATATATTTTCGTGTCAGCCTCGATTTATTTATAAAACATATTGCGACATATTTAAACCAAGATTAAATAACTTTAAGCTTTAAATAACAAGATTTATTTAGCCAAGGTAGGACATTTGTTAATTATAATTTTAATAATCAAAAGTGGTCTAAAGCCTGTTTAATTAACACAGATTTTCATTAGATGTTCAATTAGTTATTAATTGAGGTTTGTAGACGAGTGTGATCGAGTTCAGTGGGTCTAGGCTAGTAACCTGTGCAGAATGAGCTTTGTTTAAGCCAACAGGCAGCAGGCAGCTGGCAGTTGGCAATTGTTTCGCTGCTTGGCTATTTGCCCGGTCGTCAGTCCAAATGCGAGACGTGTTTAATTGCTCGATTAGTGAGCAGTTTTGCCGCCCAGCCTGGAGCCTTTGTAGAAATGCCACCCACATGCCCCGCCCTTACTCCAGCCAAGCCCTAAGAGGCGTTTTGTCTGTTGTCGCTTTGTTGGCCAAATAAAAACTGGCATCATCGTTGCCGTCGACGGCGTCACCAAATTCCCAAAGCCATAATCTTGAACTCGCAACTAAAGAGGGAATGAAAGATGAGCGGAAAGGGGGAGGAAGTTGGAGAATGAAAGAGAAATGTAGATGCTTGGGAAAAATCTGGTTTTCAATTTCATTTTCACTCGAACAACACTTAAAAACAGTCGCTGAATTAAATTATTCAAAATGTCAAACAATTATTCAAACGCCAACGGAACTGTAACTTTGGACTTTATGCAAAAGGGAGCGATGATTCTCAGGCTGAAGCCCTCAGGGGGTACCTGTTTCGTTCCTGTTACTGTGTTACTGTGGCCTTCCCTTATACGTACGTTTGTACGTACGCATAAAGTCAAGTTATGATTTAAAAAGATATTAGCCTTGTTCACAGTTTGCTGCCGGTTTCTCTTGCCCTTTGTACTTTTATGCAAAACAGCGAACAAAAAGAAATGAAAAGCTGGAATAAACGTGGCGCAAGCTTTGGCAAATTATATCTGCAATGGAATATAAAGTATACTAACGTAAATATACTAACTTGTATACATACATATATATACTTACTTGCAACGTGTGTATATATAGGGGCCACATTGTTGGGGAAATTTAATTATATCTAAAGTTGAGAGGGCAGCTTTATTGCTGATTCTACGCATAAACTTTTATTAACTGTGTGAGCGCGCGTATTTTGCAATTTTCTCAACTTCATTTTTGTTGTGCTCTCATGCCCATGCATTGACGTATTTTTATTTTATTTTGTGTGTGTTTGGGCTGTGAACTTTGAACTTTTGCTATTTTTAAGGGGTGGCAATGATGCCGCAAAAGATTGTTGTAAATATTGAATGTTTTTCGTTAAAAGTAACGCAATTTGTGCAACTTGTTTCGATCAATCAAAGGCTCAAGCCACAAAAGCCACACCAAAATTCACACCATCGTCAGCAGCAACCAACCAACGAAACGGTGTACAGAGTACACACGGTGTCGCGCTCTCGTTTAAACAAAATAGAAATAAATGTAATGGAAATTGTGGTTTTTATTTTAATTTAGGCAGGAGATCAAAAGCCAAGGCCTAAAACCCAAAACTAATAAATGTCTCTGATTTCGCAGTTAAGTATGCCACAATTAGGCTGTGTGTGTGTGTGTTTGGGGGTGTATATATAGTATATATACTTAATTGACATAGTGTCAATCCTAATGAGTTGGGCATAGTTGCCAATGAGCTCAAAATGAGATGAGAAAACAAGTGAGAAAAGAGTACGGTGCCCCAAAACAGTCAAAGCGCAGTATTTAAATACCCTCTGACAAATGATAATATATTTTGAATACTGATAAATATTTTGTCAAATAATATCTAATTAAACTTGAACTTTAGTTCCCCTTTGAAACATCTGGCAAAGCAGCTTAAAACTAGTTTACCCTTTGTGCTCTACTACCTAGTAACACAGGGTATGTAGAGCTGCAAGTGCAAGTTTGACAATCAATAATAAATGCGTTTTCGTTTGCGAAAAACAGAAAGCAATGTTTGTAAATCCATAAAACAAACTTGATGCCATTAAAACAAGTTTTCTAATGTCTTTCAATTACACTTGACGCTCATAAGTATGCTATGATTAATGTAAAGACTCCGCTCACACACACACACACAGGGAGAGAAGCGTACTAGAAAAGCACGCGCCTTCTCATTATCGCATCGACAATATCCCAATGTCCATTTATCACTAGCGCACTTAAGGGGAGGCTTTATGAGAAAGACTAGGAGACTAGGAGGCTAGGGGAAATGAAATAGCGATAGTGGAGGCGTCAACTCTTGGCTCAAGTATTTTTCCTATGGAGTTCAAATATAAGGCGACGCCAGGATGAGCTATAATTACAGCAGCTGGATAAACTGAACTAAGCAAAATGCCGGACAAAATTGTCCATTTGTTTTGGGGCTTTTACCCCAACACAACCCCCAAAGTACACTCACAAAATGATAATGAAAACGGGATGGAAAACAACATACATTTTGTATGGCACAACTAATTGATGTTAATTTGCGAAAACTTTGATGGATTGCCAGCGTTGAAATTATGTCTGGGAATTGTGAAAACTCCAGTGATTGGCATTTCCAGTGAAATTTCTACGAATTTTGTGCTGTCTAAAAATAGCAGGCAAAACTCAATCGACGGGTAAAAGTTAAAGCGACATAAATCGAATTGCAAACGAGTTGGGATTTAGTTAAGAATATGCCTGCTGTGACAAGGACTTAAAGCACACGCATTGCAGAGCTGAAAACAGGATCGAAAGAGTTGAAGTTGTTGAGATAAAGACGATGGTGGGTGGAAGGCGCGTGGAATAAAAAAAAAAGGAACAATCATTGACGACACTTGAGCAAAAGTTGCCAGTTTCCACTCACTCATGCCGTCTCTGTGTTTCCCTCGCACACTATCTGTCTCTCACTTCCTCACTCTATCTCTATCTGTTTGGGTTGTGTGAGTTGTGCAGAAACGGTAGCAATTTCTGAATTTATTTTTATCCGTTCGGATGCCGCGGAAATCCTGTCACTGCTGCTTCTCGCTGCTTGCTCCCTGCTACCCGATTACCACTTCCCTCCCGCCACCCACCACTCACCACTCTCTTCTCTATTTTCCACTTTTCAGCTGCGTGTCGTCATGTTCGTTGATGTTGACGCGTTTTGCGTGCCTCATTCGCAAACACTTTGATAACCACGTTGCAACCGGACTGCCTGCGGCCATCAACTGACATCCGTTGCCGTTTCTTGTCGATTCTCTGCGACTCTCCTTCTTGCTCTCCCCCCGTCTCTATCTCTGTGATAACAAATGCAGCAAGGCCTTAATCAGCAACAGACTCTCCACTATCCAGTGTCCACTATCGTCAGTCTTTGCTGTAGTTGGCGTTCAAGTTTCTGTTCCTCGTACACTGCAAAACAATCACTCAATGTTTGACTTAAGTTAATCGCCGTTGGCCTTTACGACTTTGACGAGACTTTTGACTTGGACTTGGCAGTCAAAATCATTCACACACACACACACACACCGCACACCCACCAGTCACTCACTCCGACACACACACACAGCCACACGAACTGCTTCAGGGGTAAACAGAATTGATTGCGTATATTTTCATTTGGACGCAAAACCATTTCATTTTCATCTTGGCATCCAAAGCGTCTGCTCCCAATGACATGAAACATTTGAGGTTTGTTCTGAGCCATGCAACAAGCAACATGCTAGCTCTTAAGCTTCTATACAGCTGCAGCTGAGTCTCAGGAATTCTAGCTTTGATGCACGAGTGAAAAGTGCTTAGAAATTTTGCAATAATCTACATCTACGCATATTTCTCAAATAGGGATCAAAACACCTTTTAATGGGTTTCTCTAGCTGCTATAAATTAGAAAGTAAATGAGAAATGAGGTGAATTTCTGGTATAACTAAGAACTTGGGTAGATCTGTCAGTTCAAAGGAATATTTCCATAGCAGTGATTTGTTCTTAAGGACTTATGTCGCTTAGAAATAGAGAGTATCTTTTACTAGTGATGAATATGTTATTTTATATATATTTATTTATATTGATTTCATTGCTAATTACGCCTCCAGAACTTAAATCAACTAGGACCCAGTACATTACAGCTCTTAATAATAATATCAGAGTGTTTCTGAGTTATGTGTTTGAGTTGAAGTGAATATCTGCTGTATAATCAGTGTCCAAATGCACCTGGCAAGCTTTTTGAATTAAGTTAAGCTGAAGTTTTGGTTTTATTTGGCTTATAAGAAGGTGCTCTTGACTAAATATTGCAGCAACCCTGAAACGCACTTTGCTGCGCTTCAGTTTGTGTTTGAGTGTGTATTTATATGTGTGTGTGTGTGTGTGAGTGTGTATTTGGCCTTTTGGCTTAACTTGCAATTTAGTCTACCAGGGAGAGAGGGATAGAGAGAGAGAGTGTGAGTGAGCTGCAGTACGAGTATCCTTGCTGCTGTCATTTGTTAGTGTTTCCTTCGACCTGCTTGCTTGCAACTTATGCGTGACTCGAGTACACACTCGAGAGCCTCGACTCGGGGACTAAAAAGTGTACGCAGCTAAAACTTTTGCCACTTGAAATAGTTTTAGTTTCTATTTTTTTTCTGTGTTATTTTTACTCCATCTCAGTGCCGCCGCTCTTTCTTTCTGCTACTCTCTGCCTTACACTTGCCACTCTATGTCAATTGCTGTCGCATTCACTCGTGGCCGACTTTTATGCAAATAAATGTTTTTACTCATTTTAATACACATTTTTATGGCACTTTTACTGGTAATGCTTTTGGCTCTCATCACTGCTTCCTTATCCACATCCTTAGCTCTGTTTCGTTTTCTTATTCCTTTGGATATCCGCAGTAAAATCTGCTTTTCCAGATTTGCGATTCTCATCTCAACTCTCATCTCGTTAGTGCGTTGTATTTATACAGGAATTGGCTCAATTTGCTCTCGATTTATGCAGAAGATGCTTGAAATGCTTCTCGCTGCGATTGTTTGCACTGATGCCATCCAACCATTTGCTACTTAATTGACTTGCATTTTTTGCTCAACGATTGCCATCATAATGATCCCTAGAGATGGCACTGAGCGAAGAGCGGTACTAAGCCAAAAACTTTATCGTGAAAGCAGTTTTAAAAGCTTAATGAACATTTTTAAAGCTGGTAATACATTTAATTTTAATTTTTGAAGATATGTTTGGCTTTAAGAGCACTCTAAGCCCTTAAAGACCTGCCATTTCTGATGCCATCCCTAACGACTGTAACTGACTTGAGCTTGGATTAGACAGCCTTTAACTGTGTATAATATAGTATATTTATATATGATATTAGTTGCTGTTGGCATTTTATTGTGCAGTTTCTGGCAGCGACAAATGCGACAGTGGGTGGTACGAAGCACAGTTTAAAGTAAGGTAAGCATTGGTAAACCTTTGACTTTTGCTTATGGCCGCTTAGCAGCATAGTAAGCGATTTCCGGCGCTCGTCAAAAGGTGGCGCTTTTGCAATTGAATTGCAAATGGCGGCCATTGACGTCGCGTCGCAACGTTTGCCAACTGATGACGACGGATGCGAGGCCATCAGAGGTAGAAGCTGCGACTACAGCTGCCATTCAAGTGAGTACAAGAGGTATGGGGGTATGACTGGAAGGCATGGTTAAAGGAATTGAATGAATGGACGGACTGCCTCGGGACTCGCAGCACTCGTAGTACTGCTGATGGTCTTTAGCTGCTGGTTTTCTCGCTGAGTGTGGACTACCGTCTGCTGACTGCTGACTTCTGGCTTCTGGCGTACGATTCGGCTGATTTCTGGCGGCTGTGCTGGACTGCGGTTGCCTGACACGTCATTTGTTTGTGCAGCCCTGGTCGTGCCGCATGCCAGTCACCCCCGTAACTACCCCCTGCCTGCCCCACCGTGTCGGTTGATTGTTTGTTTGCTTTGCGGCATATTTATTTCAAACGAGCCTGCACTTAGCGCCAACCCCTGATTCCGACTCTGGGCTAATGCAAAATTCAAGCGAAATTCGCTGCAAATGAGAAACTCTCTGCGAGAAACTTGGCTGAGTTCACGCCAAAATGGTTTCCGGCACGGAAGCGGAAACCAATGACGGCAACGTCGGCTTCGACGTCGACGTCTACGCTGTCGTCGCCAATTTGAGCTTCAGTTTATTTATGTTTTCAAGCCACAGCAGCCGTAAAGGATTACCTAATTTAATTAGTTGTCGCCTCTAACGAAAAGCAAAAAAAATGTAGGCAAGAAAAAGAGCTAAAAGAAAAACTCGTCTTTTCACTTGGCTTGGCCAAATGATTTACTCATTTTTCTTTTTTTTCTTCACATTTTTTTTTTTTGCTTTTTTGAGCTGGCGGCGGTTGACGTCGCCTGTCATGTTTGTGACACACACTTCAGTCAGGCAGCAGGCAGACTCACAGGATATGGTCTGAGTTTGAGTTGCCTGGGTTCTGGGTATGGTTCAGGGTATGTCTCTGGGTCTGAGTCTGGGCTTTTTGCGTGCTGCATGCGACGGCAGCGAACGACGGGTCCTGTGGTTCTGTCGTGTCCTTGTCAAAGCCCCTCAGTTAGTCGGAGTCTGAGTTTGACTCGAAACTGGCACGGCAAGTGGAACTGGAACTAGAACCGGAGCTGTTGTTGGTGTTGGAACTGGAGTTTGGTGCCTGTCAACGTTTTGCAGACTGTATAAAAATGCTGTCAAAGGCGGGCAACGCCTTCATGCTCAGTCTCAGGCCCGTTCTCGTACTTGTACTCGTCCTTGTCGTTGGCAAGGCGATAAAAATCCTTTTGATTAGAGACCCAACTTGAGAAATTAAATTGTGCTCACCTGGCAGCTTGGCTTGAGCTGCCTCTCACTCACACGCCCCTCACTCTCTCCTCTCTCTCTGCTTTCCTTTCCTCCCTTTCTCTCAAATCTCTTCCTCTTCTCTCTGGTTGCATTTCTGCTGCGTGCTTGTTTTGCCTTGCTCTCCGTCTGTTGCTTCTGATAAATTTTCTTATTTCATGCTTCGTTTTTTAATTTATATATATATATATGTATATAATTTCTCTGCCTTCGTTTTTTGTTTTGTTTTTTTCCTTTCTTTTTTTTGCTTTTTCTGTGTATTTTCGATTTTGCCGCTCGCGGCATTTCCTCAGCAGACGACGACAACGACAACGACGAGGATGAAGCCTCAGCAGCTTTACTGGAAGCTGGTTTGCTATACATATATATATATATACAAATATATATAGTATAAAGCGCGTTAGTCGTTTACTCTTGTAATTACAGTTATGTCTCTGGGGTACGAAAGCGATTTCCAGTCGAAAAGGGAGAAGCTGTGGAGGCGTGGCAAATGAGTAAAACATTTTTAAATATTGTTTGGCTTTAATGCAATCTCAGAATCTTCAGATTACTTACGCTGCCAAGCTGCTTAGAGCATTCTCTCTTGGCCAACCTTTCGATATTGACTATAGTAACCATATGTAAGGACAAACATGTATGTATATGCCTGTCTGTGTGTGCCTCTGTGTGTGTGAAATTGCGATTGCTGTCAGCGTTTGCTGTCAAAGTCCTTGCTGTCGCCTGTCTGCCATATAATGTCTTATCGATAATGAAACAGCTTTTGACTACCTTGTTGCTCACGATTGAGACAAACTGATTGCATTGCTTTAAAGGTCACAATTGATTGCCTACCGATTTAAGATTAAAATCCATATTCATATTTTTTAATGAGTCATTTTGAGGGCAGCGTAATAAGCAGTTAAGCAGGTGTAACTACATAAGGAAAATCTGAAGAAAAAAATTTTAAATTTAAAAACATTTATTTTTAATTTAATTTAAACTAATTTATATAAATTTCTGCATTTTTTGGCACATTAAAAAACCTTCAGTTTTGAACATTTTACATATATTTTTGGCAAATTAAATTAAATACGTTTAAAGCCTAAATTTGTGTGTCATTTTTAGCAGATTAAAAACGTGCTGCTTTATTTCTTAACTGCTTTTATTTCTTTTAACATTTCTGATTATTTAAATTAACAAAAATTTCTAAAAAACAAGCTTTATTGTGTTTACAAAGTGTATTTAAATTTAAAATTATATGTGTCTGAAACTGATGGTTAAGTGCTAACATGTTTTTACTTTAATGCACAGTGTTTTGTGTGTGTCACAGTGCTTGCTATAATTATCCAACGGTATCTACATCGACGTCTATTATTATCATAATTAAGTCCTGTGTCAGCATTCGTTCATGGCCAATTTTGCATAGTGTGTTGTCAACTTCGCCATTAATTTCAAGGCTAACAATTTGACTCAATACCATTCTATTTTTTGTTGCTGTTGTTTGCCTTGTTTTTATTTTTGTCATTTGATGTGTTTGTTGTTGTTGTTAGTGCTGTGTTTCTTGTTGTTGCTGCTGTGGCCCCTGAGGCGTGATGTTGTCGAGAGCTGACATCGCTGTTGCTGCCTCGCAAAAATCCCAACTGAGCGCTATTTTCATAAAGGGACACAGAGTGAGAGTGAGGGCGAGAGGGGAGAGGGGAGAGGGGGCACCATCGTTAGCCCTGGCCCTCGAATATGGTGGACGCTGCTTAACGCTTTACCACCCAGAGCTGAATGTCCTTTTGGCCAACAAGCGACTGGTTGGTTTTCCTATTATCACACTTTTTGCTTGCCTTTTTATTATGACAGCAGCAAAAATATAATGAAAAATAATAAAAAAATATAAAGAAATTTAATAATGCCATCAACAATAAATCTATTTGGTTGCTCTCCTTTTCTCTGCTAACTTAGACAATGCACAGCAGCAGATGTTGTTAGTGTTGTTTTTAGGCCACTTCTTTAATGTTTCGGTTTTTGGGTTTTGGGCTTAAATAAATCTGCGGCTATTCTCATTTTTACCTACACTTTTAATTGCATTTTGATGACGTCTTAATTTTTATTTCGGCCTCGGCTTCACTCTTGCTGCTTGTTGCCCCACAGAAATCCAATTTCGCTAGGTTTACCACGCCTCTGACTCCAGCGCTGCCCTCTCGCTTCACTCCCTCTCTCTCTGTCCCTTTCGTAACCAGCGCATTTTCAGCTTCCAGACGTTTTTCCAAATGGGGAAGAGAGCACATTTTATGCGCTTAATCTGCTGTTGCCATTTTTCAAGGTTTCCTTTTGCACTGCCACCACGCCTCTTTACAGTGCCGCCTTCATCAACTCGGTGAGTGTATGAGTGTGTGGCTGGTAGGGGGGAGTGGCAGTGGGCTGGTGTAGTCAACCGGCAGTACATTAAAACTCCGTGGCCGTTACATTTACTGACTGTGTTTTTGTATTGTTTTTGTGTGCGGCAATTTTTGGCATTTGCTGCGGGCCATAACAACAACAACAACAGCAGCACGAAGAAAAACAACAGCAATGAAAACGACAATAACAACAGGGTTAACATTGTTGTTGTTGTTTTAATGTCGCGTGATAAGCGATTTATGGCGAAGCTCTCTTGAATCGGTACTCCAGTTTCTGCCGTTGCGCTTGACTGACTGACTCTTTGGCCAACACTGCGAGAGTGGGGGCAGTTCTTTGTGGTTAAAAAGGGGCGAGCGGAGCAACTGGACTGACTTAATTCTGTTTAATGGCATGCTATGGTTATAAACTGCAAATGGTTTAATTGTTAGGCGCAGGCAAGAACATCACAAAAACATTGACAATAAAAAGCAGCACAGAGTGAAACCTTCAAAGCACCAACACAAACACAAACACAAACAAACAGCAATTCAATGATAGCTTTTGAACTCTTTGTCTATTTTACTCCTACGCTGTCGTTTCTTATACGCTTGCAAGTTTTAGTAATACTTAATAAGCAGCTTAAAAGTATGCAACAGTTTTTTCAACAGTTTCATTTCTGTGAGATTTCATTAAAGTCGTCAAGAAATGCTTTTATTTTTGTGCATAAAGTACATAAAGATGCATTTATTTATTTATTTAAATAAATTTAGCATAATTTAATGCTTTTACTGTTAAACTCTGTGATTAATCAAAGTGTTTGCTTAAAGTTTGTGTTGCTAATTGAGAAATTGAGATTGTTGACTTTAAAACTATAGTCAAACAGTATATGAGTGTACATTTCAATGATTAGTTAAAACTTCACTTGACTAATATTTTGACAGAAATGAACAAGCTCTTTCCACATTTTCGCTTAAACAAAATTCAAAGTCTACAATTTCTGCTCGTTGTTCTACAATTTTAAGTATAATAAAACAGCAATGGAAGCAATTTTCAGAAGGATTTGGAAAACAAGGTATAAAATATGACACTAAAACTTCCAAGTCTAATGTGCCTAGATTTGATCTTTATTGAATTAAGAATAAAGCAAATCAATTTAAATAAAATTTCTTTGCTCATTAACCAAAGCTTTTGTAAAAATCTTTGCCAACATTTCTGCTTAAATAAAATTCCAAATCTACCAGTATCAAATATCACAAGTCCCCACCAAAGCTTACAATAATATTTGTAAACCAAAGTATATCAATTAAATTGCTTCTTGAATATGCTACTAGAATTTCTCAGTTTAATTGAATTTCCTGTGCATAGATTTGATCTTAATTGAGTTTTAGGTAGAGCATTTGGCGTGGCGCATATTTAATTGTGGCTAATATCCACGCAGATCCTCGACTCACGACAGTTTGAACTTAATTGAGTTACCAAAGTATCTTATCGCAGTAAATGCACTCAAAATGCCGCTGGAAATGGGCGTTGCCATTTACCGCCTCCACGGCTACCCAAACCAACTTATTTTTCTGGTCATGCCAAAAATAAAAACGGCAAGGAAAAGAAAATGGAAACTTTAATGGCAGACAGCATGAAGCAGGATCTTGGGACAGCAACAGCAGCGAAATAAACCAATACAATATGCATTTACATACATATATCTTGCTCTCCGTGTGGTATGGCTATGAATGTGCCATAAATAATACGAAATGCGAGTGGGGCACACAAACACACACACCTACACACACACACGATTGTATACTTAAGTACACGTATAAAGGAAAAATTCTGTTATGCTCGTCATTTGTTGCCTGTTGCCATGCCAGAAGTCTTGGCCCCCAGTCAAAGGCAAGCCCATAGCCAGCCTCTGGTCAGCCGCTATATTTTGGTATATAATTAATTGTTGTTGCTACCTACCTGACAAGCTCCCATACCACAATTGGCATTACCTTTTAAAGTGCCGGAGCCAAGCTCGAAGGTGGCCAATAATGAAATTCACTTCAAGTTTTTGTCGTACATGGCACGACATGAAAGCAAAAGTTTGCCACGTTCTTGAAGCGTCTTCAAGCGTCTCAAGAAGCTTCTACTTTTTTGAATTGTTGAAGGATTATTTTACTACCCAAACTCCCTCAAACTTCCCAACCCACAGACAGCGTCTATAGCTATCGTATTTGTGTTTGTATTTGTATTTGTATTTGAGTTTAAGCAACGGCTATAGTTAATGCCTTAAAGCCCGCCAATTAAAAGTTTTTTGTTCAACGAGCTCTGCTTGATAAATCTTTAATTTGTTTGTACTGCTGTACTACACTACAATCAGGAAATAAAGTAAGCTATTGCCGGCCATATACCCCATACAATTTGCCATTGACCCTCGCCTTTGATTTGGCGCCCTTAACCAGTTGGGCTGGTTAACTCAGTTAGCGGCTCGGTTTTTTTTTTATTTTTTTTCGGGCCAGCAAACACTCGCGTGCGGTGGTGGCGGCTGTTATTGAATTTTTAAGATTTATCGATTTTATGTGTGCCACCGTTGCCGTTGCCTCGGCCTGGAGTGTTACCTGTATGTGCTGCCCGCCCTTTACTGCCTGCCAGGCAGTACTTTGAACTTCTCGACAGGCGAACGGCAGCTGCCGTACTTACAACACATGTGAGCGTAGTATATGACTCGATGTTATAGTCAATGTAAAACACACACCATAAAAAACGACAACGACTGCGTTGCTGGGTATCATAAATTAAAGGCCTTAATAATGATAAATGCGGATCGTAGGAAGGGGTGGGAAGTGGTGCAGGGGCTAACAGGTGACTGAGGGTTATGTGGCCAATACAAGTGAACTGGCTGTAAAGCAAGCGTAATACTTTAAGCGCTAAAACGCTGCACTTTCTCAAACCCACTTTCATTTCATACTTCATTATGAGCCATGACCTTGTGGGTTAATATTAATGTTGAGCTGGCGAATGATTGATATGTAGACTGAAGCTATTTAATGTGTAATGAGCGTCTAATTGTGTAACTGACACTTTGACGTAAACCGAGACTTCACAACATACGTTCTTGGCTGCTCTGGAGCTTGCATTGCGTATACGTAACGTCTATATTTGAAACCAATTATGTTGACTGACTTTTTGATTGTGTGGCGCGTTATTTAACTGTTGTTATTGACATACGAAGGGGATTCTTTGTTATGTATTGAAATTTACATTCAGTTTATATAAAATTCGCTGTTTTTACCAATGTTTGTTTGCTTGTCTATTTGCCATTAAAGTTTATTCAGCATTTCAACTTGTTGCCAGTCATTGCTCGACATGTGAACTGAAGCTATTCATGAAGCATCCATTCTATTAATAGCTTTCACTTCGATTGACAAACATATATCTGCAATTTATAGTCTGATCATAACTATACGTTAGCACAATGAGACTCATCAATATCAATTAATGAGCTGCTTCCCAAACGGAAGATACTAAAGGATAATACGCAAATTGTGCGAACTGAACTCGGACACAGTTCACTCTGTCTCTCTCTCTCTCTTGCACACTGTGTTGATTTTCATATGCTTTTCCGTTTCCATTAACACGTATTTGTCAATGGCAGAAACAAACAACAACAAACAAACAACAGCAACTGTAGTCGAACAAAACAAACATTCAACGACGCGCATTTGTCTACAATTTTTCGTGAAATATGAAGATAATTATTGACAATATTGCCAGCCAGTAATTATCAGAGTGTGAGAATTGCGAGTTGAATTGGTCAATGAGTCAATCAGTCAATCACTGAGTCAATGAATCAGCATATCAGTTTGTGATGAGCTGATATGAAGGCGCGCACACGCAGCGTGTTGATGAGATGTGACAGATGATAAACCGTAAGTGAAAGTTGTGCATTGCACACATCTACATAAATCAATTATTAACCCCTTAATGACCCACTCCACACACCACTTGGTACACCCTACTCATCAACTGTACTTCGTGGGTGTCGAGCTTTTTGACAAATTGTCTAAATATTCAAGCTTGGCGTTGAAATTAATAACAATCGATACGTCATAAATTTATGCACGTGGCTCAAATCAGGCACGCACAAACCAAACGACAAAACCTGTGGGGAGTTGCGTGTGCTGGCAGGAGGGGGGAAGGGGGGCAGTCGAATTGGTATTATTATTATTTCATTTCAGTCACAATTTGGGCGTTGAACTTGATGAATCAATAAAAACCACAAGCAGAGTCAACAATTGGCAACGCTCCTAATTATTCCATATTGTAACAACATGCTAACTGACTACCATATCTTTTATCTTTTCTACTTTTGTTTCGTCGCCTTCTACGCCATCTACTCCATCTCTTTTTGGGTTCGCTTTATATTGTTGTCAAACGACTGCAAATTGTTTTTATAATTTTTTTGGCTTTGGCTTATCGCACAGTCTCTTCCGAATAGCGTACAATGTCTGTTTTATTTTACTTTTGTTATTTCTCTGGTTCTCTGCTTTTTGTTGTGCTTATTTCCAATTTGATTTGCATGGAAATGTAATCGTCGTCGTTGCTGGGGTAGAGGCGTGGCACGCCCCCCCCTCTATGCGTTCGCCTAAATAAAGCGGCAATAACAAGAAGCTACAGCAGCAACCTCTCGCGTTGCCAATGTATTTTGTATTGAATTTTTAATAAGACAAGCTGAGATCTTGATCTGCTGGTCTCTACGCACGCTTCCCATTCTCTTTGCACTGCTTTTGGCATACCATGCGTATACTTGTTTTGTTTTCGTCGCATTTAAATGCTGCTGTAATGGTCCCTTAAAGGCTCAGTGACTGGCTCATTAAAGTTTGTGCTTAAAGCGGAAGCTGTGTGGGTGTGGAAAATGCATTAAATTTTCTAATATTAATTTTGTTAGTTGAGTGGAAAAAGTAAAGAAAATTAAAGCGAATTTTCTTATAGTTTTTGCCATTTCTTTTGGTTTTCTGGCCAACATAACTTACCTTTTCAAGCTATTCTTAGCTCAGCTTATCAATTTATTATACTCTTTGCTCCATACAACATTTACTTCTTATTTGCCAACCTTAAGCTGGTCCAACATATCATCAATCGTTATCTGCTGCGTGAACAGCTCGCAGCTCGAAGCATTTGCATGTCTTGGCCAAATAAATACAGTTTAGCGCCATAAAATTAAGCAGCAAATGTAAGCATATTAAAGATATGCTTAAATCTACGTTTTGTCTAAATTTAATTACCAAATTCAATATGCTTTTAGCCAGGCTTATCAAGTGTATTTCGAAATCAAAATGCCGCGCTGAATGATGACTGCAAAAGCTAGCATACTTTGCAGGGCTCGGTTCTTTTTATGGGACGTTGGCTTTGTTTGTTGCTCATGTGAAATGGTAATAAAACAAATGCCTATAAAAAGCAACAGATACAGTTTTACAGTTACTTATTTGCATAATGCGCCCCCGACACACACACTCACACACACGCAGACTGTAACAAAAACAAATGGAAATCGCATAAGGCAGTAAGCGCTGGGAACAGACAGTATAATTTACATTAAATTGCTGATCAATATAAATGTATCTATCTGTGGCATTAGTTTAATTTGTATGTGCAACTGTATACATGTATGCGTGTGTGGGTGTGCCTTTCTCATCCCTCCCTGTTTGTTTGCCATTAAATCGTTTTTACCTATTGCAAATTGCGATTCAGTTTTAGCAACTTGCCCCACGCATTGTTTACACACACACACACCCAACAGAAAAGGACACATATGTGTGTGTATATAGATATAGTTATAGAGATTATGGCCGACCGCGGTTGGAAAAATATTTTTGCATAATTTCTTGCACTGATTTCGGTCGAGGTTTTTGGTTTTTACGCTTTGTGGACCCATAAATTATGCTGAAAAATTGAAAATTTTTGGTCAGCAAACGTGAACAGGACGACAGACCAGAGCAGAGCGGAGGGGGAGGTGGGAGGGGGGCGTGCAGTGGAGCTTTGAGGCTTACAAAGTAATTTGGTTTTCGGCATATTGTGGCAGAGGCGTCAACTGTTGTTGTTGCAGTTGATATTGCTATTAGTATTTTGGCATTGGAAGCTGGCAACAGAATTATCATTTAGCCGCTGATTTAATGCCTGAAATGCGTTTGTAGTAGTGTCTGAGTGTGTGTGTTTTCTATTTTGCATTCACATTTGCCAGCCTGATTAATGTTTGATGTGCCATAATTACATAGGTACACAGACACACACACAGTCACCAGTTTGTTGCATGCACACACATTTGCAATTTTAGTGGCACTTTCGTTGCGAACAGTTTATGTTTATGCAATTTCAATTTGTTGTGCAATAAAAGCGATTTGTTTTAATTACTTACGCACATGGCATTTAATTATTTTTATTGATTAAATAAAACAATTAAGTTTACGTAAATTAAATGTGTGAGCAGCGCAACTGGCAGGAGACACTGGCATTGCCCTTCGTTTGGCAGTCGGGTCGAGTCCAAAGAGGCGGTTAGGAGGAGGTGGGGTAGAGCAGGAGGTGGAGGGGGTAGCGTCCTCAAGTTAATGGAATTGCCGAGCAGTCGGGTATTTGGGTAGTCGTGCAGTCGTGCAGTCGTGTAGTTGTCGCTCCCTCTCAGTCTACTAAAATAATTTAAGGCCAAGCATAGAAAATTAATGAGGCCATTAAATGCTGAAGACGCTAAAGGGACGACACACGCAAGAGACAACTCTTTGTTGAGCCTCTATTTATGACTGCGTGTGTGTTGGCTGTTATGCATATGTCTTCCACTGTGTGTGTGTGTAAGTCCGTGTGTGTGTGTGTGTATTATTATAATGCATGAGATGAAATGAGAAAACACAAAGACTGGGGGAACAGGCATCATCACCATTATAGCTGCGAGGCATATTAGTTTTCCAACTCTGGAAAAAAGCTTTAAGCAAAACTTGTTTATTCCTCTTGTTTCCTATAAAAATGTCTGCCAAGAGGGACAACTGCCATTATAGCCAAACTTTTATCTAGCACTGAGCTTGTTTAAAAACCAGTAAAGTCATCAAAATAAACATAGATTCAAACATTTAAAAACTGTCAAATAAAATCAAGTTTTGGGCAATGAAATGAGTTTTCTGCAATTTCAATTTATTGCAGGCTTAAAATTGAAGCCCAGAGTTTGGTAAAAACACTTTTTAATTAACATAAACGGTATAAAATTTCCATTTTTTTTAAATGCTTGAGTTCTTTAAACTCTTTGGAGTACTCCATACACTTTTTCTAGCAGAGCATTTGCTAGTCGTGCTTACTCCATCACACATGTGATAAAAGCAAGTATTCTTGGTTATTTCTTGGTTATTTAAGTTGTAGACTGTTTTTGGCCGTGGGCCAAAATGCCTTTAACATTATTTCCTCCTTCCCTCTGTTCCCTTCGCCTTCTCTGCTGTTTTGGTAGCGCACCTTGAGTCAGCTGTCTCTTTGTTGTTTGCCGTTTACATCCATCAGCGGTTCGTCCTTCTAACTGCTCCGCCCCCTTACCTGCTTCCCCTCTGCTTTTGGCTGATCTTCTGCTCGTCTGTTTTAG
Organism: Drosophila dunni; assembly: GCA_018152125.1. NCBI lineage: Eukaryota > Metazoa > Arthropoda > Insecta > Diptera > Drosophilidae > Drosophila > Drosophila dunni. The sequence goes on along the minus strand of JAECXC010004138.1, from coordinate 13,757,638 downwards.
CCTTGTTGTCCTGCTATTGACTGATGTGCAGTTGCGGTTGCGAGTCCCAAAAATAAACTGCTGTTTTCAACAATATTTACGGTCTGTTAGCTTAGGCATATGCGAGTTTTGTGTATGTGCTTGGCTACATTCTTCACTTTCTCACGCTCCCATACCCTGTAATCATCAAGTGAATTAAATGAATGGATATAATGAGCAGTCAAAGGCAAGCTGAGTTTGGAGACAGAGTTAGGAAGTCTTAAGGTCTTTGTACTTTTAGCGTGGGGCCTACAGGGTATCTAAAAAGGAAGATGGGAGCGACTCGAACCAAATTCAATCGAAGCACTTTGATAACTGCGACTTTTTATTGCTCTGATCCCAGGATATGTCTAAGTCAAACTTTTTGAGGTAGCTGCTAGGCTGTTCTATGCTTTTTATAAATTTCTCATGCTAGACAGCGGCCTCAGTCGTTAAACAGCCCGCAATGCATGAACATAAAAGTGCGAGCAGCACCTGGCGGCACCTGTCTTCATTAGACGCTTAGAGATCTAAGCCAAGTTTTGGCCAGGTATTGTTGTTGTTGTGGGGCATTTCAATTTTTATACATGTTGCTCTTGTTGTTGTTGTTGTTGTGGGGGGCACGTTTTGCATTTTGGTTATTTACACAGGCGGAACAACGGCACGTATACGTAATAAAGTTGAGCAAATAAAATTCACTTTCCTTCAGCGTAAAAGTTCTAATTTTTTTTTGCTTGTTGTTTTTGCCCGTCGTTGTTGTTGTTTGTTGCTGCTTTTTGTTTTGTTTAGCTTTTGTTGGGCTTCAGTTGCAACCTAAATTTCATTTGAGGCACAAAACTTGTTTAGTTGGCAAACTTTACGCGTCGTCAATAAGGTGGAGAGGCATACGAGCTGCGGATTGAGAAACTAGACGGTGTGTGTGTGGGTGAGTGTGTGTGGGTGAGCGTATAACGAATCAGACAGTTAGAGCCATGCATGCCATGATATAATCTCGTTCTTTACCAGTCGTATTTATTACGCGTCTACCCAAAAACTTCTCTACCCATTTGGTTTGCCTTTCCACTTTGCCCCTTTGCCATCTCGTGACCCAAACACAAACATGTGTAGCTGCAAATTTGTGAAGCACTGAGCACCAGACAGTCTACCCAGGGCATTGGCAGCTGAAAGGGTATCACGAGTGGAGAAATATCAACAAATTGTGAACTCTACAAGGCTGCAAAGCTAAAGCCAGTCTGTGCGTCTGAGTTCAGTCAAAAGAAGTTGTAGCAAAAGAGTACACAAAATAATGAATAAAGGTAGCAGAATTTAATAAAGCGGCCAGAAATATGCTTTAAATTAGAAATAAAATCATTTTTAATAAAAAAAACAGCAGTTAGATTTGAAAAGTTGAAAGAAGTGAGTGTAAAAAAATGCTTTTTGAAGCACTCGTTTAAGAACGAAGTATGAAAAACTCCAAAGTTGTGGTGTCAAAAGTTTTGGCAATAAAAAGGAGAAAAGTAGGCCAAAACTTGAGTGGCTAAAAACTTGTGCCAGTTAAATGTAAAGCTAACAATTTAATAAAAATCATTGCCAAATATTTGAGTACAGTAGTCAGTCGGTATCTGACTGCTTTTAACCGTCCGTTTGGCTCACTTACCTTATCGATTTATATGCAGTTTAATAGTGTTAATGAGTTTGTAGCGCGCACTGGGGTTGGCTTAAATGCATAATTGGCGATTAGACGATTGGCCCTAATATGCCAAACGCTACAATGGCTAACAACAAAAGCGCAGCAGTAGCAGCTTTTGGCAGCATTCGCATTCGATTGTCTTGTTCGCGTTCTCTGCCGATTTTACCTCTCTCTTTCCCACTCCTTGTGCATCTCAGGCGCTGGTTTAATTGGGTCACGCCCCCAACTGCTCTATTGTACCTACCTTGCTGTCTGTGCTGTAAAAGTAATGACAACGCAATGTACTTTCGTTTATATATATAGATATATATATGTGTTTTTTTTTTATATATATATTTCCTTTGCTTTTGTTCTGCTTCATTCTTCATTCTTCACTTAGTTGACGCTTTCAATGCATTCAATGCTTTGCCTTTGTCTCTAGCTTTCCATACATTTTCTTTAAAGTTCATACATCTATTTAATATATTTATTTACTATATTTATATTAATATGTAGTTTTAGATATATATTTATATTTTATTTATATATATATATTTTTATACAGTACAATTAGTATAGCTTAAATATTTAGATTATTTTCTTCATTTTTTCTGTCGGGTTTTCTGCTCCTGCCCCGTTTCATTTAGATGCAAAGAAATTAAAGTCTTTGGTTTACCTTAAAAATACAATGTTTTCTCCAATTTTTTGTTTTTCTTTCGTATTTTCTTTTCTCTTCGTTTACGTTTTCTTTTGTTTTGGGCTTAAGTACGTACAGGCAATTAATATCTGTGGATACATTTAAATTGTCATTCGTATATGTATATGCTTTCGACTGATATGGTGTGTGTATATGTGTGTGTATATGTGTGTTCTGGCATTTACATATGTTTATTTACGTATGAATTGATGAATATATTTTTCATTTGTTCTTATTTCTTTGCATTTCTTTATTACAATTTTTATTTAATTCCAAATTTTTGCTATACTTGAAGGCCAGCTGTAACTCAATTCTATAAAAATTCTATTTTTAACCATAAGTAGGACAACATTGCACAAATTGAATGTATAAATTTATCAGTTGTCAGTTCTGATTGAAAATCAAACATTTCAATTCATTTTTTATGTTTACATAGAAGAAAACTCAATTTATATTTGAGATAAATACTCACTGGTTGTTAAAGGAAAATTGTGTTTGTAAATAACCAAAACTATTTTAATTATTTTTGTTTAGTACTAACTGGTTTGTTCTCTAGTTTCTTGAGTTAGCGCTGCCTTAGTTAGTTATGCCCTAAGTCGTTTCTATGTGTGTGTTTATGTGTGATACTCAACTCGTTCTGCTTCAGAAATCATTACGAGTTTTAGCTCATATTCTTTTACAAGTTTTATTCACATATGATTTGATTTAGATATTCCCAAGCTCACAGAAGTTTTAGAAATATTATTGAATTTTGTTAAAGGCAGCAGACAGAGAAATTTATGAAATTTCTGCTCAAATTATTAACTGAAAAAAATGAATTTAGATTACATTTGAATCTCTTAAAATTTATTTTCTTCAGTTTACTGTAATAACTCTAAATATTTTTAATGTAAAATAAAAAAAAAAAATTTTAAAAATTAAATTAACAGTTAACTTGTTGCCAGTTTACTAAGCACAGTTATTCTTCATTTTAGTAACGCTTTTATATAACATAGTTTGTATTAATCAAAAAATCTTAAAAAACTAAAAAAAAAAATCTTTTAATTATTATTTTGTTTAATAAATGAGTTAAAGTTATTTAATTAAATATTTTAAGAATTTTTTAGAATTTATTTAAGCTTGTAAATTCAGTCTAAAGTGAATTTGGGAACAGTTTTTTTTTAAGTATGTACAGAGAAGTGACACATTTAGTTTAGTTTTAGCTTCTATACTATTTCTTAGTTATGTTTTACACTGAAGTCGAAATTTGTGTTTATGCATCTCCCTCTACTTCTCCCTCTCTTTCGCTGTCTCTGTCTTTCTTTTTAACATCTTTTTTTAGGAAGTTTTGAGAGTTGTGATTTAATTTTAATTGCCTACGACTTACATTTTTTCTGTGTTTTTTTCAGTTTGGGGGAATTTTGCTTGTAATTTTGACTATAATGAACAACACTGAAACTCTCACACACACACGTACAGTCACACACGCACACTCGTACACTCACACACACACACATGCACAAAGTTACAGTGACAGTTAGAAGTTTAATTCAACATTTACATTGAGGGCCATAGCTGAATCGAGTGTTTGTTTTTTATTATTTTTTTTAACATTTTTTGCTTTGTTTAAATTTTTTTTATTATTTTCATTTGATTTTTTGTTTGTTATTATTGTTGCGGGGATTTGCGAGAGTTGACATACAAGTTAATATATTTAAATATATATATATTTATGTATTCTTAGGGTTGTCTAGTTAGTTGTTGTTTGCAGTTAGTTGGTATGTTTAGTTAGTTAGTTTGTCGTATCTATCGTATGCATATTTAGTTACTGCCTAAAAGTATACAGTTTAATTAATCATTCTGCTTGTTTTTGTTATGTTTTTTAGTTGTTCTTATTTGCTTTGCTTTTATCTCATTGGAAATTCTTATTATCATCATTCGCATTATATCTTTTTAATCAGACACGTATCACAAACAGTTTTTGCTTGCACAAAAATCTTTTTTTTATGTATTTCGCCACAAATTCGCTTGAATTTCGCTCGAATTTCCCATACAAAAATTACATTAATTTCTTTTTTAAATATATAATTTTTTTCATCGTTTTTTGTTGAAAGTTTTTTCATACTTTTTTCAGTTTTTTCCTTTGTTAAGTTTAGTCAGTTCTGCTTGAGTGGGTGTTTGTGGGGGCATTAGTGTTAGTAGGGGGCAGTGGGGGTGTGTGGGTTAGGGGGGCGTGGTTTGTAGCGTACTTAGACATCGGTGCCACAACCCTCCTGATAGCCCTCGTCGGGGGAGTTGCGACTGCTGCTGATAAGCGCACGTTTCAATGCCGTTACAGGCGGCAGCACGGGCACGCCCCCTTTCTGCCACACCCTTATCGTCTTGGCATTCACCGGCTGCCCATTGGGCAGTATGGCGCAGGAACTGGAACTGGAACCGGCCGTTGATGCTGCCAAAATTTGAGCTGGCGTCGGTGATGAGCTCGCTGAGGCGTTACTACTACCGCCACCGCCGCCCCCGTCGTGTAGGCGTGGCAGTGTGCGGCTACTAAAGTGTGGACTACCGCTGGAGCTGTGATGCTGATGATTGCTAAGATTGAGCGTCGTTGTGAGCTGTTGCTGCAGCTGCTGCAGCGGATGCATCTGCAGCTGATGATTGTGCTGATGCTCGGCGCCCGGCACCAGCGGCAGCCCATAGTCGTTGGGATAACCCGAACCGGAGCCCGAACCGGAGCCTGAGCCATTGCCGGAACCACTGGACAGATTCGTGGTGGCGGTGGAGGTGGTAGACGCGCCCACTGCGCCACCCACACCCGCCGTGTGCTGCAGATGCGTGCGTGGGAAGGTCTTGCTGAAGTAATCACTGGCCGCGTTCCTTTCGTGCAGATCGTACAGCTGACTGGACTCTATGATGGGCGTCTTGTCCGTGTAGCGTTTCATGAACAAATCATCCGCTGAGCTGGCACCTGTTTGCTCCCACAGCCCCGAGGGATACAGCGAGTCACAGCCATTGGCGCGACTGTACTCACCGCTGCCACCGCCCACCAACTCGTGTCCTAGGATAACGGGCAACTTGAGATCCGCAAATTCATCGCTGCCAAAGCGTTTCGTGTCGTTGATCAGATCGGGATTATTGCCATGCCCCGTGGAGGCGCTGGGCGAGATGAAGCAGGAGGCGGTGGAGAGCACGCTGCCGGCGTTGTCGTAACCTTGCGTCGAGTACGGCAGATCGGTGAGACGCGGTGGTTTCTGCACAGGATTAGCCGAGCGGGATTCCAGCGAAGAGTTGACCAAGCGACCGCTGCCTACGCCGCCCACGCCGCTACCTGCTGCCCCTGCGCTGCTCTTACGCTCTAGGGTTGCCGCCGCTGCGGCAGTGTTGCCATCCATGCAGTTGGCCACTGCGCCGTTGGCTATAACAATGCCACCAATGCTGCCATTGCCCGTCGCCGGCTGTGTCTTGTTCGTGATGGAGTTCTGATGATTCACCGAGGTGATCACCTCCATGTGATTGGGTGTCTTGCTGTCCACGTACGGCTGTCGCTTCACCCTCAAGAGCAGACACATAATGGCCGCCAGAGCAAACACTATGAGTGCCACCAATGCTGCACTGAGTCCCACGATCTGCCCACTCCCCAGTGAGGCCATGCCCGCCGCCCTCATGCTCACGTGCAGCGTAAAGTTCGCCTCGGCGCTACCCGCGCGATTCTCTGCGACGCAGTAGAACTCACTGGAGTCTGTCTCCTGGGCATTGGTGAGCACGAGCCGTGAACGCTTCTCGAATCCGCCCTCCAGCTGCTCGAACATGTGCACACGCTGATAGGCGCTAAAGGCGCTATTGTTGACCAACTGCCTGCCGTTCCAGTACCAGTGTATGCTCGCCGCGGGCACTGCACGTGCTCGGCACGTGATCGAGGCATTCTCGCCCATGGAGGTCTCCACGTAGTGCGAAATGGGCAGCATTTCGGGGCGACAGGCGAACTCATCCACCGAGAGCTCGGCAAAGCTGCGATCAATGATACGCTCGGGTCCGCCAGCGCAAATCGGTGCCACGGGATAGGGTATGTTCCGCTGCATTAACCAGATCTTGGCATCCCGCAGGCGACAGTCACATAACCAGGGATTGTCATGCAGTTCAATGCCATGCAGACGACTCAGCGTCTCTATGGTCTTGGGCAGCAGTTCACTCAACTTGTTGCCATTCAAACGCAGCGTGGTTAGACCCTGTAGTCCACTGAAAGCCTGCGCCGATATCGTCTGTATGTCACAGTGGGACAAATCCAATTTGTGCAGCGCTGCAGTGCTGCCAAAGGCCTTGGCCTCGATCTTGTGTATGTGATTGGAGGCGAGTGTCAGTTCCCTCAACGAGGAGATGTAACTCAAGGCCAAACTGGGCACCTTGACCAGCAGATTATGGGATAAATCCAATTCCACCAGATTTGTGAGTCCCTTAAACGTTTCCATTTCGATTTCCCCAATGTTACAATTGCGTAGATACAATTTCTGTAAATTTAACAGATTCGCGCGTATGAATTGCTCATTGGACAGTGTCTGCAATTTGTTGCCGGACATGTCCAGCACTTGAGTGCTGGCATCTATGTGCTCTGGTATTTGTATGAGCCTGCGATCGATGCATTCCACTGTCTGTTTGCCGCCCTTCCATTTGCAGGCGCAGACCGTTTGGCAGCTGCTCAGCTGCTGCACGGGATTATCCAGTTCGCTGACCGGATAGAATGAGGCGGGCACGGGAGATGCAGCCAAATAGCCATCATCTGTCATGGGCTGACTGTCGGCTATGGGGTAGACCTCATTCTGTGTGGATTTGGCGTGGGAACTGGCGCTGGCACTGGCACTGCCACCGGAACTAGTTCCATGCGCGTAGCTGTAGCGACTGGCCAGCGTGAAGCTGGGCAGTACAAGCAGCAGCAGCAGCAGCACGTGCATTGTGTGTGGAGTGGGCTGTATGTGTGTGTGTGGGGTGTATGTGTGTGTGTGAGTGATAAGACGTGTGTGATACGCGCTTTAGGCCATGCCAGGCAGTGAGTTTATCCAACTTTAATTTTCCCTTTTTCACTCAATTTACTCTTCCTTTTATGTCCTCTTTTTCTGCTCCTCTTTGCGCTTCCGTTCGCTGTTTTTTGTTTTAATTATGATAATAGTTCAAACTTCCGTGTGGTTTCAGAGTCCAATGAATTTATTATGTATTGGTCAAGCGGAAAATTGATTAATTGCTTAGTTTTTCGCGCTCTGCTCCAGTCGAGTGTTGTTGTTGTTGTTGTTGTTAGTCCTGTGGTTCTTGTTGTTGCAAATATTTTCATGTTTTGGCGTAATTAGCGGCGCCTGGCGCGACTTTATTTATAGCAGTCGCCTCTCACTAGACCAGATGATAATCGTTTTTCTTTTTAGCCCAAAAAATATTACGCACACACACTTAACACACACACACAGAGACTCGCAGCAAAGCGTAATTTTTACGCAACTGGCGAGCTCAAATTTTTCCTTTTATTTTCTCGCTATTTTTATTTATTTTTATTCCTTCTTCATATTTTGTTCACTTCTTTTTTGGTGTAATTTTTTGTGTATTTTTTTTTTGTATTTTTCGTATTTTTGTTTAGCGAGTTTTGCCACGCAAAGCTTTAATTTTCATCGCGTTTTCTGGGTTTTCTTTTACTTTTTTACTTTTTTTTTGTTGTTACGTCTTGTGCGTTTTGGCCTCGTGGCCTGCAATCACAACACAGAACCGTTAGAAGCGTTGGATGATGAACCTTTTTGGCTGTTGTTCCAAATCGCACACACACACAGTCGCACACATACTCGCACACACAAACACACACACACTCTCGCAGTCGCGACGAGAAAACACACGAAACTCCACGATGAAAACTCAGTTCGTACAGTGAGAGAGGACGAGGGTGGCGTTTGTGGTAGTGCGGAGGTTGGTTCGATGGCTTTGCTTTTGTATGCGAGGTGCGCGTGATGAGTTTTGTTAGATTTTCTATTTAATATGCATTAATTTGCAATTGTTTCACTTTTGACATCATTATTATGATTGAGCAATTGAATTATTAGCATTGCTTTAACAATTTCACACACTTTGCTTCACATATCGTGTAACGGGATTTACTTTTTATTTTATTTTGTATTTCTTCTTCTCTTTTTCTTTTGTAACGAAGTCACGTTTAGAAGAGACGTTCTGTTAGCGTCGCCGAGACCGAAACAACCGCTCGGCAGCAATCATCGACTTGAACTGAGCGACGAGCTGCTCAGCTGCATTGGCCCAAGCAGAGGCGAAAGAAAGCCCATCGTCGTAGGGCAAAGCCAAGCGGTTCGTGTGCACTCGTGTGTTGCGTTCGTTGCCTGCTTCGGCATCGTGTTGAATGCTGTTTATTGATGAATGTAGTGGACGCGCGGGTGACTGTTGCTGAAGAGCAGCGGTTTACGCTCTCGCTTGCTCTCCCTTTTGGCTTCCTTTGGTTACACAGCTGGTGTTGCTGTAACCGTTTGAGCTTAGCAACATGTTGCTAGCAGCAAACAGCAACCAGCTTAGCAACATTCTCTGCCTGATGAGATCTTTGATTGATAGTCGCTGCATTTATGCCGAAACTTTGTTAATATTAAATGCAATTAATTTAGTTTAGACAAAAGTTAATAAAAGGCAATTGTTTCTGTACTAAAACAGTAAAACAAAATAAATTGTTTTGCGAACGATCATTAGCTGCCATAATTAATTTAATTGGCACCTGTAAAAGTTTAATTAAATGTGTCTGTTTCTGGCTATAATGATCAGATGTTTGCGCTTATATAACGTTAATGAACTGAATGATCTTGTGAAATTTGAATGAGTAAACAACAAAAGCAATCAACGAGACTGCTGTTCTTTATTTTTTGCTCCACGTAATTCTTAACGTGTTATTTAAGAGAAGACAGACGAAGAGCGGGCTGAAGAGCGCGAGAGGGAATGATTGGAGACCCAAGCGACCTACTCAAGCATAAAGAAGAACCGAAAATAAATAAACACGAAAAAGTTCTTTGCCTGCGAGACGAAAGCTGAGACGTAGACAGCAAGAGAGAGAGGGAGCGAGAGTGTGAGTGAGTGAGAGAGGAGTGTAGTGGAGAGTGGGGAGAGTGGAAGAGCGCACTCAGTACAGTCTTTGGCGACTTAAATTGTATTTTGACTGCATGAGTCACATCCGCCAGATACACAAGCTAAAGCTGCAACTGCGAAAGAGTGTGAGAGTGTGAGTGTATAAATATGTGTGTGTGAGCGAATGAATTGCTGCATTTGTTGTGTGCAACGTGTGTAGAATTTCACAATATCATGATATTAAGTAGAAATACCAGAGCCCGAAGGCAAAGTACAAGATCAGCTTGCAAAGCTGTGTGGCATGAACGTGTCGGTGTCTGAGTGGCATTGTATCTTAGTATCTTTGTATCTGAGTATCTTTGTACTTGTAGCGCTGCGCATGGGACAATTCTATCTAGAATTAAGATCGTCTTGGCTAGTTAAACTGAAAGAAGTTGTTAGATCCACAAAAACAACAACAGACGAAGCCTCCATGAGACTCTGTTTGTGGCACAGACTGTGGAGCAATGTGAGCCGCTAAACTAATTACCTGCGGAACAACAACAACGGCATATAAGTTACTTCACCTGCGTGCCTCTTTGGGGCAGGTAGATGAAACGTGTTGCTTGTGGCAGCTGCTTTTGAGTTGCTGCTGCTGCTGCTGCTGTTACTGTTGCTCAGACAGGAAACGAGCTGTGTAGCCGGCAGAAATCTCAACTGTCTTCCAGTCCCCACCCTGCTTACCCCGCATAGAGACGCATCTTCCAGCTGCCGCTGTTGGCTCAGATACATAAACACATACATATATGTATCTGTATCTACACATGCTTAACTTGAGAAGTTTTTTCATTGCAAACTTGTTTGGTTTTAAGCTTCGCGTTGTGTTTTTCTGTTTGTTAATGCTACTTTTTGATTGCGCTTATATGCGCAATAAAAACAAAGCTACAGATACATGACCCTAGCTACTTGCTGCATGTACATGTAGATACAAAGCAAACATAGATACACATCCGCCAAAGACAATGCGTACAGGCAGCACACAATATGACAGACATTGATTAAGGTCAGTTATGATTGACGAAAAGTGAAATTCCCTCTAGCGTGTTATTGCTAGCCATGTGTGTGTATCTGTGTGGGTGTATCTTTTTGAGTTTTTCTTATTAAATTGCGAATTAGCCAAGCAGAAAGCGTTTCTTGGTCTTCTCATGTGCTCAGCGCTGCATTAGTTACGGTTACTAGCTAAGTTTAGCAAAGTTGTTAGTAATATTTTGTATTGTTTTAGCTTTAAATACAGAATTAGTGTTAATAAAAGAACGACTATGCTTAAGATACATTCTTAGCTGCTTATTTATTATTATTCAATTTTTGTAGTCTTTAGTTTTATATTTTTTAAAGAAAATTGGCATTAAAAATTATTATTTTACTACTAAAAATACTCTATATTATTTTTAAATATTTTATTTTATTTTATAAAAAATTTTTAAACATAAACTCCTTTACAAAAAAATCTTTGCTTATATTTTTCGGCAAAAAAAAAGTTGAATAATTTAATTTTATAAAAGCTCCGTTTGTTTTCCACTATAAAAAAATTGAAGTAGTTTCTAAAAACAATTTCTTACACATAAATAAATTTTGTTAAAATTTTTCGACTACTTTATACAGCAATTCAAACCTTAAAACACATTAAACAAATTATTGCTGACAATTTTTTAGCCACTTCCAGCTATTAAATTAAACTAACTTAAGCACCAATAATTTTAGCTCAGCCCCAAATGAGCCAAGAAATGAGCGACAATCAAGTTATGGCTAAAAAAGCGCTTATTCTAAATCTCTTCCTCAATTTGTCTTTATCTTTGCCGATTTTGTTGGGCTTAAAAAATAGTATGTTAATAATCTTCAAATCTAAAACTCTTTTTTTTCACGGTTTTTAGCGAAAGTAGAACTCGTCGACTATGCAAATTTTGTATTTTTTTTCAGCTTCTTTTTCTGCTTTTTTCAGCGGTTTTTTTTCATGCAGCGGAAGTTGAGAAGTCGAGAAATCGCTGTGAGTGCTTTATGATCGTTATTGTTGTTGTAGTGTGTTTTTTTCTACGCTTTTGGAGCCGGTAGTTAAGGGGAGTAGAGTGGGTATATTGGGTTGGTGGGAAAAAAGGTGTGTTAAGGGCAGAAATTTGTGTGATTAGCATGAAAAGTTAAAGCTAATAAAATTCGTCTATATAAATAAGTGAACCTTAGGGACTATAAGGGGTATAGTCACAAAATTTTCAAGAATGTCGCTTTAGACTTCTAACTTCTTCTGTATTGTAGCTTGAACAAATTCAGTTCAGATCGTACAACTATATAATATATTTAGCTTACATAAAATAGGTTGTTAATCAGAGATTATTCAAATATATCTCAACAAATGTAAGCTGTATCTACACTATCTTAATTTGGTATGAATCGGGCGACTATATCTTATAGCTGCTATAGAAACATAAGCATTAAGTTAGTAATTATTATAAGATACTTTTGACTACATAGAGTATGAGATACAAGAGTGTCTCACAGCACCATTACTGCTACAGAGTTACTTACAGTCGACTCACCCTACTACACCTATCTCCACTACTTATTACTGGCTCCATTCAGTCACAGTCCATCTCCTCTGTGTGCTGCCCTCCCACTTGCACTTGGGTTTCTGGTCTCACGGTCACACACATGTGTCTAAAAAGCGACAGATACATAAATATATCAAAGAGATTCCTACACCTCGTCTTCATCTTCTTCTTCTGCTTTGGTAGATTATTTGTTGACTTTCACATTTTGTTGTAGATATTTTCTCGTTTGGTACGCAACAATTAGCCGCAGTTAATTGGCCAAAATGGCTTTGCGCTACGCTTTCTGCACTTGGCCAACACAGCCAGTGGAGCCAAGTAGTGCCGCTCTGAACGCTCACCGCTTACCGCTAATGTTGGCCAACGTTTTGTGACTTGAAACAGCAAAAACAACAACAACAAGTTTCCGCCCAGAGGAAGCAACTGTAAAATTTACAGTATTACAATCGTGTAATTCATAAATCGCAACCGCTGCATGACTTTGGTCTAAACCGAGGAGAGCAAGGGAATGAGAAAGAGTGGGGAGAGTGGCGGAGAGTGGGAGATAAGAGAGCGGAAGTCAAATTCCACTGGCCTGGCCAAGAGCTTGCGAATTCTTCAAACAAATATTTGCCAACATTGGGACCAAAAAAAAAGAGAATCACCTGCCCCTCGACCGTTCGGGGAATTGCATGAAGCAGCGGCAGGTAAACGAGTGAGGGTGGAGGGGTATTGGGAGGGTCTTGGGGGTTCAATTGGTAGCAGGATGCTGTGTTGCTGACCTTTGTGCTTGTAATTCTGCGCCTAATTGCCCTTAATTTATTTAACTTCAAGCTGTGCACCGGCAGCGACCCACCGAGACCAACATGGATGCCCTGCTCAACCTGCTCCTACCTTCCCCACCTCTTCCTTGCCCAGGCATTTTCAGTGTCAAGGGTTCACTTTGGAGCCGCCGCTGCTGCGTGTCCTTTGGGCCTCAAACACTGAAACGTGGCTAGAATGGACTCTCTTGCTCTTCAAATTCCATCTACATAAATGCCATCGCTCCACCCTGCCCACCTGCCACGCCCTCTCTCCTAACGACTGTCTGGCGGACAGTCGGCGGGACTGCTGTCATTTATACCCTTTTACCTAGGGTATTATTATGGCCAGTGTCATTAGCATTACGTTGGTAAAAGTGTAAACAAAACTGTCGATTACTATCGAATGTGTATTAATTAGTATATGCATTAATCTTAATTATTAGCTACTGTATCTGAAACTACCGAAACTAATCACAGTTGTAAAATAATTACACTAAATCTGAATAAATCTAATTATTGTGTAACTTTTACACTGACTGACTACAAATCACAAAAGTATTGATTGCATTTGCAGCTAATTAAATTTGAGCAGGGCCTGCAAAGGTTGAAAAAAGGGTAAAAGTATTTTAAAGTTATTTTGAAATTATAGTTTATAAAGAGTGTTTAGGATTGTAATTATGAAGTTCTCGCATTACATAAAATTAACAAGTATCCTAAAGTTTTATAATCTTTAATTTGTAAGCAAAAGTCTAGATACAACAAAACTCAAAGAGGTTTAAATACTTTAAACTTAATTAAAATAATGTTTTTTATATATTTTCAGACGTGCTCTTATAACAGTTCTTGAATGGATTATAGGATCCTTGGGTAAGTCAGTTAAAAGATTATTATTTAAATAAAATGAATATTTATACTGAAACTTGAAGAAAAACTATTTCATTTTAATGAAAGTTGTATCTTTGTATCTTCTTTAGACAGTTTTACAGTCTTTAAATTAAATCCTTTGAGTTTTTTTTACTTAAGCTGTACTTAAAAACAAAATGGTTTAAAATAGCTTTGAAAAGATAGTCTTTTTTAAAGCACTCTTAACTTTTTGTCAGTGTAGCTCTGTCATAAAGATTATTAGCATTACAAGATGATTTCCACCACAAGTTCAAGTTCGCAGAAGTCAAGACCCGTCAAAGGCTTTTAGCGCATTTCACAGACTTCCTGCGCTGACCTCTTTGCTGACTCCCATACCTTTCTACACTCCTACTGCCACTGCTCTTGCTACTCCCATATCCCCTACTTTCCCCTTCTCAGATGCCAACACTGCCTTTATAGTCCCTGCACTTGCACTACAGGGCACTAAACGCTCTAATTATTTTCTAACTGTTGAGATTTAAATGTCTTTCAGGCAGAGACACAGCAGCTACCGCTGGGGTATGTGTAGCTGGGAAAATACCAAAAAGAAGAGAAGGAGAAGAGGGGGAAGGAGGGTGTTAGGGGGATAGAGCAGAGCAGGAGTCGAAGCAGCAGCAGTAGAAAGTGCTTTATCTTCATTTGGGCATTAAGCCGCTTAGTGCAGTCATCGCTGTGCTGGTTGCTACGCTAACTCGCTCTCTCTGTCTCTCTTTCTATCTCTCCATCGCACTCCTATAATTTCCCTTTCTCTATCTACATCTCCTTCTCTGTCTCTCCATTCTTCTCCAACTCTGTCTGCATTTAAACTGATTTGGTCGCCGTTGCCAACATCTCATTTACTGCTCCGCAGCAAACATTTCAGACCCCGCTTTTCAGTGTCTCTGTCTCTGTCGCTCCTGCTCGAGGCTAAGCGCAATTATTCAAAGCGTCTAAATTAGGTAATTGGCCTTTAAAGAATCATGCTAATTATTTATGTTTATGTGTGTGTGCGTCGCCATCGCCATTGCCATCGCCATCGCAGTCGCATCTTGGCCAATGCATTTTGGGCTGCCTTTAAGCCCGGTCGAGACACAGTGTCCCGCGCTTGTTTGCGTCCTTGATTAATGAAGTAGTCCTGCGGCCGTCTCTGCCACCAACAACAACAACAACATGAGTCAACAGGCATGCCACGCCTCCTCTCTTGGCTCCACTCCTTGACTTGTTTTGTTTAGATTTATGTCAAATTGTCGGCCATGCTGCGCCAGCGTCAGAGGATTGTGTTTGTGGACATGGGCGTGGGGCGTGGCTCGTATGGGGGTAGAGGGGGGAGCGGGCAGCTTGATGGTTTTTCGGGTACGTCGCTTTTAAGCTTTTCAATCAAATCGAGTTCAAGTGGTTTTCCAGTTTTCAGCCCGTGGGCGCCATCGCAACTTTGGCGAAAATTAATTGTTTGTCTAATCAGTTCATTGTATGCGTCTGACAACTCAGCGAGCACAGGGGCAGGGGAAGGAAGGGGAGGAGGAGTGGGTGTAGGGCAGGGGCTTACACCCAAAGCGGCAGGATGCGATGCGACCGCAACAAAGCGGCAACGGTGGCTACTGCAAAATTGGTAAATTGATCCCTCTGCAGTGCCACCGAGTTGCCCCCTGAAATTCCTCTGAGTTCAACCCAGAGACCCGCCACTGCTCGCTCAGCATGTCAACGCTGTTTCAAGAGCAGGCTAATGGGTCAACAGGTTAAAGGTTGCACTCGGTCTCGTTCAGGCGATTAAATGCATTAGTCAAACTGATTAACACCCACACAAGCACACTCCCACACACACTCACACCCATTTAAGCTCCGTTAAAACCCATTAAGTTGGCGTATTAGAAAAAAATGCAGAATTTAATCCCGCTTTGTGTAAGCGCAACAAAATTATTATAGTTTCAAAATGCGGGGAAAAAAAGCTAAATAAAGTAAACAATTTAACTAAAATAAAATAAACAGTTAACGAACATAAAACCTTGGGCAAACAAATAAAATATAATTTAGATAATTAGTTGTAGTTGCGTGTAATCAACACTTTTTTCAAAAGAGTGATTTTAATAAATAAAATGGAATGGAGGTTGTATGTAAATAAATATATTTATTAAAATAACGCACTAGATTAAATTGAAATTGGTTTACAAAAAGGATTGTAATTGTATCAAAAAGTAAATAAAAATTAAAACATACAAAAGTTATAAACTCTAATTTAATATTTCACAAACTTTGTTAACGCAAAGAAATTGTTTACTTTGCCCACAGTGCACTGCATGATCAAAGGAATGCAAACAATACAAACACATGATACGCATAGTGTGTAAAGAGCAGCAAATTACATGTAGGAACACACACACATGCATACAAATGAGCATTGTCTTTGCTCAAGTGCATTGACAAAAATTCAGCTAATCGAACGGTTAATTCGCTCTTCATCTTGCTTACCCCGCTTCAACAAAGAGAGCGGCATCAGGAGCAGAACAGAAAAGCAGCAGAGCAGCAGCGCAGCAGAGATCAATGAACTGAGCGGCAGTCATAATTTGGTCGCCTAGAAGAATTCACGCACTTCGGTCGGTTGCGGATTTTGCTAATTGCGCAGTGGCTTTAATTTGCAGAAAAGTGTGGAAAAAATGTGCGCAAACGTCGTAATTTTTGTTTTACTTATTTTGTTTCATGGCTAATATAATTAATAATAGTGTTATGGTGTAATAGTGTGTCAATCGAAAGAAAAAGCCAAAGTGATGTGTTTTTTTTTGCATGTGAAGCACCAACAAGTGTTTAAATTTGTTGCTGTTGAGTGAAAAGTGTTAGTGTTGTTGTAAAGTGTTTAAAGTGTTTCATCGCTGCATAATTAAAGAAATCGGTAAGTTCTAGTTTATTAATTACATAAATCAAAGCAAGCACAGGCTTGCAGCAAGATCAACGCAACGTTCCAATAATTTATTTTCAGCTAGGAAAAAATTTTCTAGTTTCGCTTATTCTCGCTGCTTCGTCACGTGCACACTTCCAGCGCTCAGCGCTCAATGCTCGCTTAACGAACGTTAGGCTAAAGAGAGTGGCGAAAGAATACGCTGCCTGTTTTTTTTTTCGTTTTTCGTGCTTCGTCATTTTGTTTTGTCTTTTCTTATTAGATTACTGACCTACGCCAAGCATTGCTATGCAGTTTGGCATGCACTGGAAATTCTTAGATTTGCTTTTATTGGCCTTTCCTTTAATTAATTATCTTTTAAAATAGTTTTTTAATGAGGCAATTTTGTTCATTTTATTATGGGGTATCTTGTGACATTAAAATAAATTAATACACATTTTAAAGTTTATTCACATCGATTAAAATCTAGTTAAACACTCTATAAAAATCAAATTAGAATTATAAAAAAGAACCAATACTTAAAAATCGAAATTGCTGTAGTTAGTAGAAAGTACTCGATTGCAGTGGCTAATAAATGTTTTAAGCATTTGTTGGCGGTAATTAAAAAGCTTAAGAGCTTTAGTGTTATTGCCCGACTTAAACAGCCACTACCACCTGAAGATGCGAATGAGAATTCGCATTTAATTTATCTGCAATATAAGTCGAAGTCCTGTGAGGATTGGACTGCATTTAATTGATTTCATTTCGAGCGGATGTTGCATTCCAATGCGAACTTTTAATTTTCTATGATTTATGCGTGTTTGTATCGCATCTTGAATCGCATTTTATGTTTTAAGTAAGTTCCAGTGTTGCTTGTCCAGTTTTGGACTCGGATTGGCACAGGGACAGGGACATGTGTGCACCTGTGTGTCAGCCACATCCTGTGCAGCTAACAAGAAACAACATGAAGCAACAAGAATGAACCAAAAGAGGCAACAAAAAAAAAAAACTAAAACCACACAACGCACACGACTTCAGACCAAAAGATACAGATGCCAAAATTCAGGTTTAACTAGACTCTGGCTGTGGGACTGTCTCTGGGTCTTGGTCTGGGTCTGGTCGCAAAGGGAAACACCTGAAATAGCCTGAAGACCTGGCCATAAGCTCTTGCATTTGCAGCTCTTACTGGCCAAAAAGGGAAGCGACTACGAGTACGAGTATTTAGAGCGTTGGCTCCGTCGGGAAAACGGGGCTATTAAATGTCAATGGATTTCTGCATGAATGAGTTGTGTGACTCCTCTGGGCATAGTCCTCTGCCCTCTGCTTCCCCTACTCCTTACCCTCCCTGCTGTCTCTCACCTTTTACTGTGCATTTGATGTTTACTGGCGCACGTAGTTTCATTTAAATTTCAATTGCCAAAAATAAATCTCTTCTGGCTTGACAAGTGCTTTGGCTCGAGCTTTTGAACGAGAACCGCCCGCAGGGCCAAAATCACTGACCCCCGCTGCCCCCTAACCGCTCCTCCTTCTTCTATTTTTTTGTGGAATGCATTGGAATTTCATGTCTACAAATATTTTTATTTTTTATAGAATTTATTGAAATATTCATATGCGTTTTGTGAGCCAGAGGCGGTCTCTTTGTCCCTCTCTCCCTCACTTTCGGCCTCTCTTAGTTTTACTTGAAGTTTGAGTTAACTGTTAATTAAAATGTATAGCCGCAAACCATGGACGGGCCCACGACGTGCCCCTAAAATGCTGGCCATAATTTCTCAAGAGCCAAGACCAAGCCGAGGCAAGAACTCATTATGTAATTCAGGGAAGCGCTTGGGCTTATCATAGTTGTCTTCTCGTTGTTGTTGTTTTTGTTGTTGGGTAACCGTTAAATCTTCAACTAAATATTAAACGTCGCCTCTCCATCGACATAATAAAAGCCTTGGCTTCACTTTTATGCCACTTATTGTTTAGCCGAACGAGGAACAGGAGAGCAAAAAAAGGAGAGGAAGAAGCATCAACCCGTGTCCTGGTAATAAACGCAGCGTCCTAATCCACGCACAGTTGGAAATATTTTTCATTAGCATTAAGAGGCAATAGGCAGCAAAAGTGGCTAACAAAAAAAGCACAACAACGATTGTGGGAGTGAGCACACTAACTTGGCCATAAGCTTGCCACGTTTTCACGTGTCGGACTGCTAAATCTTTTTCGGGCACAAGCTGATAACGTTCTTGGCCTCAACTTGAGCGTTGGCCCCGCTCCTCTCCCCTTTAGGCCCCAATCTGCTAACTGCTAAACACATAAGTTTGCGCCGTGTGTGTCTCGGTGTGTTTTGTGGCCTTTATGGCTACGTGTTTGGCAAACGGAAGTGGCCAAGATAGCTACAGATACAGATACATATACTTAAGTATCTATATAATGAATGTTTGTTGCCCCACACACACACGCACACACACTGACACACACACACACCTATGAGGAGAGTAGCTCCTGTGATTTACACGCCACACAGTTAAACGCTTTAACGACTCGACATTAGAAACAATTGCGAGAAGTTTTAATTAAACTGCGCCACTCATTAGATGCTTCTACCCATTCCCTCACTCCCCTCTTCCAACTTCATTCATAAGTGCGCCTCTCTTGGGCGTCTCTGTCTTCTAAGGTAATTAGAATTTTTGTTTTTCACGCTCCAATTGCTCATTTCCGTTTACTATTTTTGGATATGTTAGACAAAGCAGGGAATCGAGAATTGAGAATTACTTCCCCCACCCCGTAACTCAGAAATGCCAGCCAAGCGTAGCCCACAAATCGAAAGGCAAAAACTTACAACTCACAACTCAAAACTCAATTGAAGAATCTCGTTTTACGTGTAACGCATCGCGTGTTTTTTCAAGCGAAGCAATTTAAAGATATGCTAATTACCATTTAGGTGTTGTCAGATACTGTATCTGGTAATGTGAATAGTTAAGGTGGAAATATTAAAGAGAGATGGTTGGAAACATTAGTGGTTGTAGAAGTAGTAATGAAGGTAAGAAAAGTAGTAAGAGTAGAAAATTTAATATAAGTATCAATTAGAATTCTGTTAAAGTAAGATAATAGAATTGTAAATAGAAATAGTAATGCTAGCAAAATTACATATTACTAGAAATTCTACAAATTGTTTCAGCAATCAAATAATCAGTACAAGGAACTAGACAACTACTGGCAGTACTATTTATAGTAGCAAAGGTTAAACAAACAGCATAAAAAGCTTAATTTAACGTGGCAGAAGTGTTTCTTAGAAGAAGTTGTACATGTGTGGCAAAGGTTAAATAAATAGTGGATGTAACACACATTTTACTAGAAATAGAATATATAGTAGGCGAAGGTTATGAAAAGGCAATTACATGCAAGTAAAATAGCATGGATAGCATGGATATAGAAAGTAGTAAAAATAGTAGTAGTACACCAAATTCTTGTAGTATTTTTGCTACCTTTTTGATTATTTGTATTAAAAGTAGAAAAAATAGTAGTATAATTGAAGTATTTTATACTACTTAAACTAATAACAGTTCATAGAGCACTAATGCTGCTATTAGGTAGAGTAAAAGGTTTGATTCTGAAAGGGGAACTATTTAAGGCTACTCCAAAGTCAAAATTCTACGTATTCACTGAGCTATGACAAAGCTGTTTTGGGTAACTCGAAACGGAAGTGCCCAAATTTGGATCGTTTTCGGTAACCACTGAACCCGATAGTTCCCCTACAGAATAATATGCTTACTGGGCTATGACAGGGCGAGTATCTGCTTTCCGAAGGGATTACTTTTTGTCTCGAGCCGAAGTTCATTGAAAAATTCAGACGAAAGACGCTTGCTGACCTCGCTCATTAGCCCGTGATCTTGGCCAGGTCGATATTTGATACATTTATGGGAAGCATGACAAGTATTTTTCATGAAAAGTAAGCAAAAGAAACAGAAACATTGTCTACAGTGAAAAGTCGAGAAAACAAGTTGAAGTTGTCTCTGCTTTCCGGTTGAGCATTTAGTGGAGATATCTGAGACGAGTGCGAGCACTTCAAGAACTGTGAGTTGTCGCCTTTTGAGCTACTTCAAACAAAATAACAAACTTGAGCGAGGGAGACAGAAAGACAAAGAGATAGAGAAAGAGACTGTTACGGTGACAATCAACTGTGGGAAATAAACTACAGTGGGCACTGGCAGCAACCACACTCAAACTGCATCTTCAGTCTCGAGTTCTGAGTTCTGACCAGGCTCAGTGCTCTGCTTAAGCTGCCGCGATACTTTTGACTTCCTGCGGCACAAACCCACACACACACACAGCAGTACACCCACACACACACTAGAGTGGGGAGTAAACTGGGCTTAAGCCTCTAAGTGGTAACTCGCTGCGGGAATCAGCAGAGGAGGAATGTGGCCAGATTGTTGAGAGTTGTGGCAACTGGCAACGGCAACGGGCAACTCCACACGCCACATGCCACACACAAAATTGCGGCTTTGCTGCTGTGCAACAATGAGATACTTCAGAAAGAATTAGTAGCACTAAAAATTGCAAAACTCCTACTCGAACTTGGACTTGGTCTTCGCTTTATGTCGCCAAAACCCTACAACCAAGTATACTGAGAAAACTCGGGGATTTTGTAGCCAAGCCAATTTTTATATAGCTTAAATGATTTAAGCTTTGGTCTTTAAATTAAGTACGATTTTTTGTTCAGTGTAGTACTACAAATATGTAGTAGTACTAGACTTTCACTGTTGTTGTGGCTCAGCTTCAGCAGCAACAACAACAGCAATTCCTACTCCTATTTCGTTGCATCCTGTTATCTGTGTATGTGTGAATTTGTTTGTGTGTGTGGCACTACGGGTGGTAGCTACTCGCAGAACATAGGAACTCCAGTTCCCAAAAAGGACACTGAATGTCTGCTCCACTTGCGGTAATGCAAAGCAGCCTGTGTATACTCTTTCAAGGGGTATAACTACTAGGTAAATAAGCTTAAATCATATAAGATATTTTAAAGAGTTGTTTTCTCTTGTAGTAAAAAATATTTATAACAAGAAACGTCTTTGGACATGAGATAATTCTGTTAATACTCCATAACTATTGGAATTATTGGTAAATTTTCAATATTTTCCTATCCAATCATTAATATATTTTATATGTTTTAAGTCTATAAACTTGATCCAAAGTTGTTAACTGAGCTTCAGTAAAAGGACTGAGTTCGGACTGAAAAACAAGTATTCACATGCCTATTACTTATTTCTATTAAATGCTAACTATTTCTTGGTCTAAAATTTATTTATAAATTTATTATAAAATTTTAAAATCACTACTAAAAAATGTTGTTTACTCTAGTGTGAAGTTTTTAATAAAAATTTTTCTACTTCTTCTTAGATATGAGCAAATCCAAACTTAATTACATTTGCTGCTTCAGTTAGGCAGTTTTTGCCAATGAATTATGCATAGTCGGGCTAGTCGGCTGAAAAAAAAGAAGAAAAATTACGTTTAGAGGGTGTGTGAAGCAACAGCAACAATATTCAGATAGTTTTTCTGCTCTTTTACTGCTTTTTTGTGGGTTTTATTTTTAAATTCCGGCCGAGTTGCCGGATTTGAAGTGGCATTAGAATAAAAGGCGACGTTTTTACGCTTGTTGTTTGGCGCTGCTTCTGCTGGTGCCTCCTTCCTCTGCCACTCCCACTTCCACTTCCACTTCTGGTTGCCCTTCTTGTTCTACTTCTTGTTATTTCTCTATTCTGTCCGGCTGTAGTTGTTGTTGTTGTTGTTGTCACTTTACATAGTCGTTTAGCCTGGGCCAAAGTTGCAGACGCTGTTTTGGTACAAGTACAAGGCCAACAGCAATTTTTATTCAGCTTTAGTTTCAGCTTGAGCTTCAGCTTTGTTTGTTGCATTTCGCTGTTGTCGCTTTTTTCACTTCGTGGTAATTTGTTGTTTTTTTCTGGAGTTTTTTGGTAGTTTTTTGCTGCGTTTTTTGCCGTTGTTGTTATCTAACATGGTTAATTCAAGGCGCGTCTTTTGGCTGGAAATAAAGTCTCGCAGGCCAAGCATAACGAGCTCAGCCAGCTCTTTGGTACCGTTGATAAATTGTCATGGTCCTGCTCTGTGTCTCTCTGTCTCTCCTCTCTATTTCTCCTCTTCTACCCCCTTTTCGTAGCTTTTTCCGATTCCCATTGCGCGTCTGTCTCAATCTTGTTGCAATGCATGGCAAATTTAGCGTAAAATTTTTGTCACAGTGCATGGAAGCGGCACGCTTGCCGCCAATGACTGTGATTACACTTACCTGTCAGCTATAGACCCTGCACTCACCCTCTCCACTCATGGCCAACTATTACAAATCTGTAGAGCAAGTCGATGTCATTTCTGGCTTTCTTTATATCTTTGGCTATGCGCTCTGTTTGCTTTCGTTTTACTTACATCAAACAGAAAAATATATACATTCGACTGAGCAGACTCCAAAAGACCCTGCACCTAAACTGATGAGTACATTAGGATGACAAACTTATTTCTACCACAAACTCAAGACTTCCCCTTTGCACTGCTTGAGTACTAGGTCAAACTGGCATCGAGTAAAATTGCTGTGATTGTTGTGAAATGATACAACATAATTGTGATGTGAGGCCAGAAGGCAAATGAGCGTTGTATTTCAAACAAAAGCCAGCCAACATAACCAATATTTTTTGGGGGATGGGAATGGGTATGGGATGGCAAACTATAAGGGGTACGGTTCCATTTGGACAAATCTTGTCCATAAAGTCACAGCACAATGACAGGGCAAACTCTAAAATCTGTACATTTATGTAACCCAAATCTTAATGCATATCTGGGTGACAGGGGTGTAGAGGAGGGACTGGGGGGCTGTGAGCGGACTGACTGTGTGTTGACACACACAATCAAGCAATCAAAATCTAAAAACTTTATCCCCATTCATTTGCGTGTGAGACCAAACAGTAAACGTCATTGAATCCTAGTTCAGATACATGTATGTGTGTGTGTGTGTGGGTGTGTGTGTGTGTTGTGGGGCCACCCTGAAGGCATAATCAAACACAGTAGCGCACACTAATGCAGTTAACAAACTTGCGGAAATACAAGGCACACACACACACACACACACACACATGGAAACATATGCTTGAAGGAGTCTTAAGTGCTGTTCACACACACACACACACACACACACACACACACACACACACACACACACACACACACACAGGCACCCCCACATAGTTCACAGACACAATGATGATGATGTATTGTGTGAAATGTGAATGTGATTAAATTTCCATAGCAGCTCGTCTTTCATGCCAATTTTCCATTAGTGTTTGCCTCAAACTCAGTCTCAGTTTCTAAAGCTTCCAGCCTCAACCTTGGTTCTTTTCCCCGCCAGCGACCCTACCCCCCTCCTCTGTGCCCTTGTACCGCCAGCGCCGCAGGCTGCTTTGCCGATTTACACCCATACTTTAACACTTAAAAGCACATCAACTAACGCACAACAGCAACATATGTTGTGCTGTGCGTGTGTGTGCCTGCTGTGTGTGTGTGTGTGTGGGTGTGATGTATACCATAAGATTCGCGCGTCAAAAGTGATGATGAATAGTTTGTTTGATGTTACTTTGACCATTCTCATGATCAGCAAAAATTAATGTAGATATAAGAGTGGATACGAGTGTGTGTGCGAGTGTGTTTGCTAGTCCTAAGTGTGTGTGTGAGTGTAAACTAAATGGGCTTATTAACGCCGCCATAAAGCAGAAAAGGGTTTTCAGCTGTCAAAACGGAAGCAAATGTGTAGAAACAAACGGTTGATAAACATCCGGCAAGCTTTGAATAATTAACTTATTATACTATATATACATATGTGTATAAATCAGGCAAATAAGTCTCGACAGGGCTTACATATACATTTATTTCTATACACGTGTGTCAAATGACTCGCAAGTTTTCAATTTAAACAAAGAATTTTATTAAATTGAGTAAACTGAATGAAAACTAAAGTGTGAAATTTCAGCAATAAATCAATACTTTGAAAGCTTTTAAAATTCACACAATTATTATTTCTGGCAGCTAAATAGATTTCTAGCTATAGCTATAGCTATTTTATTTCCTTGGCATTTTGGAATTGAGTGAGTTGTTCAACTTAATGCAGCCAACTTTTGATGAAAGATTAATTTCCATGCTCTTCTCTCTCACCATCCCTGTCTCTCTCACTCCTGCGCTGTCTTGTCCCTTGTTGGCTGTCCACATTTTGGAGCTCCACTAAGCTGGCTTCTAAATGTGCGCTTGGAAACAATTAAATGCTTAGCTCGACAAAAGTCTGCGGTTCGCATTAAATCATCAGTCTACTCTGTTGTTGACTACAGCCATTGGCACTCCACTCCACTTTGCGCCACACCTTCCGCCCCCTCTCCGCTACACCCCTGAAGCTTTGCCATTTGCTTCAGTGCTCCATCAGCGACATGCAAAATAATTTACATAAGCAGCGACCGCAAACTGCAGCTCCCAGCTCCGCGCTGAATGAGATAGAAATAGATATACGGATGAAGAGATACAAGCTCAGAGTGAGTGAGAGAGAGAGAAAGCGAGATGGAGAGCGAAAGAGCAAAGGCGACAGGGGATACCAAATTAAAGCCAAGCCCCAAACCCAAAAACCCTATGCAGTCGAAATCCCTCGACCAGACCAACAACACTGCACTACACAAAAAGGAGAATAAAAAGAACCGAAAATACGAACAACGAATTATTTGACATGGAGTGTAATCGACTGGGGAATACTGTGTAGTACACAATGGTTTTACTGCAAGTGACTTTTACTCAAATTATTCTCTTTTAGCCAAACTACTACAAAGTGTTTGACTAGATTTGTGTGCTTTGACTTAAAAAGCGTTTAGTTGTGGGTTTTTAAATGTGATTTAATTTGACTAAATTGTGAAACTGATTAGGGGGTCTTAAATAAATTGAAGTTTAAACATTTAACTAGAAAAGTAATAGTGTAATTTGCGCTTTTATTTACTCTACTGCTTAAGTTATAATTTAAATTTATTTATGTGCTTAATTATTTCATTCTATTTACTCAACTCAAACCGAGTTGCTGTCCATCTGTTTATAGCAAAGGATTGAACTCCGCTTTAAGGGCCCCACATCCCAGTTCATCCTGTTTGTTGTACGTTTCCTTATTTCATATTTCTGCCATATGCTAATGTCTCACTTCAATCTCTTAATAGTTTCCCACACTATTTAGAGACCCTTTCTTTGGAGACTTGTTAGTGCGAGGTATACAAATATCCATAGGTTTTGTGTTTGCTGCGTTTCGTAAGGTTCCTTTTTATTTGACGTTGTTTTATATATATAAATATATGTGTGTGTTTTTTTGTTCGTTATCCTTTTTGTTTTGTTTTTTATTTGTTGTTAGTGGTTTTTGCTGTTTTGTTTGGATTTTCGTGCATTCACTTGCGGAATTTTTGTGTTGTTGACTCGGCGACGCATATGAATGTATCCCGGTCTCGCTCTTGTCATCTCTTCACTTCTCTCATGGAGTGTGTAGTGTGTGTAGTGTGTGCTCCTTCGCATCCAGCTGTTGTTCCGACTGTTCCGAGTGCTGCTCCGACTGTTGGTCATGTGTGAGTGTGCATATGTGTTGGCGCATACATAAACAATGGCAACAACAACAACAACAGCAGCAGCGAAAAAGTAGAAGCAGAAGATCCCAACCAAAAACCCATCGCACAAAAACGCACACATAACAATGACAAAGAACGCATTTTGTGGAAAAGGTACCACCCTTACCCCCCCTTTCCCCCTCCACACCCCTTTAGTCGCTGTCACCTTGTGCATCTACTCGGTTACGTGTTTCCCCGATGGTCTTTGCTCAGTTTCTGGCTGGTTTATTATGCAAAAGTTATGCAAAGATAAGCAAAACTATGAGCAGCGACAGCAGCTTGGTTACCAAAAATAGTAGTGAAACCCATGTCCCTCCACATCCCATTCACATCCCAACAGCATAAAGCATTTCCACATCATGGCCAAAAGACAAGCGCTGATGGTGAGCTTACCACTTACCACTTACCACTTACCACTTTTGGCCAGTTAGCCAGTTAGGAGCAAACTGTTATTGGGAATACGAACAGCTGCTTTAGGTTCGTCTAGAATCATCTTTGTCCTCGTTCAACTTAATTGTGCGGCCAAATGCAAAAATCAACTTTTTTACAAGTTTTTAGCCGTTTTTTAGTTGTTGTTTTTTTTTATTTTACTTGACGGTTGTTGTTTTTGCTAGGCCAACACCAACGTCGCGTCGTCGGCACCTCGTGAACGAAATGGACACTTAAACTCTAATCGAAAAACTTTTGCCCATATACAAGTCACTTTAAAATGCGCTTAATTTGATCAGCAGGCGGCGATTGTCGAACTCAGAACTCACAACTCGGAACTCAGAACTCACCAACTGAAAGCTCAAAAAACTGAAAAGAGCTCCATACACAGATTAACATTATGAGCCGGATATGGGACAAGGGATAGGGATAACGGACAATGGGGAACAGGCAGTAAGGACTGTGCGGTGAAAGGTACGCGAAACAGTTATAAAGTTGTTACTGCCATTGACTACAATTTGTGTGCCTTTCAATTGGCTTTTTTGTTTGGCCAAAATGGTTATAAAGATATATACAGTTTTATATTCTATATAGACTGTTGTTGCCCACAACTTTTATCGAGAGGTAGCTAATGTCCATGAAATAAAAATGATTGTTTTGTTAGATAAAAATAGCAATTGTGCTTGACTGCAGTGTGAGTGGGTGTGCTGGACTTTCAAATGCGCTGCAGTCGCCACTGAGATGCTCTTGAAGTTTGGAAATAACATATAAAAGTGTAGATTACTTAAAACAGGTTTTACAATGAGTAGCAAATATTTGCTACACTTCTTTGCTGTTTATTTTTCTTCTAATACTATTTTCAGACTGTCAACTCAGACTCCAAGAGCTTCACAGCACTTTTCACATAATATAAATTTACTGAAACTTAAATTGTGAAACTTTAATAAAATTTAATAATAGTAAAATGTTTTAAAAGAGTGTTTTAAAAACGTTTAAGCTTCAAGAACTGTTAATATATATGTTTATAAAATTTCACAGCTGGTTGTGACATCGGATCGAGTGTGCAGTTTTTGAAGAGCGTGTGAAAGTCAAGAGGACACTTACACACCCACACACACCCAGACAAAAACACACACACACATGCATATTGTGATATCATTTTGTGATAGCAGTCAGCACTTGAAGAGTCCTGCATCTTGCCACAACCAGACTCGCTCCCACACACACACATTACACACACGTTGGCAGACAACTGCTTCAGCTGAAAACAACAACGCCATCTCACAACCTCCTCCGTGTTCAATTGAAAAATTAAGCAGCCACTTTGTCAAAATGTTATTTCAATGGTTTTCCCCAATACATTGTGGAGTCACTGCGATAACGAACCCATATCCAAATCCACCAGATTCACCAGATCCACATCCACACTTGGTACCCCCAATTGCCAGCTTTAATTGTAAAACATCTGCGCCTGACAAGCAAATGCAAAAGGTTGTCCCGCTCTTTCTATAGCCCCCCTTAGCCCCCTAGGTCCCTCTCTAACCCTCTTTGTCTAGGCTGGGAACCGTTGTCCTCGGTTTGATGGAGCATACTCGCTTGGCACTTATTACATTGGCATCCAGCGTATGGTTTTGTCATTTATTGATGCAAATTTTCGTCACGCAAAGCGGATGTGGATAAAGGGGCGAAGTGGGGGATGGGACGCCACTTAATTGACGTCTACGTCGAACACAAGTGCGCCGAGCGCTGATTAGGGTTGCCATTTGCCTTATATATATTTTGGCTTGACTCCTTCGAGTCGTCCATGTCATTGTCACCGTTGTCAAAAGTTTTTCTTTTTCCTGATTTTCATTTTCATTTTTTTTTTTTTTTTTTTTTTTGGCTTTTTGAAACCTTTTTCCGCTGGTTTGAAGTGCGAGCAAGTGAGTTGGGAACAAGCTAAAAGACAGAGAGAAAGCGAGACGGAGGGAGAGAGCGAGAGAGAGCGTATTTTTTGGCATTCGGGAAAAATGTTGTCATCTTTTTAAGCGGCTTTTTTGTTGATTGGACACACGATTGAGTTGACATTAATAGCTACTTGGAAGTGTCAGCGATGGCAGCAAATGACAAACAATGCTAACTGATAAGCAATCAGCACGGTCTTGGGAAAGTAAACAAAACTTGTAACTCTATCAACTGTCACACAATCTTCTGCATAATTTAAGTGCCTAATTATTAAGTTGATAATACTGCAACATCATCAAAAGTAGAGTGGGGGAGTGCTAGACTTACTAGATACCCTGCCAAGTGCTTCAAGTGTTCACACACAGTTGGTTAAGAGAAACATATTTGTTTACCTCAACTTTAAGTTTAAATCATTGTAAGTTTATGTTTACATGTATCTGACTATTCAGTAAAGATTCTTTTGTACTTCACTCTGGTCTTATAACTATTGTGTTTGTTGTATTGTGATCTGTTTTCGGTTGAATTCATTTGAATCTTTTGTGCTTTTGTAGTGGCCTCTGAGCCCTGTCACTGTCTCTGTTTGTGTCGCAATTAAATGGAAATAATTTAATTAAATTGAAGCCAAATAATTGACAGTAAGGCAGTCAATGTTGTATTTATTGAAATATAATAAAATAAATATAGCAGCAATTAAATATAAATTTATATAGTAGTTTTTATTATACAAAATAATGTTTATTTTGCTTAAATTAATTTCATTTAAAAGACTGTAGTTTGAGTGGATAGAAAATAAATCAAAGTATTCAGAATTGATCTTATATTGTTTAAAATATAAAAACATAGTTTGTTTAAATACTTTTCTTAACAATAAGTTACTAGAAACAGCTTAAAACAAGTGCAAGCTTTCCCAATAGTTACTACTTTTGCTAGTTACTGTTATTATTTACAACTTTCTGTATACGTAGCCCTGAGGCATCCTTGGAAGAACATGAATTCATGAGCTGCTCTTGTCTGCTGCATCAGTGGGCGTTAGCTTGTCATTTGATAATGCTGCCCAGGTACTGACTACACACAAAGTACTATACATCCATGGTTTTTGTTCCCAGCAGCATTCCAAGAGCTTCATTATCAACGAGCTTATCATCATTATCATGCTCAGCCGTAAGAGACTGTGGGCGTAGAGTGGGCAGGAATAGCAGGAGTGATGGGAGTGGCAAAGCACTCTTTCTCTATGTGATCTACATGGCAATGCCAAGATGCATCTCTAGTTCACATCAAGTCAAACTTAGCTAGCTGCCAGTTCAGCCAACGTGGGCGGGTTTCCTTTTGGCATTCTTCTTCTTTCTATTACTATATCTTGAGCTTTTTTTTTGTTGTCACACACAAAACTGTGAGGTGCGCCCTGTGTACCAAGCTCGTGTGCTCTGGCAATTCAGTTTGCTGTCGCTTTATTTTTATTTAATTAACTTCATTGCATTGCCAGAGACAGAGAAAGAAAAAGAGAAAGAGAAGGAAGGACTTGAAACTGGCATGCAACCTGCCCAACAAATACTCCATCCCTTTCAAGCTGTCCCTCTGTCTGTCTGTCTCTGTCTCTGTCTTGTCTTGGATTGCTTCTACCCACATGCAAAGCTCTGCCTGTTGTTGCCTGTCCCAATCGTCGTTTCAGCACCTTGACAATGACTTATTGTCGCTATCCAGCAAGAAGACGCAGTCAGAGACAGAAAGGGGGAGGGGAGGCGCAGAGGAGTGAGGTCTGAAGACAGAGCACTGAGGACAAGACCAGGCCATGCAAGTCAGCATCGGCTCATCTCAGTTCATTGGCAATTCTTTTTGCAAAGTGGCCTTTCTTGTTCTTCATCAGCTCCTCCTCCTTTGTCTCACATACGTCTGCGTGTGTGTGTGTGAGTGTGGGGACCAATATTGAATGTAAATCAATTTATTTCGCACAACTTGAAGTTGAAACTAAAGTCGATAGCTGATAAACTGCCAAATGCTTAGCTCAAACTCACTGGCGAAGGTCACTTGAGACATATTTCGTAGCAATTTACCAACTCAACTTCCTGTTTGTGGTGTTCGGGGCAAATGCACATCCTTTCTATCTCTCTCCCCCCTCACTCTCTCTCTCCGTCTCTCCCTGGCTTACCCGCTCTCGATCTCTCAGCGGTATTTATGACGCTGCAAGCATTTAAGTGTATCCCAGGGAGCAGTAATTATAATAACCAACCAAAGACAGCTCGGGCATACAATTCAACCTGAGCTCTGAGCTCTGAGCCAATGCTAAGTTTTCATGTCTCAGTAGCATTTGGCTTCTATTTGGCAGGAGATTCACAATGAAAACCGCAAAGTCATCTCCGGTTTATTTACTGGCTAACAGATACATATAAAGCAAGGGCAAAAGCGATTCAAAAAAAAGACTGTAAACTAAACTCACAGTGCTGGACCAAAAGATACCATAGAAATCTATAAAACTGTAATGCTCTTCCAGTTTTAACCAAAGTTTGAACAGCAGTCAAAAGCACAGCCACCAATCATACCCCTTTTGAAATGTGTAGCAGATACAGGGTATTAAAAACTGAAGCCGCATGAATTTCCAATTGTAAGCCAGGCCACAAAGATTCAGATGCAGAAGCAGCAGAAGAAGTAGAACCAAAAGGTATCGAGGACTCTATAAAACAAAGCCAACCAGTGACTCTACTCACTGACTTTACTCGTTTCACGTCCAGAGCGATACATCGAATTTAATTTCCTGTCAAAATCGACGTTAACGTTGTTGTTGTTGTTGTCGTTGTAGTTGCGGTGTGAGGCAATCAAGCGTTAAGAATCTGCCTGGTTGAGTTCTTGGCCCAAAGTTAATTTTGTGGCTTGAAGCGTCTTCGAGTTGATTTCAGAGAATTTCAATTTTGAGACTTGTCGAGGCAGTGCGAGGTATTATAAATGGAATTCGCTTGCAATTAGCCAATAAACGGACACACACACACAAACACACACTCTGTGAGTCCTTAACTAATGCAGCTGCCATTGGCAACAACTGGCACATGGCACGTGATCATCAGAGGGAGAGAGAGACACTATAAGGAGTGAGAAAAAATGTATAGAATCATCAAGGCGACAGTTGTGGCGTTATGGCACTTGTGTCGTCCCTGGCTCAAGTTCAAGTCACAACTGAATGCGATGAATTGCTCAAGCGGCTGACGCGTTGCTCGAAACATGTCTCATATTTTTTGTTGGCTTCCCTTTTCGGGCCCACATGCTCAACAGCCTCGTATCCTTTCTGGCAGAGCGACATCGATATCGTCCTATTGACTGGCTATTTTTATAGTCGCCGTATGGTCATAACTTAGCTAAAAAATTGTTGTAGAAAACTGCCAATGGCTAACAAATGTAAAGGATACTTTTCACTTTCAGTTTCATTTTCACATTTTATTTTCGGAACTAAGCAGACTTTGACAAACTGTACAGCAAGAAACTCGTAAAAATAAATGGAAAACGATTTCAGTTTTGACGCAACACGTGTAATTAATAGACTTTGAGTGGCAAGACCTTCCTTCCCTCATCGATATGCAATCAGTAGAACTCGGCTTTTAGGACTAGGGTGTCGGGACTTGAAGCTTTGCCAACGCGGCGTATGATGAATGCGAGCTCGTAAAGTAACAAACGTTTTTGACACTAAGGTGTCTATTGTATTATTTAACGGGATTTCCAAACCTCCTGCTCTCGATTTCTATACTTACATAAAATAGTCCGATTCTCCCCACAAGTCCGACACATGTCCTTGTGCGGCTTTAACTTGGCCCAGCCGAAAATAGCCAAGGCAAGGCAGCCACAGAAGCATTCGAACGAGAGCCGACTCTGAACATGTTTTCCAAGTGTGTCACTGTCACACACTCGACGATTTGGAACAACGGCAACAAACAAAAGTCCAGAAACAAAGCCTATATAGTTGCAGTAGCAGTGCTATGTCTATACCCTGGGGAATTTTGTAAGTAACGAGTAGCGGGTAGTTAGCACAGCTCTTAAATAAATAATAAGTAAACTAATTAATGAATTTTATATAAATTAATTAGTAAAGAGTATTAACTGTTACTTAGTATACTTCAAAAAAAGACAAGAATAGCAAGAGTAGTTTTGATATTTTCAAATGAATGAATGGAGCGAGGAGAAGAATTACCTTTCTATTAAATTCAACTAGAGGCTTTAAGCTTAAGACGGGATAATTTGAAGAGCTGTGCTAACTTTTAACTAACTAAATGTTAAATTCATTCATAAAGCAACGAGTTGCTGCCTAATCCTCACTAACGAGCGGTTGTAACTCTTTCTTCTACAGCAGATAAATTAATTGACAGCCTTTAGGTCTGACAAAAAGTAGGTTTATAGAACAGCAGTGGATTTGGCTGATAAGATAGCCAAGCTACCCGATCCGATTATGGCCAGAAGCAGAAGAAGAAGACTTAGAAGACAAACACATGCTGAGATGCTACAGAGAGAGTGAGAGAGAGAGAGAGAGAATGCGAGTAGTTGTTGGGCCACAAACTCGAGTGTTTGTTATCTGTCGCTTTTGCTGTGCGCTCTTGATGCCGCTGTTGTAATAGTTGTGCTTGTTGCTGTTGTTGTTAGCTGGCAAGGACATGTTTGTAGGCTGCAGACTGTTAGACTATTTGGCCGGGCAGCTGCGTTCACGCAAATAGAAAAGATACTCAAGGCACTCATTTGAACGAGACACAGGAAACGAGAGGCGAGAGACGAGGCACACACACGCACGCACACAGTCACACACTCATGCATACGCACTACACACACACACGGATGAAAACTGTTACGTGATGAGTGCGCGTCATGCGGGTGCCCAGAAAACCGAACCACAGCAACCGCAGTCAAAGCACAGAATTCAGCGCAGATCTGGAAGAAGGCGACAAGACGGAACAGGGAAAGAGAGAGAGGGAAGGAGTGAGGAAGAGAAAGAGAGAGCGAAAGCTGGCTGAACAAAACAGCCATCAGTGGGCGTTTAAGCCAAGTCGCCTGATGTCCGCAATGAGATTTAAATAGAATCAAATTAGTGTGCCATTTGCAGCGCCCCACTCATTTTGTAGCCATGTAGCTATGTGAGCATATCATTTGATAGGTGGCCAGTAACAGATAAAAGGAGGAAGAGAGAGAGAGTGAGAGAGTTCAATGTACGCTGCATGAGGAATTGTTTGCTGTGCAGCTTAAATCGCTTAACGCAAAACATAAATCCAAATATACATATAGACAAAATGGAGCAAACGAAGCAAACGGTCGACGACATTTCATTTTGGCCTTTGTCAACGGTTTTTTGCCTTTTAGTCAGGTGCGCAAACACAAACAGTTAGAGTGCGAAACAGAGAAAGGGAGAGAGAGAGGGGCACATCTAGGGCTAAAGCAGACAGATGGGCCAAGAGTTTTTCTTCTCTTTTTGTGTTGGCCAAAACGAGAGAAGCCGAGCGAACGATCCAATGTGGCAACGGCATTGACAGTTTGAGCTTAAAAATCCAATTAGTCTTTGATTTGCATACAAACATACAAAGAGGCAACAGACGCAGAGTGTAACAACACACACACACACAACAGCAGGAACAACGACAATAGTAACAACAACAACAACAACAACGAGAACAACAAACAAACTGAGAGAAAGTCGCAGCATTTCTTGCTAAATATTTTAAGACCCACATTCGGATTCGGATTCGGAATCGGGCAGGTTACAAACATCTAAAGCTTACAAGACTGTTGGGGCACAAATGTCGCCTAGGGGGTGTGTGGTGGAGTGGATAAGGGAGGGGTGTGGGGGGGCGAAAACATCTTTAGCGCGCACCACAATAGACAATTGGATTTTTGCGGTTTCTAATCCAATTTATTTCGTCTTAAATACGAAAACCTGCCTCGAACGACTCGGCTTGACTTGACTTGGGCTGCCAACGTCCTTTACCGTGCACTACATACATGTGTGTGTGTATTTGTGTGTGTGTGCTACAAAGTATCCTGTTTTTTGGGTGCGGTTCAATGTAATTTAATGGCTAGCAACGGTCAGGACACAAACACACACACACACAACACACATTAATATTATACATATAGAAAGTAAGTCGCAAAGTTAAGCCCTCACACACACATTGAGTGGGAGAGCGAGCGAGTGCGTGTGTGTGTGAGAGGGAAGGAAATTGAATCACCTGCTCACTCAAATCGCCGACGACAGCTCTCAGCAAACTAATTTAAATATTTCAACAATTAAAGAGTCCAGGCAATTAAAATAAACCAAACACCCAAAAGCGCCACCGCAGCTCCCAGCAACAACAACAAACAAACAACAAGCACAAACAACAACAACAAACAACAATAGGTACAACAAGCTGGAAATGAATTTTGTGGCTATCCTTCGGATTCGGATTCAAATTGAGATTCGAACTTTACATACACTACGACAATGACTCAACCAATTTGAGCTCATTTAGTTAGTTGCAGGCCTAGAGAGTTAATCAACAGATTACAGAGACAGAGATTTAAACTCTTTTAAATTTCACGTAGCCACAAATTGCATAGCATTTTTCAAAGCATACTTTTAGGTGTCTTTAAAATTGCACAGCTGATGGGAAAACTTTAGCGATGTTGGTAATCAATTTTAAAGATACATGGAGTGACTTAAACTCGTAAAACATTATGCTGTAAAAATCATAGTCTTACGTATTTAATTTATTATTAGGAATAAACACATTTTATTCATATTTTTTACTAGCTAATAATAAAGTAAATATTCCTTCAAGTACCCACATAACTAGCAGATATTAAGCTTTATCTTAATCATACTTTAGCTTATCGATAATTGTGCTATCGATAACAGCACTAACTAAAGAGCAACGACGGCATAAATTAACTTACAACATTGCTGGAAGTTTCGTTAGACCCGTTTATTATCAGGGCAAAACAATCAACACCGTGTGACTAACAACCTGTACTATCCCTATATCTGTTTATCCCTTTCTTGTGTGCACCCCACTCGCTCACTCCCTCTCTCCGTCTCTGTCTCTTTCTCGCTCTGCAATTGCCCAATGTTGTTTGTGGTGGTCAACGTTCCATCAATGTCAACGTTGTTGTCATTCTCTGTTGTTCGTGATCCCAGCATGCTGTGGCTGCTGCTGCTGCTGCTGCTACTGCTGTCATTGCTCCACCTGTTAACGGTTCTGGTTTTGGTCCGAAAAGCAAACCGCCATCACATTTACCTACCATAATTTCTGCGAGTCCAGTTAGGCACCATTTTTAGCTTTTGGTCTTGACAAATTTGGCACAATGCTGAGCAATTGCCGTTCAGTCAGCGATTACAAGTAGCTCGCTCTCTCTTTCAGACCCTCCTCCTCTCTCTCTCTCTCTGTCTCCCTTTTCTCTATCTCCTTCAGCGCTGCTCGACCCGAAGAAACTGTCAATATCATACGCAGCACTGGACACATGACCGACACATTGACACATGGCGTACAAAAGCAAAAGACACACACACACCCATACACTCTCACACACATGTACACTGCCCTGAAATGTGCTATAGCTGTCTCATTCTGCTGCCTTCTGTCTCTGGCGATGTATTAAGTGGAAACACCTTGTAAAATGGCTGACAGGTGTTAGAAGACTTTGCAAGATTTATGCGCTGACATTAACATGAATATGTATTAGTGTGACAGCACTGCAAGTTGTCTGCGTGTGTGTGCGTGTGTGTGTGTGTGTGTTCTGGTCGCCCAGGCAGTTAAAGGATAACAGCGCATTAAGTTAAGCATTACAACAACGGCAACAACTCACACAGAGATACAAACACGTGCCAGGACACGCTGTGGTTGCAACAATTAAAGTTTATTTGCTGCGCCCTCACACACACACGCGTACACATACACGCGCACTTAGTCAGAGTCAGTCAGTGGGACATAAACATGACATGTGCTTATGTGTGTGTGTGTGTGCGTGTGTGTATTTATAGTCGCTCCACCTTGCCACAAAATTAAATAAAAGCAAAAGTCAACAAGGAACATAGATTTGCTTGCTTACCTGCGCTTTCTCACCAGGTTAACAACAAATAATACAATAACAACACAAGCAACAAAAATATGTAACACATACACACATACACACACACACACACACACCTGTAAGCCATCATCGTTATAACGGACAACAAGAGACCTCAAAGAGACACGCGGCAACCTCAACTGGACCTAGTCAGCTTAGAAAGACAACAAACGAGCTCTTTAACTGTCTGTGATGGGTGCGTGAGTCACGAGCAGTGATCGTGAGTGGCCCTAATTTATTGAAAGAATGCGAGAAGAAGTTGTTGATTGAGTAGGACAGAGACTAATCCTTATAAGTTATTAAAGTTATCAATTCTTCAGATACTATCGGCTATAAAATCTAAATTCCTTTGAATACAGTCCCTACAAAGTAGATCGTCTCCAAAAGTGTCATCTCTAGCGCTAGCTTCGATTGTTTGGGAGACGTCCTGCAGTCAGTTTTGCTGCTGTCAGCCATTTTAGTGTGTGTTGTTGCTGTTGCCATTGTTGTGGCTAGTGGTTGTTGTTGTTGTTGCTTTTGGTGTTGGTGTTGCTGTTGCTGTTATTGTCTGGTCTTTGCTGGTTGCCTCATTATGATTGTCAAAGTGACGGACTGGTCATGCAAAGGTAAACACAAAATGTGTAAATACAAAGGCATATATCAAGGATACATATATGTCGGTGTCACCAGCTACAGGGCTGCCCAACTCTCCCTCTCTCTCTCTCCCTTTCACTCTTTTACAACTCACTCCATTTCGCTCTCACATATCCGTTAGTGTTGGCATTGTAATTATCATTGCGACACTAAATATTTGTTGTTTGCTTAAGTGCTTTGTACTGTGCTGGGTAAACCAGGTCCAAACCAGGTAGGCAAATCAATAAGCAGCTAGCCTTTAACTTTAATTACCTGTAGGACAGAGACGGCAGCAAAGAGAGACAGAGAGAGAGTGGCAGAGACAGTGACAGAGAGTTGACTGTGCGATATCAGTGGCATACTTTACGGCTTTAAGACCGGAAATTGCTTTTTATGCGCCTTTAAGTAGGCAAAACGATTCATTTTTATGTCATTTTTGCCTGTCGTCGCCTGTTTCCACTCTCCACTCCCACACTGCCAATCCCACTCTCTATCTTGCTTTCATCTCCCTGCTTCCCACTGACATCACCTTTCCGTTCGTTCGTCATTCATTATTTGCACTTTTTGTTTCAACTTCGCGTTTCTCGTAAGGCTCATGAATTTTTTATTATGTTTTTCCGGCTTTACAGCAGCTCTCCCGCTCTAGATTTCCCTCCCCCTCTCCATCTCACTCGCACTCGCTTTCTTTGTTGCTTATTCCCGCTCCTTGCCTTTTGTTGTTTCATTTTTAAATTATTAAATTTTATTGGCGTATCATTTTTTATGTGCGACCGCCGCTGAAACATTATATTTCGATTAGCACCTGTTTGTTATTTTCCCGCTTCACTCTCACTCTCTTCTATGCCGTTCTCAGTGTCTCCTTCACACTCCC
Source organism: Drosophila dunni (assembly GCA_018152125.1). Classification (NCBI taxonomy): domain Eukaryota; kingdom Metazoa; phylum Arthropoda; class Insecta; order Diptera; family Drosophilidae; genus Drosophila; species Drosophila dunni. The sequence goes on along the minus strand of JAECXC010004138.1, from coordinate 13,719,546 downwards.
TTTCTCTCTTTCACGCAATTATTGCCCCACCTTGACAGCGTTTCGTGGCTCTTGTTTTTGGCCATGTTTGTGGCTGTGTGCCAACATTTTTCTAGCTGCCGATCACAGCCAAAACTGCTAGACAACAGGTGCTGTGTGCCTACACCTCCCCCACCCCCACTCCCTTTCTCACCCCACCTCCAGCCATTTCTTGGCGCTCCTCTCGTCCTTGTCGTCGTTACATTTTATTGCCCAGGCGCAGGCTTAGTTGAAATTTCATCGGCACATAAATAGCGACTCGTTTTGATTTCCACTAAATTAAATGCGATTTGTGTTTCACTGAACCGCATCGCATGCCAGACACTCACACACACACACAACAACACTTGCCGGTGTTGTTTATTACAAGCACAGCAGCTAAATAATAAAATAAGAAGTTTATTTTGCAGTTGCGTCTGCATTTGACAAACATTTAAACATAACAAAATTTAAAACATTTTTATCAGTTTACCATTAATAGTATAAAAGTGTTTAAAGAACTTTGGTTTGGTATTAACTTTGACATTTATTTTATTTTTAAATAATACACCTTTTAGGAACTAAGGAAATTTATTAATACAGTTAAAGTACTGAGTCTAAAGTAACTTCTGTTGGCAAGTTTAAACCTTCGCTTGATCTCAACCTCTTGACATCGTTGTTGCTGGTCACTGCAGTTCCTAAGTAGACAAAAATAACTATAAATAACTTAAGCAATGATTTAACGTATTTCAATCAAAACTTAAACCATAAAATATTGATTAATTTGAAGTAAGGCCATTGTCTTTGGGCCCATTATTTAGTATACATAATTTAAGCTTAATTAAAGCCGACTTTAAGTTAAAGAACTTGAGTAAGATAAAAGTATTTGTCGTATTTAATGAACGGCTTCACTTTGGCTTCGATTTCGTGTGGTCCTTCAGGTCTCGAATTGCAGTTGTCAACGCTGAACTTGCCCCAAGGGAAATGAAGAAATGCCGACTCTGTTGACGTTGCAACGAGTTGCATGCAGCATGTTGTTGTAGTTTATGTTGTTGTTGTCAACTGCAACTCAATGCCAACTAATTAATGTGGCGATATAATGGGCAATATATAGACCTGTGATACGTGGGTGGGCGACTGTCAGTAAAATTTTCGTGACACTGTTGGTCAGTTAATAAACAGTCAATGTGTGTGTGGGTGTGGGTGTGTGTGTGTGTGTCTGTAAACTTGTGGTTAAAGGCGTTGAATGATGCCATTTAAATTGATTTTGGTGGCTCATTGAATCGCCACATTCGACATTCTATGGCAACTGGAACTCAGGCAACTGCCCCCTCCGCCACTTAACCCCCCCCTGACGTTTGGATTCGTGCTCTCGGGTCCAGTCATTGCTTCATGCGTATTTTAATTGAATAAACAATTTGCGAGAATAAAAGTCGACAACAAAAAGAAGAAATCGCTCGGTGTCTGTCTGGCGCTGCAATCGCCCCGAAGACAAACAACACTCGATGCCAATTAAATTGGAATTTTAATTAGCGTAAGTTGCGCCGCATGACGTCACAGCATGCGGCAAACGGATGGAATGTCAAATGGGAGCACATTAAAAAGGCAAAATAATAATAATAATCTTCAAGAACAGGGAAAATGGTAAATGGAAATGGGAAGAGAGCAAAGAGAACAAAAAATAGAATGCGAATCCATTGACAGCTCAATAATTTTAATTAACTTTATGCTTTACATTGATTTACAGAAGCTTGTTAACAAGAGAGAGAGAAAGGGGGAGAGTGAAGGAGACAGAGAGAGAGGGAGAGTCAACTTTTACTTGTTATTACTACTAAACTAAATCAATTAGATTGTCGTGGTTTGCACTGATCCCCTTCATAATAAAGACCTAACTCAGTTATGTACGATATATAAATATTGCTGTCAGCTTGTCGAGGGAATCGAATGAAATATTCAAGTGTCGAAGCGAATAAAGTAAACTAGTTATTGAAGAGCTTTGCCAAATGCCAATATCAATTATAAATCGCTTGGGCATTTGCTGCATTGCAAAAAAAAAAACAACTAAAAAGTAAAATAAAATATAGTTTCAATATCAATTATAGATAGTTTGCTCTATGATTTGGCAGTGTAAAAAACAAGTGAACAGTCAGTTCAGCAAAGGGGGAGGAAAAATTGATGACAGTCTCTGGGAAGCGCGCAGTTCATTTGTTTAAACAGTAAGTTTATCACACACACGCAAACACTCGCACACACACACGAACAGTTTTCACACTTTCCCACTGTGTGACGCTTTTCCCAACTATCTCACTCTCACTCACTTTTTGTCCAACAGTCGTGTGTAAATAAATAAAAAGGAAAATTGCAAAATTCAAATTTTCACAAATTGTGATAGTCGCATGGTTCCCAGGGCGAATGTCCAGCTCCAGCCAACGAGAGGGAAGTTTGAAGCGTTTACAGGGACCCTAGTCCCTGGCAGCACATGTGACTGGAACTGCTCCCGTTTCCCACATTTACTCCAACTCCTTCTACTGGTGTGATTTCTGTTTGATTTGATTTCATCATTTGACGTCTGACAATTTGCCAACCGATTGCATTGAGTTTTGCCATGGACCAAGCAGTAGCTTCTGCTGGGAACGCTCCACAAACTCCCCAAAGTATTTGCCGTGTGACAAATTTTCAGCGCTATGATATTTGTAATTTGATTTGCAGATTTCACTAGGCACTAGACACGTATCGACACATCAAATAAAATTTCTCTATTCACATTCCCTTGCTCTCTGTCTCCCTGCGTCTCTCAATTTGTATTCCCCATGATGAGCTCACTATTGTCAATTCTGTCGCGTCGCTTTCATTTTCCAATCTGAGCTGCACTGGCTCTGCATCGGAATCTGAAACTAGCTCTACTACGTTCCTCTGTCCTTTTTTTGAAGGGCGTGAAAGGGGCGTTTTGGGGGTCTGGAAACTCTACAGGGAGTTTGGACTTTGGACCTGGTTATGTGTTGGTTGACTGCTTTTGGGGCTTTGTGACACTTGCCTCTCAACTCGTCCCGAGTTGCTCTTGTTGTGTCCTTCGTCCTTTGTCCCACTGTGTCTGTGTCCTTTTGTTCCCTGACGATGTTGTCGCATTTTGTAGTCGATCAATTTGTTTTCTTCTCTGCATTTCAATTTGACTTCAAACTGCTTAAACACAGACTCGCCTCTTAAATGTTTCAGCGCTTCTTTAGTTACCAACTTTGGGAATTATAACCAAATCTTTGCCAGATTTCTTTTTCCTTGTGTGTCAACTGCAGTAAGTTGTCTGTATGGAAAAATTAACATTTATTTTTCTGGCTGTAAACGGAAATTAACAGAATGAAATAGCGCTAGAAGAGAGTAGGCTAAAAAATACCCTAGCTGGCTAACTTGAAAGCAATAAAACGTAAATTACTTTGCTTTCTATAGGGTATTTCGTAGTCTTAAACTCCCTTTAGCTCGTAGCCCACTCAAAGCACTTTGTGGCACCGTCTTTGCTGTTGACAAACTTATGCAAAAGTTGGTAAATGTTTTCAAGCCAAAAGTTGCAATTGCAGCTGTAACTGATGTTGAAGATGGCTGAAATCCTTTTGACTCGTTTGAGATTTCGTCGTTTCTGGCCGCAAACATCATTAAAGAGCCATCAAAGGCCCGCTGACAGTTGATGCAGTTGAATTTCGTTTTCCGTTTGATTTAAAGGCCAAAAGATTGTCAAAGTCGCCCAGTATATTTTTTTGTAGTACTGATTTTTCTTGCCTTTCCTTGGGGCCCAAAGCCTTGGCCATTAAGTCAAAATGTGGCTAAAACGGCAGCTGGATAACATTGTCTCTCAATCTGCTGCAGATAAACTGGAACTGCTTATAAATTCTTTTGTCTTTTTTGTATCTCTGAAAAGCCAAATGTCAGCGGCATCTTTTGTTTTGGGCCAAGTTGAAAGCCAAGTCAAAGTCTTGAGTAGACCATCGTCTGAGATCAATGCAGGAATGCTGACAGATCCCTTTTAACTGGTTTTCAGGCCCAGCAGTAGCAACAGCAGCAGCTGCCACAACAGTTGGTCCAAAAAGTTGTTGTTTACTCGTAACTCTTTCTCTAGCCACCCGGTCTAAGCCCGGTTCGTAGACGTTTTTATGACAGCAATAGCGGCTATTAGAAGAGGGGACGAGAGCGTGGCTGTGATTGCATTGGAGATGGATCATATCGAGGCTTATTGCATTCCTACGATTTTGATGTCCTTATGCTTCCACTTCCTCGTGGTCCACTCCCTTCATGTGCTTCTGGGCCAGCTTTATTGGGCGGCCATACGAAAATGAGCCATAAGTGGAACAAAGCTTGGAAACGTGACCAAATCAAATTTAATGTGTGTTGCCATGTTCCATTATGGTCAGGGAGACAGCGTGTGAGAGAGAGGGGGATAGAAGGTTGGAGCAAGTGGCGCCCTCATGCGGGCAGCTGCGTGAATTTGCTTTGTCAATTGTATAAAATAGCTGGCAATTGTTGTTGTAATTGTGCGACCAATTGGTTAAGCAACCGAATGATTTATATCCTTCAATCCTTACAATCATAGCTATATACTTTTAATCAGATATACATATATTTTATATGTATATATGTATATGTGTTGCGCTTGTATTGGTATAAATATTTAAAGAGCACGTGGGCCATTGTAAATGGTATGTCATGTCAGCTGGCGCACAATTAATCAAAGATTTGTAACGAAAGCAGCCACTAAAAGTTCCCAAAGGGGGCCCGAAAGCGACGTTAAAGAAGCGCAACAAATGTTGCTAGCCACAAATGTTGCCAACCGTTTGACACTAGCAACTTTAACAGAAAGGAGTGCGTTCTCAGGCGCTCTCTCACTCTCTCCCTCGGTCAGTCGGTCGCTCGCTCTCTTATTCAGCAAAGCTCTCTCGCGCTCTCGCCGTGGCGCTGTTGCCTGTTGTATACACAGAAACGAAGCGAATTGAAACGAAGAGTAAAACGATGCCAGGCACAGGGTGTTTCGTCCGTTCATCATTAAACGGCCACAGACGATGGGCGTCTGTCAAGAGAGCTTCATCATAATTTGGCCGTTAATACTCACTCACTGATACACAGAGACAAACAGTCACACACACGCACACTCACACTCAGACACTGTGCTCATGTGAAGCCCTTTTTTGGGCTTAGTACTCTCACCTTAGCCACGCTTAACATCCTTGACAGGCATCAGCATTACATTTTCAAGGTGTTTCCTTTGGCGCAAATTCTTTAATATTTAATCACAAATTTAATGCGCGGTTTTTCAAATGCGAGCAAAAATCGACTCGGTTATGATTGATAAGATTTGCTTATATGCGTATTAATTAATCGATATGGTGATTTTTGAACTGGTGGGAGTGAAGAAAGATGGATTTTATGGGGAATCTGAGCTGCCACCTTAGAAATAGATAGATCTGAGTAATCAGACTGTCTGTGATTTTATTTCCTTGCTTAATAAATTATAACTTTCAATTTAAAATCCACATATATTGCAGCAGATGTATGAGTCAACAAAGCTTATGTGCTGCAGGGCATTTTACAGTCAAACACTTGAATTTAATTTCATTTGGATTTCTCTTAATCTTGATTTTCTGCTTAAATGCAGATTTTTGCACTTCATTATTATTTCACATTGTTTATTTAATAAACAAATGAAAAAACAACACATATCTCAAATAAATCTGTTTGTTTTAGCCTCAAAATATATTTCTGTTCATTTGTGTTGCTCGTCTGTCTAATAAAATTGCAAATGTCTCCGGGTTAGGACAAAAAACTGCAAATGGCTACAAAACCAGATAAATATTTGAAAATTTTAAACGAATTTTTAATGAATTTAATAAATTTGTAGCTTTAATTATAGTTTAACTATTTGCAAACATTTGTGGATAATTAAACAGTGAAATTAAAATCGATTAAATATTTAGGCAAAGCCTCGAAGTAGGTGAAATTGAAGTTGTTGGTGTATTTGGTGATGTAAGGTGTACAATATTTTTTATTGAAAAAGTTTTTCAAATCTAGGACACCAAGTTAAAACCAAATTCCATCATTTTTGCACCCACAAAACTATTTGCAAACCGAGCTTAAGTTTTCTGCATTTTAATCCAGTAGTTGATGCCTAGAGTATGCTTTTAAAATATTAGCAAAATGGAGTCAAAAGTGAAGTAACTGAAAACCGTACTTAATTTAAGTGCATGAAAATATTTGTTGAAAATTTTGAAAAACAAATCTAAATGAAAATCTTTGCTCGAATTGCAGAATAAACAAAACTCAAGTGAACAACACCCAACAACAAACACAAGACACCTTGGCACGCCTCTTTAACGCCCTCGTTTCTTGCCGCCTAATTTGTTATATCTTGTTTTCTTCACTTTTTTGTAATTATTTTTAATTTTCGGCCGAGTTTATGTTTAAACAAGGCCGCAACTTTGAAGTGGCAGCAGAGCCGGCAGCCAAAAAGAAGCAAAAAAGAAAAACATGTCGACATCTTGGCTGCTGCTCAATAGCATAAGGTGGGTGGAGTGGGGAGCGCAGGGAGTGTGGGAATGTGGCATGCCACACACCCAACCCAAACCAAGAAAAAAAAAATGCACAAATTGCGTGGCGCAAATAAAAAAGTCGTAAACTGACAACACGAGCAGCCACGAACGACGCGCTGATCTGAGAGTTTTGGGAGGTAACTCTGCCTGCGGTCAGTTTGCTGCTATTTCTTATTTAATTTTACACTTTCCCTGCCAAGCTTACAATCTTACGAGTACCCCTCGTCCCGGGGGCCTACAGCAAAGCCTCGATAAACGTTTTACATATGCTGTGCTGTGCTGGTAAAGGACTTGGATTTTCACCAGATTCTAGGCTACCTCTCTCTCTCAGTCTCTATCTCTGTGTGTTTTTCTCTCACTCTGCTGCTTTTGGCATTCTGTGGCTCTGGTCACGTTTGTAAAATTTTGCAAAAATTTATTTAATATTTTATTCTTCCTGTGGTGCGGCGTGTTGCAGTCAAATTGTTGTTGCTGCCACAATAGATGTTGCTGCTGCTGCTGCTGCTGTTGTTGCTTGGCTTTTGTTCAGTTTGGCTCAGCAATTTAGTGAAATATTTTGATTGCCAAACATGGCCCGACTATGGCTGCTGCCATGGCCGTTTGCATATGAATAACCGACAGCACTTAGCACACACACACACATACATATGGCTCTATATATGTATGTGCGTGTGTGTGTGCGCTCTAAACGGAAGTGGCAACATTGGCGCCACAGCAAAAGTTTTTGTCGCTGACAGGAAGTTGCAATTTTGTTTGCAATTTCCTTCAGCGCACATTTGCCCAAAAAGAGTGTGGGAGCAGGCAGCGGAGGGAGACTAAGCGAGAGAGAGCGAGATGGCAAGAGATGCAACTGTTACAACAACAACAGCAACAACAAGGCTAACAACTATGGCTGCCTTCAAGCCTGTCAAGCTTGTTTAGTTAACTAAGTTGCGGTTATTACGACAGCAAACGAGGGGCGAAGTGGGGAGAGTGGGGGTAAGGTGGAGTGAGCGAGAGGAAGCGAATTTTACACGTGCATCTCGAACTGCAACATGCCACAGCGAGTTGCAACTGCATCAACTTTGCCTGCCAAATTAATTTGCAACAAAAGTTGCGCTGCACATTAAACAAATTGAAATACGCAACACCAACACTAACACAACACTAAGACAACAACAACTAAAGTCACAACTAAATAAAAATATTAAATAAATGAAAGCAAAGCCAACAATATGCGTACTTTTGTCAGCTGTTTTAGCGCTACATTTTCCAAATTAATATGTGGCATCAACACACATTATTCTACAAATAAATTTATACCTCACTTTAAGGTAGGGCAAGTGGGTTTCTGTGTCTCGACCGTCAGTTTGTTGCAATTAGCAAATATTAGTTAACAAATTGCAGATGCAATTGCAAATGATTTTATCGGGTGATCAGACCACAAATTGGGTTAACTAAACAGTAGAACAGCTATACCCTGTAGGTGTTCGAAAAGGGTACAGCAGGTTGAAATAAAAGTCACTTATTGGATAGAAGAATGTTCTTGTATTTTAGTTTCCTATAAAAATTGGTTTAAGCTTTATTAAATACATAATTTTATAATAATACTGATTGCAGGGTATCACGAAGTTGACTATGACAACTCCTTTTCTTGTTGCTCCTGTCGCACTGCTTTTCAGTTTTTCGCCAGTTTGATTTCGCATTTTATTTGCTGTTTGACATTTATATAAAGAATTTCAGCGAAAAGCCAATCTCATTTTTAAAGCTTTACATAAATTATAATTAAAGTGAGTATATTGTAAAGTAGTCCATGGAATTGCTGTGCGAGTTCTTACGCGAGTTAATTCCAAAAAGGTTCATATTTTAAAAAAGTCGTAATATTTATTTAAATTGCTTTTCTTTTTCAATAATAAACTTTAAATTTGCTTTACAGTGCAGGCATGGATTTCTTTATGAGTAAATAAAGCTTATAGTGAATAAGTTGATCAATTTTTAATAAAAGTCATCAATGAGTTCTTTAATGAATATTTAATTAAAGTAATCAATTGAATGCTCTACAAGTTAAATGAATAAATAAACTTTGTGAGTTGTAAAAAAAAAGAGTTTAATGAACCGCCTAGACGAACAATGAATGGAAGTGGTGAATCATTACTTTTAATATAAGTTATCAGTTTGATGTTAAACAGTTGGACGCGTAAGTCAGCTAGGAAGTCAGTTGTGTATCTCTTGAGTTGCTCTTCTTAAACATTTTTTATGTAATTTAATCGAACAGCAGATTTGCGTTCGTTTTTCCGCACTGACTTGTTATTCAATCAGTCTCTGATTTCGTAACATTTCCCAGCCATAAAACACAGCAAAATACAGGAAAATCGCCTAATCGTTAGTCAATAGGACAAAAATTCCATTCTGTGTATTTTTATCAAAATATTTACCTGTAGACACAATTTGCAGTCGACTGGACATGCCACACCCACATGCAGAGCACCCCCTCTGAATTCGTGGGCAAATAAATTATTGTCGTCCACTTCGATGGGAAGATTGTGGCAGGAGTGGAAGTTATATGAACAAAATAAAAAAGAAAATGAAAATGAAAATGTTTGTGTAGAAATGTCTAGCAGAAATTATTTGATTTTATTTTATTTTCGTTTATTTATTTCTTTTGCAACATTTTTGTATTTTATTTTATTTAGAAAACATTTTCAATTGACGGGATTTGCTGTCACGGACAACAACTTGAGACGCTTTAGAGATGATTATGATGCTGTTGTTTTTGTATTTTGTTGTTATTTCTATGAGGGGGGCTAGAGGATGGGAGGTCATAGGTCAGCTGGCAGCGCGAAAGCGAGACGAACTTTTTTTTTGTTGGACATAATTTGCCCAATCATTTGCATAATTTTTCACAAAAACAGCCGCTTGCCACTCCCACCTAGTCCCCGCCCACCAAAAATGGCTTCTTTTCTTTATTTTGTGAAAATTGTTGTTGTATCTCGTTAACAACAAAAAGAAAAAGAAATAATAAAATGAAAAACTCAGCGGAAAAACAAACAAAATGTGGCTTGTGTGTGTGTGATAAGAACGTTAAGGAGATTTTGCCATTGCATACTTTGTGGCTACACACACACTCATGTATGTAAATGTTTGTGGGTGTATGTGTGTGTATGCTTCGCAAAAAATAATTGTGTTTACTTTGCTTAATGCGATCAATGTTGTGTGTGTGTGAGCGTGAGAAGTTGTACTTGCGTATCTGTTAGATACATTTGTATCTTGAGCACACCAATGCACGAGTGTGCGTGTAAATTAACGCATATCAATTTGTTTCTAGGTCGCATCGAAATCAAATTTAAACACACGTGTCACTTTGAGCGCCTACTAAAGTTTTTTCCAGACAGACAGAGGAGAAAGGGGAGGAAAGGAACTGTACGTGAATAAATTGACGGTGAGTAAATTATGTATGCAAAGGAAAAACACTTCAAATAATGAAAAACACACAATTTACAGACAGTTTTTCGTTTGAAATTATTACATTTTTTACTTTATTTATATAAATTTTGTAATCAGTGGGGAAATTTTAATTGGGTCGAACTCTGCTGATTTAAAATTAAGAAAGGGTATTAACAATTCACACAGTTGTCATGGCGAAATGCCTTCACTTATTTAACGGTCTTATCAGCTGGTGAAAATCGTGTTATTAATTTTATACATATCAATTTGAACATGACTCTGTGCGACTCTCTGTGTTTTCCCCGTTTATCGATTTATTAATGGGATTTCAGCAGCTCATGGGATTGCCAAGAGTAGAGAAGGAGAGTAGAGATATTCCTGAATGTTTCTGGGTGCTGCTGTCACGGACAAAATCTCGTACTCGTTCTCATACACAAGCGGAGATTCAGGAGACTTTGCAGACAGTGCAGAGACAGAGACAAAAAGCAGGCAGAAGGCATTGATTACCTGCTGCATCACTCCACACACTCACACAGCCTCACACTCACTCCTTTCATATAAGTAACTGTGCAACATGACAGAAGCTGCAACATTCTGAACATTTCAATCAGAGTCCAGTCTGTCTGCGGACACTCCACTCGGAGTGAGATGGTAATGCGAATGTCTGAGCTGAGCTCGAATTGGAGACTCCCAGCGCAGTAACAGCACAATTGGTTTAAAATTTAAACCTTTAGCTCGATTTCAAATTGAACAAAATCCATTCGTTAGCTACCAACGTTTCCAATGCCAATTTGCCCCTTCCGCCTGTTGTGTTTGAAAATTTGAGTCAATTTTTAAACAAACAGAAAATGTAGCATACTTTTTTGGGTCCCGGTTTTGGTATCGCAAACCACTCGAGTCATTTGCGATGCAAACGCAATTACATTTTCATTCGGTTTGCCAAACTAAGAAACTACAAGAAATTTAGTTGCTCTGCTTTAATATTTCAAAGAGCTAATGTATATACATGTTTTTAAGAATTATTTATAAATGTAATGCATAAATGAATGAATATGTAAGTGGATGCGTCTGCTTGTATCAAATTAAACTGCCACTCACTTGCCACGCACACATACAAACACATAAATTCACACACACTCGATGTAACAAATTGAAATTTATTGCTCAAAAATGATTATTTAATAACAATTCTTGGGGAAAAAAAAACGAGAGTCAAGTCGAGTTGAGTTGAGCTTGGCAAGATGCCACTGCAGTTTTCCATAAATATGCATATGAGATTGGAGTGTGCATATGATTTGTGGCAAGTGTCTTCTTCTATCAGCTTTACTCTGCTTCATTTTGCTTTGCTGTACTCTACACTGCTCGTAATTGTAACTGTCATGTTGCCGCCTCATGTCAACTCTCAGTTAGAAAATTGAAATTTATTTGCATTTTTGATTCGCCAGTCGTCGTCGTCGTCATAAATATGCACAGAGAGAGAGAGAGACTGAAACAAATGGATTTGATGGGATTTTTCGTTTTAATGAAGCTTTCCCAACATGCTGGGTGAAGCCAAAGGAAATCGCTTTAATTGGTCTACTTCTCACTCCAATTCTCAGTCACTTACTCCGATTACGCAGCACGAAACGCGTCCGAGTTCATCAAAGTTGTAAGCCATGAAGCCAAGGTTGTGTTTTGAGTGTGTTTTTTTTAGCTCCACTCTGATTGAAATCGAAACCAAAAAGGATTCACGGTCTCAGCCACAGCAAAGGATTGCCTTGTTGTCTCGCATTCTCAGTTAAATAGAGTTAAATAAAACGAGTGCAAAGTACTTTGACTTGGGCTTAGAAGTTCAATGCGTCAACTCGACTTACCTCGGAGTGAAGCATTTGGTATTTACCGAGCATTACCAGCCAACACGGCCAGACAAATAAATCTGCAATGGTAAACCAATATGTTACGCGTCTAGTCGTGTCTAGTAATCTAGTAATAAAAAGTCTATTTATTTCTATTGGAAGGTAAGTTTAATTTTTTGTAATAACATTTGATTTTATTGCATTGCAAACAGTTTTATTTTATTGTGAGTTTTCCTACAAGTGTTTTGGCTTCATATTTATGGCCCTAATTGGCGCTGTTTATTGGCATCTCCAAAGGGAATTTGTTGGATTGGCAGATATTGAGAGATAAGCTACAGTTTTCTTATAACTCACTTAAGACAATCGGCATTTGGTAGAAAACAGTAAGAAATGATTAAGACTAGAAACTGTTAACTAAAAGTTTAGTTGAATTAAAATTTAGCTCGTAGATAAAAGAGTTTGTTAGGAGACTAAATGTTGACTTTATGAAACTTAAGGATGGAAAATCATCAAAGTCAAACTGATGGAAAGAAAAGCAGAAGCAAAACACGGACAACGCCGTGAGTTACATTAGTTATGCTTTATGCATGTGTATGTGTGTGTGTATCTATGTCTGCGTACGTCTGACAGTCGCTCTGATTGACTGCACGTGTCTGCTCTATATCTCAGCCCTCGTTGAATATATATTTAACTGAACATACAAGATAACCCCTAACGCACACACACACACACACAAACACATACTTGCAAGAATTTGTGTTCTATTTATCTTATCATGCATCTGAAGAATCGAACGTTTTTGGCTTTCATTTCCACAAAAGCTGCGCGTCACTTAACATCATTTGTTTTGTTTTCGTTTACGTTTTTGGGTTTTGTTTTACCGACAGCTGCTGCCCCTTGGGTGGAAATTTCTTACGCTCTATTTCATCCCTCTTTTTCCCACACCCCTGCACACTTTACTCCACTCCACTCCTCGCATTTATTGTGAATTCGAGTCTGTAACCCGCATAAATGTGCGTGAAATTCATAAATTACTCTCAAAAGTATGCAACATAAGACCAGAAATTTGTGTAAGCGCATCCTCCCCTTCGGTTTCGAAGAGCGCTCTTCATGCATTTAGCCACCCTCTTGACTGAAGGCTACAGGGTAATAACAACCCTAAGCGCATTTGCTTGCAACCAACAAAAACAGAAAACACTCTGAATTCTCGAGGTCCTTTGTCTATTTTCACTCCAAACTCCAAGTGGAAACTGTTAACTAACGTTTGCTTAAAATGTTATAAATAAATAAAGATAACTAAACGAATGTTGCATTTGTTTAGCCTCCTTCACTCTACGCTTCGGATGTTTGCCTAAAATATCCCCAATCCCCAATCACTAATGAAAATTGCATTTTTTGTTAGCCATTGGGTATTGAATCAGATATACCAACAGTATATACACATGTATATATGTGTGTGTGTATGCACAATCATTTCTGACTGTTGCTTGCATTTATTTGATAGAATTAAAAATATATTTCTGTCAAAAATATATATTTTTTTGTCTCTGATAGTTTAGGTTTCGGAAACATTTGAATATGCTTAAAAGCGCTTTTGTTGCAGTTTCACAGTTTATTGTTGTGTGTGTAAAATCAATTTTTTAGCATACTCTACATAAACAAATATCCGGTATGGTTTGATTGAAAAGACTGGGAATTAAATCATGTTTTTATAAGAATTACAGGGGCATGTTATGTGGGAATTAAAATTGAAATACACAAAAAACAAAATGTTCTTTAACTCTACTCTGTGCTAAACGCTCAATAATCTTGTTCTTTTTCAAGTGTTTACCACTTATTAATCAGTGTAATTCATAGCCAGCTAGTCACCATAAATTAATGTTTTTCAATTTCTTTTTCTGTTTGAAATTTTTGTGGTTTTAGTTTATGTGTTTGCCACTTGAACAATTATTTGATTGAGTTGCATAAATCCATCTACTCAGGAAAGTGTGTGCGAGTGTGAGTGTGTGCTGCTTCATGCACATATCTATCTAGATATCTACCTATCAGATTCGTAGTGTCCTCCAACACCCTCTCTCTCTCTTTCTCGCACTCTCTCTTTCGGCACTATGAGCTCACTAATTGCAAGCGGTGCGTTAAAAATCCAAACGATACACAGAAACAAGAGCTAAAAAAATAAAAATGCGAACACAAAATAAATCCAACAAGAGCTGCTCTCAGATAGATGGATATATGGGACTTTGGGTTGCTGGCTGCTGGCTGCTCGCACGGACCAGAAGTGGCAGGCTGCGTCTAAGGGCTTTTGCCGTGCCCCTTTGGGTGGAGCAGGGAAGCGGCACTCATTTAAATTTCATGCTTATTGCCACAAAATAGCTTAGTTGCCTGCAACTTGCTGGCTGCAGCCTTAACACACACACAGAAGCATATATATAAATATATATGTACATATATATAATATATATATATCACTGACAAGCGACGACGGTTGAGACCAGACCGAGGCCAGGGCCAGCCAACCAAAAAACAAGCTCGGGGAAACACCAAAATAACAGCAGGGAACGTCATATATGCGTGTGAGTGTGTTTGCTGGTGTATGTGTGTGTGTGAGTGTGTGTGTGCCCGCTTGGTTAAGCTTTCAAGTAAAAATAGCAAAAATGCTGTCAACATAATAACGAAATTTTAACGCGAACTGCAACCGACTCTGCTCCCCGCCCACCCTCTCAACTCTCGGCGGTCTGGCAACGCCATTTCGACGCATCAAGTGATTTTTTATATCACGCAACACACGAAATGTAAATAGAGTATGCTAGACTTAATAAACGACTCGAGACAAACACTTGAATTCTAATAATTATGAAACTATCTTTACTATCATATAACTTGCTAGTCAACCTTATCAAAACTTAAATCTACAGAGTATTTAGACAGTCTACTACTCCAGTTAGACTGCACTTTTGTACAGTTTTCGTTGCTTTTGCTTTGCGAAAAATGCTGGAAAAACGTACGGCAAACTAAAAACAGAAATCCAGATATAAATAAATTGGCGTGGCTATGACGCTTACACGGCGCATGCAACAGCAACTGGAGCGGGGTCAGCGGCAGGGAAAGGGGCAGTGGCTGTGGCAGTGCCATCTAGTGACTGCAACTTACAGCTGGCCACAAGCAGAGCTCAGATTCAGCCTGAGTACATCCACATCCACATCCACATCCCGATTCGGATTCAGCTACCAGCTCGTAAATTCGGCACATAAAAAAGTTACACGAATAAATTAAATTTGTTCTGTTGTGGAGTAAGCGAGAGGGATATATAGTAAGTGGAGACGGGGTGAGTGGGGGACATCAGAGCTATGTTAACTGAATCATGAGCATACGAATTTCAGAGTGTCGGTATCTGTATCTGTATTTAATTTTTCCATTTTGAGCATAATATTCACGGCTACCTGCACCAGAATATTCATTTTTGCATAACTTACACTCAAATCGTATTCAAAGACAAGAAGAAATTGTATTTAAATTAATATTGGCAGCTTTTAAACAGTTTAACAATAAGTTTAGTTACTCTATAATCTGAGCTTAGAAGGAATAAGTTTTATTAATAGAAAAGTGTTGTATTTAAAGCACCAAATGAGCTGTTGAGCTATTACCTCACACCATTGAATTTATAGTGCTTGAAAGAGGTATATAAAGTGAAATAGTAGAATAAATATACTATAATAAACTATAAATGTTTCTACTAGCTCATAAAAGAAATGTTCTACTGTTTGCTTGGGGTATATTAACACACGCTTCACCTATAACTCACATAAAAAATCATACCTATATAAAAGAATATATAAATAAACATTTATATATTTACCTTTAGGTATTTTTTTTTCTATTTGAATGTCACTGCAGCTTCGCAATTGAAATCAATGAAGTGAAGCGAACGCGACTTTAGAAGCATCTCAAAGTTTCCCAGGCAACGTCCAGCAATACCCTGTATATGATAGCAAATCGAATGGGATTAGTAAAGAAATATACAACAGAAATACATACATATATATGTAGGTGTGCGTGTGGGTGTGTTGGGGGTAGAATACGTGCTAATATGCCGTCAATGGCAGTCGTCAAAGGGACAAGGAATTTGCATATCCAGCATTTGGTGCAGACAGGCTGTAACGCCACTTGAACATGCAATTGGCCATGCAACGAGTCGGGCAACAACAAAGGGAACAACAACAACAATGGCAATAAAAGCGCAATGATTTGACATTTGTGCCAAGAGGCGACAATGATTCTTTTAGGCAAGTTATAAAGCATTTGGCATCAAAAGAGTTTACGCCTTCAAATGCTCTTTACCTTGGCTATAACAAGACCGGTCCGCCTTCGCTAGGGATTGCAGGGAAAATAGAAATTAAATAAAATTGCGACAAAAGGCCACGCGGCCATTGGATGTCGACAATGGCCACCTGGATTAGGCACTAGAACAAAGACGTGAACGTGAATGGCCCTGGGAAGGGGAGGGGGAAGCGGTAGGGGATGGGGAATGGGAATGTGCACGTTAGCGTTAACATTAACGTTAACGGCAGTCAAATATAATTATGGCCATAACAAAAATGTTAGACGTTGTTAGCCACGTTCATTGCGTGGTTTGCACAATGGCGCTAAAGAAACGCTATACAGCCGCAAAGCAAGTGTCATCTCGCTGGCAAACAGACTTGGCCAGAACACACTGCACACCACAGAGCCACCCACAAGTTGGTCTTAGCCTTGGCTATGAAAAAAAGAAGAAGAAGCAGCAGCAGAAGTAGAAAAAAAGCTAGCAAATTATTATCATTTTTTAAGTTGGCTTCTTTTTTACTCCCAACTGGTCGTTAAGGTGCCATTCGCTGCGTTGTTTAATTAAGCCAGCTGGCTGACGGGCTAAGGGGGTGTGGCCCGAAGGAGTAGCTCGGATGGGCGGTTGGGCGGTCGGGGTAGTTGGCTTGATTGCCACTCAACTAGGGATTTAAAATATGCGTCAGGCGTAGCGAAAAGCAATCGAGACAAAGCGAAGCAAAGTGCCCCAATAAGCTGAGAGAGTGAGAAAGCAGAGAAATGGAGACAGAAAGGGAGTGAGAGAGGGGCAGACAGGTAAGCTAAGAAAGTGTTTGCAATGGTACAGGGATGAGTGATAAGGGGAAGGAGATGAGTGTGTGTGGAGAGGGGGCAATAAGCCAGGACACTTAAGCTATCTACACGTGTTGTTGTTATTTATTTTTTGCTATGAAAACGAAATCAAAGTTTGCCAGCCCACCTTCAGTTTACTAGTTGTTCAAATATGTCAACAATGAGCCAAGATCCAGCGGCACAGTGGTTAGAAAGTGTGACAATAGGAATATCATTTTTAAGTAACATTTATGAGCATAAATTCTAAACTTTCCGCCAGTTAACTGTCTTAGTTTATTAAATTAAAACAAAGCCCTGACTTATGTTTATAAACTATTTGACTAACTATTTCTGTACCCACTGTGCACACTGGCATTCGCTGCATTGTCAACGTGGTGAGCTGCTAAAAATTTGCCCAGACTGACGCAATTTATGGCCCCAGTCGACATTTTGTTGCAATAACCCGCAGCAACTTGTGCATCAGCAGCAGCAGCAACAACAACAACAACAGCAATAGCAATAGCAACAATGACAGCCATGAAAATAACAACAAATAGGGCCAAAATGAAAGTACAGGAAACAGCATGTTTCATATTTTGCCAAGATGCTGTCGTTTCCCTTGCTTTTCCTTTCCTTTACTCTTGCTGTGGTTGTCGCCCGGGGGGATAGGGGGTTGGGGAGGTGGAAAAAATTGAAGAAGCAGTAGCGGAAAATAAATGGAAAATTGTTGCGAATGCAACCAAAGCTCACCGTGGTTCGTTTCTTTTATTGTTTAGTTTTTCCTTCCAAAAACACGTGTAAGTTTGTATAAAAATAAGACAAGATGACATTAAGAGCGGGGTAAACGTGGCTTAAAAATACCCTTCACTATAGAAAAGTTTGACAACGAACCACTTCGAATAAGAGAGGAGTTGTCATGACCTACAAATACCCTTTTCTAAAGACATGTAAACCGCCTATCCAAGCCAAGCGACCCCTTCTGCCAGGGTATCCCCTGAAAGACATTAGCTTTTGCTTCCTTCGCTTCTCTGAGAAGCTACTCTCTCACTCACTTTGCTGCCATTGGATTGCGAGTGTTTTAGCCAATATTATGGCCGTTGCGCCTAGGTGACTGTAGCAGCCCACATTTGTATTTCTTTTTTTGGGGCATGGCCACATTGCTGAATACAACCTTGAGTGAAAAATATTGTATGCGAGGCAAAGTTAATGTGTGTTTACGTTTACATTTTGGCTTTGCGCGCTGTAAACATGTAATTTTCAACAGCTGCGTGAAAGGCAGAGCAATGGAGGGTGTTAAGGTAAGGGAGGGGATGTGGTAAAATGAGGTGCTGTAGCGGACATGTGGTAGGGACTGTGTCACTTATGGAACTGCTGCTGTTGCGCCGCATTTGAAAACAGTCTGTGGGCGTTAACAACAAAGCCACTGCGGCGGAAAAAGAGTAGGGGAGAGAGAGAGGGAGGTAGAGGGTAGTGTGAGTGTGAGTGGGAGACAGGTGAGAATCGGAGACGGATACGGCAAAGCTAAACAGACGCAGTTGGACATTTGTTTGCATGACGCTTAATGGCGGTTAGAAGCGATGGAGATGTGTGTGAGCCAGGGGCTTCGGGAAGAGCGGGGAGAGAGCGAGGATTGCGCGCTGGAGGCGTGTGCTGTGTGTTGGAATTTCCGCGCCAGGATCGACCAGGTGTGCACGTGACAAATGTCAAGCATTTAACAGAAAATTGCCAACAACTACTGCAGTTGGTCGACGCTTTTTTGCCCGTACCTCCCACTCTCCTACTTCCCTTCCACTCCTCTGCTGACCACAACAACAGTTTGATAACAGATCAATGTTGAATTTATAACTGTCAGTAAGTCAAACAATAGTTTCCACTGCGATTAAAACTGAACAAATAAACAACTCAGCATTCAATGCGGTTCCGGGCCACTGTCACTGCTCAATGGCCACTGGCCACTGGCCACTGGTCACTGGCTGTTCTATCTAATTATTATTTTATTTATTTATTTGACTTTACGTTTCACATTTAACCAACAACATTAGTGTTTGCGATAAACTTGTCAGCTTAAAGTATTACACATGAAATCATAATTGTTAATAACACGATTTTATTGCATTTCGTTTATTCGTTTAGTTAATGAACAATTTTCAAGTGTCAGTAATTGGCCTTAAATGTCAAAATAATTGCAAATTATTGTGGTTGCTGGCAACAATGCACTAAAAGTACACAAACAAATTCACACAAAGTGGAAATAATTGAGATTTAAAAACAGAATTTCACTGATAACTCGGTAAGAGTAAAGCACATTTGGGTAACCAGATCCAAAACAATGAAAATCCATTGAAAAAGTAAACAATTTAAGTCGTGTTTTACAGGGTATATTCCAGTCGAATTAAGCTTTAAAGCCCATTGTGTACATTCATTTCATTTATGTATTTTTTAGCTCATTTCCGTCTCCAAAGTGAAATATAAAACAAAAATTTAAAGCTCACGTCGTTATCAAAATTTCAAGAGCTTGAGATCATTTTTTATGGGCCATCAAATTGTGGACTTTGTCCAGCATCGAGAGCTAAACACTTTTGTCCAAGTGCTGTGCACCTTTTTGGGCAAGTTGGTAGACACTTCCGATTGGTATATCTTATGGTGGCTATTACTCAGCAAGTGCTCTTCCAACTGCCCCCACTCAACCTCCTTGCCCACCTCACTGTCAGTGGTCTGCTGGGCTGACTGGGTTGCCTGTAATGGGCTCGCTTATTGCTGGTGGCAACATTGAAATGCAAAAATAAATGCGCAGCGATAAAATGCAAAAACAATAAGAAACAGTTGGCAGACAAGACAAGCAACAACAAAAGTAACAACAACAACAACACGGAGACAACTTCATTACGCGTGATTTAGGGACAATTGTAGCCGACACCTAACTGTGGCAAGAGGCACCAACTTTTTGGCCACGTTTATGTGTGTGTGCGTGGGTGTGTGTAGGTTTTGCGTCACAGCAACGCAACCCACACAACATGACACGCCCCCTCAGTAACACACCCTGCGTTTGTCTTGCTCTGAGCTGCGTTTTATTTATTTAAACGCATTTGTGTAAATTATCATTTTAAATTGCTGCGAGAGAGCACGAGCCTGAAAGGTAGCATGGTGAGGGGTGTTGGGGGATGTGGTGGTGAGGGGTGTGGAGGGGCAGTCAAAGTAATATATAAATAAATGAATGTTGCTTATACGCAGAGGCTTCTGGCTGTCGCTGCTCGAGACACATCCTGGAGAGTCATGAGTCCTGAGTCCTGTCTCTGGCTGCCTCCAGTCTCATTTTACTTACTTTACAATGACATTTGCAATGTAATTTAATGAGTCACAATCTTGTTCTTCAAACTGCCTGACACTTCCTTTACTCCAGACCCAGTCCCTGCTACGCCCCAGCTTCTCCCACTCCCACTTGGTCCCTGACGAGCCAAAGATTGATGTTATTTTTTGGCAACTTTAAATGGAATTCAAAAAAGTACCAGCAAAAAAAAACACAAAAAAAAACTCTGAATAATTTGGCCATAATGATGATGTGAACAGCAGAGCAGAGGCTCGACTACAATCGTTTCTGCTGACCAAGTCTATATTATGATATGTTCTCTTTTTTTCTCGTGTCGAGTTAATTTGTGGTCAAGAGGGAGCTTCCCACATGTGCTGCAAATTTTTTCGCACGACCGAAGGCAATGGCAACGCAGCAATTTGAGCCAACAAAAAAGCTAGTGAGTTGAGTTACAGCTGATGGAATCGACTGTAGAAGACCCTGTAGGGAGTAGCTTTCGATAGCACACAACTTACTCTAGCGAAATGTAGTAAACCCCTTGATCTTTTGGCGCACAGGGTGTAAAATGTGCCCCTCAAAGGTGGCGCAGAAGTTAAAGTGCCAAGGAGGAAGGCTTTCGGGAGTGGAAGTGGCAGTGGCAGTGGGTATGAGAAGGGGAGCTCGTCGTGGTCCTGAATGCCAAGTAAGGCGTCTAAAGGAGTCGTTCGCAAGTAAATCACTTGAGCAGAGCAGCGTCAGGCACGCCGTGCTGCCATTTTGATTTAGCCAAGACTCGAGCAAAAAGGTAACTAACAAGGCCAAAGCCCAAACCATGCAGCAGCCAAAGAAGCTGCCTCAGTCCAGTGGCCAACGAAGCCATGATATATATGTAGATATATATAAATGTATATATACATATATATATTTCTCAGTTCTGCTTGGACCGCACAATTTTTCTTCGTTTTCGTCGTTTTGGTCGTCTTTGGCCTGGGCAGCTGGGAATGAAAGCGTTTTGAAAAATTGCCAGCTACTTTTTGGGGCTACATCACGTCAGAGGTGAGAGCTCAGTTTGGCAACGGCATAATGATGATGTCACCATGGGCTAAAACCAGGTTTCCTAGATTTATTTAAGTATCTACTACATGCCAAAGATTGACGCATCATCGTCGTCATCGTCATCGCTAGTGACATCGGCATCGGCATCGAATCACAGCTGCACAGATTCAAGTTGCTGCTAATCTTTATGATAAGCGTAGCCAAACTTTTGTCGCTGTCTTTGGGCTTAATGAGGTTTTAATAAAAGTCAAGCTGCAACTTGTTCAATGTCTCTCTCTACACACACACACACACACACACATGCGGACAAGACGGAAGTGTAGCACAGAAAAACAGCACAGAAAAGAAGAAAAGTGGCCACGCACGCCAGGAAAAGCCAAAGCCAAAGGAAAAGCGGACTGAGGACACTCAGGAGCTGTTGTGCATTTGAGCGCAAAACTTATTTCTGTCACGGAAATTAAATTTGCTCGCTGCGGGGCCAAAGTGAAGGCCTCTTCGCTCGTTTCGCTCTCACACTCTCACTCTCTCACTCACTCCTTCGATAGCTGCCAAGCTGTGAAGCTCTTTGCCTAAATCATGCCCGACAGCCAGTATGGCCCCCCCCTTTCCACCACTCATTGCCCATTTGCTCTTGCTCCGCCCACAAAACGAAAAAAAACTTCGCACAACTTCACAATGCCTTCGCTTCCGCCGTTGCGTCCTTTTGTCCTGCTCGTACTGAACCTCATACTCATCCTCGTCCTCATCATCCTTGTCTTCCACTGCTAAGGCGACAATTATACGCTTTTAATCTCTTTTGAACGTCGCAAACGTGCTCAAAATTTTCAAAATCTTTTCACCCGCCTGAAAGACAAGTGAGAACTTTACTGCTGATAGACGGAATTTTCAATAGAATGAGACGGCAGCAGACAGCAAGAGGAAGAGAAGGGGAGAAAGAGAGAGAGAGAGAGTTAGGAAAATTGCACGTAAATGAAACTCTCTAAAATTCTATGTGAAACAGCTCTTAAATAATCAGGCAAAACGCAGTTTTTCCTAGGGTAACAGAAACTGGCAACTCTTAGGTTGAAATATAAAACTTGTTCAGGTTTCTTTAAATTTCATCAGCAAACATGTAACTAGATGGACATTACGTATACGCACTTGCGCTTTAGAAATGACAATTAAACCCACCGATATTAGTCAATTAATGAATGAATCAGAACCTGAACTCGAACCAGAATTTGAACCAGAATTTGAACCAAAGCATTACAAGTCAATTCGCGTTAATTTTACCAAATCTGGCAGCAAATTTTTGATGCCGGACACAGTTTGCGGTTGACTGTGAAGCCAACAGAGATGGCAATGAGAGTGGGCGTGGCAAAGGCGACGGGGAGTGGGGGGATAGGTACGACAATTGTGTTGACAGCCGCGGGAATGCGTTGCAGCCAACAAACAAACCGCGCAACAAGGCCGCAACAAAACTGGCACAACAATGGCGAATGTTGATGCAAACTGTGTGAGGAAAGTGGTTGACAAAGGGGGGTGCTGGGTGCAGAAGGGTGTTGTAAAACGGTCAGCTGAACGTAAATCAGGCAGCAAAAAATCCACCACAACAATTTCATGGGGACGAAGCTGCAAAGCGAATGAACAGGCGGCAACTGTAATGACAATCGACAACAATTACAATCAAAAAAGCTCAGCGCAGAGCAGCGCAAAAGCAGCGCAGCGCAGTCGACATGCAAAATGAAGCCATCGAGCCCAGCGCGAGGAGACACCCTATACTCCATCCCAAACCCAAACTCAAACCGAATCCCAATGCCAATCTGAATCGCAGCCAGTCATCCACTTTGGCCAGGACCATAATTACCTTTTCAGAGGGCGGCGTTGACGTCGCTGCCAACGTCAGCGTCAACAGCAGCGTCAGCGTCTGCCACAACATTGTAATTTTGACGTGTTGGCCACGGGAGAGTGCTCAAGGGGTAGGAAGGGTAGGAAGGGTGGTGGTAGGGGTTGGGACTGTATCTGGTAATGGACAGTGGGCAGAACGCACTGTTATGGCCCAGTGCGAGGTCAATAGCTAAAATATTCGCTACATGACAGGTCAAAAAGTTGATTGCCTCATTTATTTTTCAATTACGACATTTATCCCGTCAGCACCAATGACAACAACAACAACAACAACAGTTACAACAATAGCAACAAACAACTACAACCACAATTTGCTACGAATAAAAAGCAATGCGAGACTAATTAAAAAATTCAATGAATAAATGAGAAATCACAAAACTCATTAGTCGAATACCAAATGACAAGGCAGCCATAAAAAACAACACCAAAAACGACAAACAACGACACAACGAAACAACAACAACAACAATGGTAATGAATAACGAAATCAAATGACCCGCAATAACAACAATGATAATGATAGCGGTAAAAACAACAACGAAATATTGTTAAATGATAGGCAGCAAGTAAATGCGATAAAGCGCTGATAACAAATGAAGTTTCTTCGATTTTTTAAAACATTTCAAGTTAACAAAACTCAAAGAGCTTCAGTCCTACACAGAAAAAATCAATAAGATTTCTTTATAAAAAATAAAACTGTCTTAAATTTAAAATTCTAAAAGTTTGAATACTTTTTTATGCAAATTTAAAATGTTATTATCAATTAATTTATTTCATCCACAAAGTCGATCAAATACAAGCCGTATATTTTTCAAGTAAACTACATCAGACATGCTTAATAACAATTAAAACGACAAACGATAATTAGTTCGTAGCCGCTTTAATTGTAATCAATTTCGGTTTCAGGCTACGAGCATTAATTGTGACAATGATTGAGATGATTTCATAACGAAAAGAAATAGAATTAAAATAAATTTGACATTCATTTCAATACAACTAACTATGCAGTTTTTCATATCGGCTAGTTGGTAAACAAATTTACATGGGAAACGGAATGCAGTGCTGAAAAAATGAAGGATGATTTTTTAATTGCTGCTCATTTTAATAAATCGCATAAAGATTGTAGCCGACAGCATCAATCGTAGTGATTAAATGAAGACACTTGCAACTTAATTAATCAATTTGCATTTTTAGCTGGAAGTGATGGGAAACTTAACGAAATGGAAAAATAATTAATACTAGAAAGGAATTAGGGTAAAAAACGTTAATAAAAATCAATTTTTACAAGGACTGAATTTTAAAAGTTTTGTTCATTAATTTCATTCGCCTAAAATATGCAAAAATAAACAGGGAAATAACAATTTAAGTAGCTTTCGCTATAAATACATATTTAAATTGGGTTAAGGGTATTCCAGCTATAGCTCGCTTAAGTGTAACTAATATAATCAACATATCAATGTGAATATCAGAGCTACTATATTCTGACAGTTGTAGAGAGAGAATTGAATTAGTAGCCGACATGGCTGCTTTACTCATCCAAACAACCTTTTTTTCGCTTTCCAACTCATACGAAAACATTGCCTACTTTTTGGCGTTTGCCGTGATTCAGTCATTTATCGGGGGAACGGGTAGAGAGTGTGGAAGGGTGGGAGAGACAGGCAGGACCATATAAACCAGTAGTCCCTGACTCGTATTCGTATCTATGCCTAAATGTTAATATCAATGTCTGACAGTTTGGCTTCCATTTCTCTGACGCTGACGCGAACGCAGATGTAAACGTTGCCGTTGACGTCTCTGCCGGCGTCACTGCCTATCCGGTTGCCGGCTTAACTGTCATGCAACTACACTAAAAAAAGCGAGCAGGATGATAGAGGGGAGGTAGGAGCGTCAAAGTATCTATGAGCTTGACTGTTAAATGGTAAGCGAGCGCGGCAAAAGTGATAGAAGTAAATTCGAATGCGGATGCCGCCGTCCGAGATAGGACTGGGCCAAGGACTATGTCTGGGATATATTAGTGAGTATTTTTTTCTCTCTATCTGCCGGGGTTGGGTTAGCTGACAGCGACAGCACCACCGACAAAAAAAAGAAAAACCGAAGAAGAAGCAAAGTGAAAAATAAATAAAATAGAATGCTAAAAATTCAATTTGCAAAACGTTATCCGTGGGATTTACATAAAGCAGTCATTTTGAAGTTATACGCAGACCGAATTGGGACATACTTCTTCTTCTCTTACATCTGAGACGTATGTGCGTATGCGTGTGTGTGTGTGCGTGTGTTAAGGAGGAACTATGCTATGTTACCCTCTTTGAGGGTAAAGCTAAAACCCGCTGCCATGTCAATAACTTTGCTTGTATTAGTCATTTGAGCAAGGCAGCGGATTCAGCTCACTCTGCCTCTCTCACTCTCTATCTCTCTCCCACAGTCTTCCTCTCCTACTTTGTCTCTCTTCTTGAGCACCCGCAAATCAGTTCGCGCTGTGCGTATTTTTCCCTCTCAGCGTAATTCGAAATTTTTTACTGCGAATAGACGATTGAGTTTGGGTTGCAAATGGAAAACCATCAAATTTATTGAAATCACTTGCTTGCTTGCTTGCCTCGTTGCCTTCGATTCCTTCGTTGCACTCTAAAACCGATGTCCTTCGACTGCCGCATCCTTTGCTATTGTAAACATCAAATCACAGACAGTAAAACCTCAAAGACACGCACACACAAGCCCACACACACGCACACACACGCACGCCCATATACGCAGAAACATAAACGTAAACATAAACAGGCGCAGCGTAAAGCATCTGGGCAAATGTCCTTTTTAGCCATGCGGGTTGTCTGCCAGGCCCTTCTCTCCCTCCTCCTTCGATACCCCATTTACCGTCTCCTGTCCCTTTTCTTCTCACATCGCACAGCCCTTTCTCCCACATCTCTCATCACTTTTCGCCCATTCCATTTCTCAATTTTAAGCATTGCGCTGTAAATTCTGTTCAATTTTCTAAAAAGTTTTTGGCAAAATTGACTTGGCTTTGCTGCTGTTGTTGTCGTCATCGGGCATCAAAAAAGCGAGAGGAGCACTACAATAAATAACAAGCACCAAATGATCTCAATTGTGCTTAAGTAGTCGACTAGTGGATGCTCAGCATAACAGTATTATCAGGAGAATGGGTTTTCAAATTTTTATGGAGGAGTTAAAATTTATTAAAAAAATGCTATGACTGCAAATCAATACACATATTTTATAGTATAATTTAAAATACTATTCGTTGGAAATTAACTACAAACTGAAATCAAAAAACTTTTACTTAAGTTTATTGCTTTTTTAATTAAAACCAAATTCCCCAATTAAATTAAAGCACTTGGCTTTGGCTTTTAAACTTTTTTAATCCCCAATTGATTGGAATATATCTCAAACTTTAATGGTTTATAATAAATTTGATTCTGCGACTACTCGTAACTGAAATAGTTGTATTTATGTACCAATTTCAGAGTAAATTGCATCTGCTAACCCACATAAATCCAGTCATGTGTCGCTTTGCATCTAATATTTTAAATTCTCCAACCAGAGACTTGAGCTTGAGATATGTAACTACATGAATACACTTAAAAGCAGATTAAAAATGCTTATATCAGACTGTAACTCTATCTCTCTCCCATACTACAAGTCTCTCTGCTGCTTCCTGTCCGATGTAAATCTCTACTCGTCTCATGAACATTGTGTTCTATGTTGTGACTCCCTGTCTGTGCTTCAAAGTCTTGTTACGTGTGTCTTTTGGCCAAAATGTTGTCCGGCATTCAGCCAGGAATATGTAAAGTTTCGTGGCAAAGGGAATCAATAAAACTGTTTTCCAGTTGTTAGCTGGAAAATCTTTGAGGCAAATATTTTGCAATGTTTACAATGTTTTGTTGACCGACAGGAGACACAGACACATGAAGGGGCAGATAGAAGTTTCTCTTCTATTTGGTGGCGTCTCCTGTCGCTGCTTAACTCACCTGCTGGACATTCAGGTGTTTGCTTTTATCATGCAATAAAAATTCAATCGCACACGTTGCCTCTGTCTTTGTCCAGGCTCCTGTCCGTCTCTGTCTCACAAGGAGGCAGAGTAGACAGTGTCCCTGTACAGTGCTTAAATATTCACATATCGCAAATTCAATTGAACGCAACGCACAGGACAAGTCCAGGCAGGACATCCTACGCAATGGCGAGTATAAAATGGTGTTGACAACAACAATGGGAATACACACAAACGCACACACACTCGCACACTCAAGCAGACAGACAGAGACGGAGAAAGGGAAGGAAAGGCAGCTACAATCGTAGTTGAGGTAAGGACATGCAGGACAATGCCCGCAAAACGTTACTTTTTATATGTTAAAAAGGATTTGCGGTTAAGCCGAATGGACAATGGAGCAGGACACGCTGTCTCGCACTGGTTGCATACATTCCGCACACACTGTCCCCCCACACACCCCTCTCCCTGTCTGTCTGTGTGTGTGCTAGGCAGATAACATCTGCACATATCCTTTGGATTGCGCTAAGGATTGAGCCGGCTAGCCGAGCAACTTGTTTGTGCTACTAATAGGGATCAACATTGGGCAGCCTCTTGAGACGACACAACACACACACACACACAGTTGCACACAGGCAAATAGACACAAACAGGTGCGTCCTTTAGTTGTGCTCCATAATCGTCATCATCATCATCGTCATGATGTTCATTTCGTGCTCCTTTTTGGGGAAATCCTTTGGCTAATAAGCATCGATATATTACGATTTGTGTAGGAAATATCACGCATACGCAGCGTATTGCAATTATAGCGCAAAGCGAGAAATAATCGCATCAAAGTGAATTAAATTAAAAGTTGCTCAGCATTGCGTAAATCACGCACACCACCTTGGGCGTAGTGGGCGTGGCCAGGTCCTTGCTTAGAGACTCTGCGTATACAAAAATGTGGTGCTAAAAATTCACTTAAGCACTTTTTCGCGAGCTGCGTATAAAGCCAGAAATCAAAAGGAGGAAAAGTTTTCAAAATATCCGATGGGTGGGACGGGGGATTACAAGTGGCAGCGGGGAGGAGGTAAAAAATTTGCAACGAACGTGTTGAGTAAACACAGGAAGAGGCAGTCGCACTCTCTCCCTCTTAGGCTGTTCCCTCTTTACTCTCTCCCTATCTCACTCTAATACAACGACCAAAGTGATTGTAACGCAATGCAAACGTACTGAGTGCTGAGAGGGGTAGAGGCATGCCAGGAAGGTGGCTCAAAGTGTGTCGAAGGATGTGGCAGGCAATGGGTAGGTAAATTAATGGCGCTTAACTTCATGTTTACAAGACGAATGTGCAACGGGATGGGTAGGGGAGTGGGGAGTGGAGGGTGTATCAAAAGTGCAGGAAGATGAAGAGGAAGTAGAAGAAGATCTGTGCTCGACTCCTGACTGATGAGCGTATGCAAATGTAAATTTCAGTTTGACGTTGCCTGATGACAACGCACAACGCTGAACGCACAGCGCTGAACGCGAAACGAGAACGCAAAACGACATTTTGTGAGGATTTTGCGAAAATGCCTCGTTGTCGGTTTCAGCTTCAGTTCCCACTTCGAATCCCAACTCTGATGAGTAAATGCGCGACGCAGAGCCGATTAAAAGTTACCACGACAACGTCCCATCACATCGCATCACATCACACACATTCGCACACACACTTAACTGTGTACACATACACATGTACTCACACACATGTGCCGATGTTCGACCTTAATGCCTTTTCATAACAGGGTTGCATCACGGCAGCACTTGAAAGACGCAGACGTCTTAGCACAAACGTAAATAAAGTACCACGTCTTAGTATATTAATTAAAACAGCAATTAAGCTCACTAAAATAGCACTCACTTCTGGACAAATCATCACTACATGTCAAATGTAATTAGTTTAGCTTTCGACAGCTGAATTCCAATTCAAATTGAATCAAATTAAATTGAAACTCGGCTGCTAAAAGGAAATTCATTTCCACAGAAAATTAGTTACATTTCAAACTAATTTGTAAAGAAAAGCTACACTGTGAGCAAAGTTTGATAAACATTTTATGCCATAAACTGCTCAGCTTAAAATTCTTTTCCCTTTTCTTGTCGTCTGCCCTTAAAATGATTTGCCAGCCCTGCACTTGCAGTTGACATACTTCTAGTCAAATCAGCTTGACATTTTCCTACACTTATCAAACTTTTGTGCTCGTCAAGAGGCATTAAAGTAACTGTTATAATTATATCACTAATGTGCACTTACTATTGTTGACTGCTGACATGCCACGCCCTAAAGGCGTCGGCCTCTATGTATGGGATTTACTAAAAGAGTGCCCTCAAAGCATGTTTACACGTAAATTGTGTGTTGCCGGAAGGTAAAATGCGATAATTTAAATTTATCGACGCACTGGGAATGTTATTATGGCTAAATCAATAACAAATATTGACAGACGAAGGTTAAGGCAGCGGAGAGTTGAGGTCAGGTTGTGGGCAAAGAGAGAACGGAGGGGATTACTGTGGTAGCACTCAAAGGGAACTGCCTTTAAAGACTTGTCAACAGCATTAAATAACGCGTTAGTCAAATGCTTCAAGTTGAAACGGAACGTCAATTCATATATCTATATATAGTATATAGAAGGAATCATTTGAGTGACTTCAATGAGGATGATGGCTGACTCATAGCAGGGGGCGTACAGGAGCCTGGTGCGACCATGACGAATGGCGACAGCGACAGCGAAAGCGACGGTTGCAGTTAGATAGACAAATACAATGGGGAATGGAGGGAGGTTTGGCACATAA
This sequence comes from Drosophila dunni, assembly GCA_018152125.1. NCBI lineage: Eukaryota > Metazoa > Arthropoda > Insecta > Diptera > Drosophilidae > Drosophila > Drosophila dunni. The sequence goes on along the minus strand of JAECXC010004138.1, from coordinate 13,689,567 downwards.
CAAGCTCAATCAAAGACAAAAAAAATCGAAAAATAAAACAGAGAAAAACATCAAATCAGCACACACACACACACACACACACACCAACACACAGATACAGAGATACATTCTCCCACATTCACACGTACACTTAGAAAGTGCGCCCGAATGAAGGACACGCGATTGGATCTGTATTGATATAAATTGCTGGAGCGACTAACGCGAATTACAGCGCGAGCAGCGAAGGCCAAGCATGTGCCAGACAGAGATAGCAGCAGCTGCCGAGAGATGGAAAGAGATAGCGAGGAGAAAAATCGACGGATGGCAGCATTCAAGGGAACCAAAAATGAGAACGAGACGTCAGCAATCATGGTGAACAAATGAAAATAAAGAAATAATAAAATCAAGCAGCATATTGATTGATTATGCAGCATAAATAATGAATAAACAAATAGCACACACCAACACACCGACACACACACACACACACACAGCTACGCTCTGTTAAAGAGCTGCGAACATTTAAAACAATCGTTAAAACACAAACTATGAATGGCCTTAAAGGCTAAACGTGAATGATTTTGACTCACAGGTAACTTGAGAATCAATGAACGTCTCACAGCAGTATTCACTGAATGGATAATTTATTTGACATTACGCATACGCCACGTAATCGCAATGCAAGTAAACAATCTGATTTGCAGTTGCTTTAACTCAATGATTAATTGCTGCATTGTCTGTGCGTTGAAATCGCATGTGTGTGAGTGTGTAGTGTGAGTCTGTGTGTGTGTGTGTGTGTGTGAGTGTTTGTTGTAGTGTGTAGGCTGGGTGTTTGTGGCAGGAGACGCCTCTTTTATTTATTTGCAGCGCAATGAATTCGAATTGCTTAGAGAACAGCGCAGCTTCTTTTGTTCGCAAATTGCTGCGAGTAGAGTTTGCCGAATTTTATAGGCACTTTGTAACAAGTGTAACTGAAAAGAGAATATTAAATATCTTATATATAATATATTAAATATTTTGGAGTATATTATATTCGTTAATTTATCCTCTAAGTTACTTAAACTTTGTTTTTAGAGGGTATAGATTAGTCTACTTGCCATTTGCGAACCTTTTCTTTCGCCTGCTTTTGTTTAAATTTATGTGTACCAGCTCAGCGATTTATATTTAATTAAATAAGCAATTGCATGTGTGTGTGTGTGTGTGTGTGTGTGTTGTCATCTAAATAGGATATGCGATAAGTTATGCTAAACTCGAGAAGACTTTCAGACACTCAAGTGTCTTGGGGGGTAATTTATGCATTATTTTCCACTTAAATACGCCCATCAGGCAACCGTTAGGAAACAAACACACACACACACACACGGTAAGCATGTGCAGTAACTATGCATGCTGTACTTGTTACTTGGCTTTAATCTTATTGCAAGCCACAAAATTTATCAAAAGGACACAGATAACGAGTGAGAGACAACAAAATTGCATTGCGTTTTGGCTGGAGTTGTGTTGTTAGCCCAGTTAGTGGCTGGATTAAGTGCTGTCTAATCGAAAATGTATGAGTTATTTGCATAAATGATGAGCACAGTGGGTACTGAGGGGCGAGTGGGCGGGTGTGTGGAAGTGTGCCAAATAAATACTTTAACTGACTACCTTTTGTGTGGCCAAAAAAAAGGCGAATGCTGAAAATAAACGAAAAATACATTAAGTTTACAACGGGCGTGTCTGTGTGTGTGTGCCAATGGGGCGTGGCAAGAGACGCTTGCCTTGCCACACACTTCTCATTTATTGTTGGCCTTGGCCAACGCTCAAAAAATATTCCAGCAGCTATTGTGGAATGTGGCAAATTGCTGGCCAGCAGCAATGGAGTGCCGACTGACGAGTGGTGTGTGGCAAGGTGGTGTGCGGCCAGTGGCAAGTTGCGTTGCGTATTGTGATGCGTTGGTTGATTCGCATCCCCGCGGACTGCAAGTTCGCTTGAAAATTAAATACCAATTTTTGTTCCAGCTGCTGCTGTTGCTGCTGTTGCCGTCATTGTTACAGCGTTGTTGCTGCCGTTGCAACATTTCAAATAACATTTTAACTTTCAGCACAGCAGACAATGTGGCAGCAACAGCAGCGAATAACCCTGTAACATTCCACTCCTTCCCCCCACTCCTAAAAAAAAGTGGGGAAAAAAACGAACAGACGATGACGACGACGGTATTTATTTATTTGTATTTGAGCGCGCAGCTCAATTACGTTTAACGCTTTTGACGTTTTACAACATGGCCAAAACTGGCTAGCCCACACATACACTCACACACACACATACGTATATATACATTTGGCCATTGCTGATTGCGGACTTTTTTTTGGGGAAAGTGAACCTCCTTTTGACCTCCTCCCTTTGGCATTGGCCAATATCAGTTTGGTAGCAAAATGAAATGCTTGGCCAAGCGATGCGCAACGAAATTGTTGGAATTTCAACCTTGTTTCTGGGTGTATTTGGTTGCGCTTAATTGGTTCTGTCAGCAGCAGCAGCAGCAGCGTCGGGAATGGCGGCAGCGACGCCGGGACAGATTAAAAAAGTTCTCCTAAAACAACATTAGGAGCAGTGCGAAAAAGCGAGCTGTGGAATTTAAAGTATGTGTCTGAACGCGCGTTGGCCAAACAATTTGCTTAGTTATTGATATGAAAGAAGGGGAAGACGAGAGCAAAAGAGATGTAAAAAGAGAGAGACAACAAAATCCTTGGCATCCTGTGAGCCACTTCATTTCCGGGCTTCCGTTTGTAATAATGAGAGTTTGCAGTAATCTCGCCAAATGTACAATCAGAAGCAGTCGGTAAGGCGTTCGAGGAGCGGCGTAGAGAAAGGGGTGGTGACTTGGAGGGGGGAACGTAGGGAGGGGCTTTCACCGGCACGTGAACAATGTGGCATTTTCGATTTTGCTGGATTGGTTTCGCTCTGCAAAGTATTTTCGTTTAGTATTTAGCTTTCATTTTCAACAGAAACGAGCAGAACAGTCGCGTCCTTTTGCCAATGTCCTGTGAGTGCGCTCAATCGTATCAAAAAGAGTCACGTACACACGGCAGCCGAGCCAAAGCGAGCAGCCATGGCAATTGTATCGAGCTGAGCGTATCCTGCATCCTGTGCGTCTACACTCGCCTCTTCTGTGCTTTACAGTTTTGCACTCAATTGCTTATGAAATTAATAGGATATGTCAGTGTTTAGTATTGACCGGAAGTAATACAATTGATAAGGATTATGTATGTCTCTATGCGCACGTGTGTGTGTGGCTGCGTGTGTACGAGCGCTGCTTACTGACTTGATGGCAACGACATTGATTGCCCAACTGGGCGTATGAGTAATATTGACAGCAGTGCTCTGGGCGGCGAGTTGTGTTCCAAACGCATTTGCATATATAATATATAGTACTAGCTGGCATTACTGTGTTGTCTTTTCCCTCCCCACACCGCCTCATGTCCTCTCCGCTGCTGCTAAATTAGATATGGACTAATTATGCATAATACATTTATGTGGCAGGGAAACACAGTCATTGTATGTAATAGCTGCGTTTAACTTTTAGTTTTAATATTTAATGTATTAAATATTTGATTGATTTCATCGTTAACTTCATCATGAATTAATCAACCGCCTAAGTGATCAATCAATAAGAGTCAAGTGTTAGTATCTCAGCTAAAAAATCGCTGAAATTAAATGTAAATTCAATACTGACGAAAGAGAAGTTAAATTGAAATTTATACCTTTTAAATATTTATTGCACTAAAAATAGAAACAATTGAATTTTATTGTCTTTATTTATGCCAATTTGTGAGTTAAATCTTTAATAGTTTTGTAATTACAAATTGTTGGCATAAAAAATGCAGTCTTAAAGTGGCACTAATTGTTGTGCAATTATTTATAATTTGTGGTAATTGGTGGTTCTCGTTATGACACGAAAACTGCCACATTTAGTGCTCATTATCACGCGGCAGAAGAAAGTCCATCGCTAGTTGATCTCCTGTTGCAATTTGGCACACGCGTCGTATGCGCAATTATTAATTCAGAATTCTCATTATGTTGAGACCCCACTCACTATCTCCCTCTCTCTCGCTCTCACTCTCCCCGTCTGTGAATGACCGGGCGGCCTGTTGTTTTTATTTAAATAATTTAATTGCTTTTCGATTTGTTTACAAGCTGAAAATGCAAATTTTGCTGAACCCGCAAGGCAGTCAATTGACTGCGATTTAAGCTCGCCGCGCTTTTCACTAGAGAAGTGTGTGGGTGTGAAAGTGTGTGTGGGTGTGTGAGTGCTTGTGTTTGCCGATAATAAAATTAAAAACATCATGAATGTTAAATAAATACAATAGTTGGAATACTTTTAAATTAAACATTAAGCATTTAACTCTCAACAATTGCTCTGACTTCTCCTCTCCTCTGCCTCTCTCTGACACTCTCTCCCCCTCCCTCGGTCTGCCTGCTTGTAAGCAGCCTTATGTCAATACTGTTTACATTTGCAATCAAATCGGCCTGCGGCTGCTTACATAACCGCATTAGCCAAGTGTGTTGAGCCAAAGCCAATAGTCAAACAAGTTACCAAGATACCCGAACCAAGTCCAAAGGAGCAAGGCCAATTCAATTTGTTTGTCTCTCACTGCGATTTCAACTATGGCTAACTAAATCTTGGCTCAATTCCCCCGTTGCATTTGCAGCTGTGTGGGGGAAAAAGCAGGAAGAATGCGGAAATTATTATTGGTTTTTAGAACTCAAGCTTCAGCCTCTGCGATCCCAGCGGTAAACTCGCTCGCAAGCCAAAAACTTTGCTGGACTTAACTTTTGGGTTGGTAGGAAAAAAGGAGTTGAATGAGCAGCAGCAGATGCCATTGTCGTTTCCCTACAGCGAAAACGAGTTGAGCCAGAGACAGAGACTGGGACTCAAACTGAGGAAGTGGAACTTTGCTCATGAACTTAATGCTCGTCCGGACGCTGCTCAACACAGCTTTGACTGCATTATGCGTGAGGTTAGCTTGCCTGGCCCCTAAGGACACACACACACACACATGCACAGAGAGCTATAGACTCATCTATTGTGCCTGCCACACATGTGGCTCGAACAAGCTGCTCCGGAAGTTATTGCTGACTTTGGGCATTATTCTTAAATCCGATTCAATTAAAATGCAACCAAAATTGCATATGCAATGCAATTTAATTAACGTCGCTGGAGATTTTTGTTTACGGCAGAGGACCGAACCAGGGTTGCACTGAACTGTTGTGGACCCTGGTCTACTGGTCTACTGGTTTCCTGCTCTCCGGTTCTCGACAAACCCATATAAATAAGCAGTGAGGCGTGTGTGCATGGCAGCATATCCTTCATATCCTTCACTTCATTATGCAACAATTATGCAGAGCAAAGCATGCGTTTAATCTTTTGCCCCAGCCAGACTCACGCACACACACACACAGGCAGACACATAAATTAATACATATATATGTACAAGATTATATATGTATATATTTATATAAGTATACGTGTCTGCATATGCCACATCTCAGTCTCTGCCAGTCTACCACACTATTCCCCTCACTTTTGCTCTTTCTCACACTCCCCCTCTTTTACTACCCACTCCCTCCCCTTCTTCTCTCTCTCTCTCTCTCTCTCTCTCTCTCTGCCTCTGCGTGCTCCACTTATTGCATTTTCTGTGCGATTTAATACGCATTTAAATGCAAATTTGTATGCGAAATTATCTACGTGAAGAAATCTTTATGTCTGTGTGTGTGTGTACTTATATAATACATATAGCTGCTGTTATATTTAATATGTGCATAAATACCGTATTAATTCAGTTATCAACTCTCTCAATGCCACTGTTGAGTTAAATGATTAAGTTTTTATATGATCGATTTCTGCATGCTCTTGAGACAAGAACGAGACTTAATTTAAATGCTTTAGTCTTCATTTTAGCTAAGTAAACTAATTTTAAACTTTAAGCTAGTCTAGCATACCCTATGCGAAGTAGTGGAAAATTTTTTGCATGCCATTCCTGCACCAAGGGGCGTAAAACCCCGCCCTGGCTGTGCATTTAAATTGATTAACCTCCGGCATAATTGAAATGACGGAGAACAAAGCCAAGAAGCATGAAAAGAAGAAGTTCGTTCGAGGTGTCAGTTTATTAGTGCAGAGCAGCAGATTAATTGAAAGCAATACGCATAATTTTACAAAAACAATGAAAGCAACAACAATAACAATAAAATACGAGCTACAACAAAGACACATAAATCGAAATCTAATCAAATCGCAATGCTGACTATAAAATGCTTGAACAACTTTTTCTTTAGGGGTTCGGGGGTGTGGAAGGGCTAAACACGCCCACAGGCTGGACTAAAGATTTTATATGAATCGTCAACAACTTTATTTGTTTTCAATGGCAATAATTTTTACACACAGATACGACGACAGATACAGTTACAAAGATACAAAGATACAGCACGAACTAAATGACTACTATATATACAACTGTATCTGTATCTGTATTTGTATCTATATATTACTTTTTCCTTTCTTTATTTTAGTGGTAGTGAATCTATGGTCTGGTCTGGTCTGGTCTGGGTCTTGTCTGGCTGGGAGTTGGCTTTTTATTAGTTGAGGCAGCTTGCGTTGAATTGATTTGTTGTTATCGCATTGTTGCGGCCAGATGGATGAGTGTAGCCTAAAAGATGAAGGGGCTCTGCTCTGGACACTGTCGGCATCAAAATTGAAAATAAAAGCAACATCTGCGCTGTCAACAAATAAATCAGCAGACAATTTCATTATTTGACAGTAAACGCGATAAACTGTACCGAAAATCGAGTCAACGTGACCCGCAAATCGACAAAAGTAAATCGTAGCATTCCCTCACTCTCTCTCTAGCTTTCTATCTCTCTCTGTCTGTCAAGCGAAAGTGAGTAAACAGCTTGAAATCAGGCCAAGAACTACAAACATCCACAGCCTATGCTGCTCCACCTTCTCCGCCAACTACTTCTGTTTCTTGTTCTTCCTCTTCTTGGGAATACATACAACAAATCGTGTAAAGTTGTTGCCTGTTGACACCGCTGAGATTTTTGGGGGCTGGGCAAGTTTTTCTCAAAGTTGCGATGGCACACACAATTAGCAGCTTCCTCTCGACTTGCTTTATTAATTGAGCTGCAAAAGTTGCGCCAGAACGCGCCGCATAACCGTAAACGTAAACGTAAGCATAACCCCTACTCCTAACCCCTTGCCCTCTCACCCTCTCGCTCTAACCCTAACCCTAGACGGCAAACTCTACTCGTGCACTGCATCGCACCGCACACACCTAAGTAGCGACCTGTGTCCTAGACCAACAAGAGGACGACACACGACAAAAGTCCACAACTAGCAGTGGGTGTGTCAGCAGCTAGTGGGCGAGGGGCATGGGGGGTGTGACTGCTTGTAGTGGGGGCAACGGCAGTTCAGTGGCAACGTATGGAAATGTGTGTGGCGTGTACACAAAAGTTGCTCCTGAAAGCGGTGCGGGTGGTTGCAGGTGTCGAGGGCTTGGAAGTAACCGCAGAAAATGAAAATAGCGGCTGACAGGGATTATACACTGCTAGAAAAACCTAATAGAGTCAGTGACTTATGTGTTGAAATCTTTATTTAATACACTATTAAATTCTCATCGAACTACAGTAAAGTTTTGTGCAATGAGCGATTTAAATATTTAATGGGCTCGTGTATTATAATTTTATTACAAATATTTCAACACAATTGATAAAGTATTAAGTGCATTAAATATTAACAAATGCTAGTAATTTATCGCTAATTTAATTTGCTCGTTATTTAGTTAGTTTGCCAGAACATTAAAATGCCAGCAAAGGAAGGTACAGTTATGTAAACATTTTCCTCTTGAAAAAGTAAATAAATTTAACAATTATTTGTAATTTTTTAGTATTTTATGCAGCTTTAAACTTAAGTATTTAAACCACAAATTTTGATGCGTGTACCAACGTTTGATGATAGAACAAGAAACCAGAAAGTATGGCGGGATTGTTGAAGAGTTTGAGGGGTGTGAAAGGGGGAGGAGACTGAAAAGAAGAAGAGAACCAGGCATAGTTGGAATGCTCGAATAAAATTTCATTAAATACACCAACATACTCACAGACAAGTGCACGCAATTATGGTAAGACAGTTAAGTTTTTGATTGTGGGAATCACACATGAGTACGCACACCAGCATACATGAAACTAACAGACAGAAAGAGGGAAGGCAGAGACGGGGAGTGGTAGGAGGAATGAAAAAGAAAATGAGTGGGAGTGTGAGAGAGATGGAAATACACACGCACTCTCGACTTTTTCTACAACAATTCTCAACTCAACTCGTGCACTCGCCAAGAGGCAAAAGTACGCAAATTTTCATTCGTTGCGGGTTTTAGTTTTAACAATTGCCTCAATTTATGTCTCAAAGTTTCAAGGCACAACTTCTGGCAGGCATTGTCTACAGACACACACACCCAAACACCACACACTCATGAGTATGTGTGTGCGTGAGTGTGTGGTGAATGGGCGAGCTCCGTAGTCGACTACGCGTGTAATAAATTTCAATGCCTTGTCGTTTAATTAATGATAACAAATGGGGTGGAGTCCCCCATTCCAGCAGGCAGCTACTAGTAGCTACTGTATCTCACAGATACACAAACAAACACAGGCATACACACACTCGTACTCAGTCGACAGTCATACTTGGCGTTAATTCAATTTAACAAATATTGACATATGCTAATTCATATAAATGTTTGTCAACTCCTCGTTCTCCCCTCGTCTGACGCGCTCTCTCTTCTCCCTTTGTCTTCAGCGCGAACTCAACTCAACTCAACTCGTCTCGTCTCGAATCGCATAATTGATTGTAAAAATGGCAATGAGCCGCATTAAAGCGCAATTATTTGCAGCTGGCATTAAGCGATGTCAGTTAGCATAGCATTTAAGCAGGATTTAGTGGCGGGCAAGTCCCCACTCTCCCCCTTTCCCACTTTCCACGCCCCGCCATTGTACGCATTATAATCAGCTTCTTCTATATATGCCGCACATTAATCATATTTCTCTCATTACGCTTGCTGATTGTGAATGGAATTCGATTTCTCCACAAAGGTGGAAATGGAATTGGTAATGAAAATCAGAATGAAAATGAATACGCTCTCGTCAATGGAGTTTTGTTTAATCATAAATCGCCAGCAGAAATATATAGAATAATCGAGCCCATTATGAGCACTTGCCAATCAATGGATTTTCAATTAACTGCTCAAATAAATGACCTAAAATTCGAGATAAATTTACAAAAAGAATTTTCTAAAATATGTGCACTTAATTCGGCTCTAATTCTTTCGTAGTGCTTAGCATGGCAGTTTAGTTTAGTTTATTTTTCACAGACTTGTGCTCTCTTTACGGCTCTTGTGCTTGTTAAACATTTACGCCTGATTGATAACCTGATAAGAAATTTAGTCACACGTGTTAAACTTAATTTTCAAGGCATTACGAGCTGGAAGTGCTTAAATTAGCTTTAAATTACACCTGTTGTGTGTTTTTAACATGGCTATAAAAAGTTTTAAGTGCTTACAGGGAAATTTGAACACTAAATACAGAATTTGAACCACTAAAATTGAGCAATAAATATCTATATTAAAAACACAACTATTCAAAAATTTAAACTCTAATACAGTTTATAAAATTTAAGTATTCTTTTTACAATTAAAATACTTTTTAATTTTAAAGCTCAAACATTTCATTCGAGTGGCATTAAAGAGATTTTCTGCTCCTGATTTGGTAACTATAGTTTCAGTGTTCCCAGAGAGACTTTGCTCTCTGAAAGAGTTCTCTCGCCCACTCACAGACTCGGTAAACTCAAAAGGACTTTCTATTCTTTCGATGCTGTTGCGTTGCCTGGACACTTCAGTTGGAGCCAGAGGCACCGACGTGATATGCTTTTGAGCCAAACGCCATGTTGTAGGTGTCTCGTTTTAGCGCAATTTCAGAGCACTTACAATTACTATTGTCCGATTTGGGCCAAATGCAGCTCACTTACAGGGAACTGTGGTCAGTCTTTCAGCCTGCTACTTGCCGCTTTCTGCTTTCAGCGCATTGTATGAAACCAAAAATCTAACAATAATTTGGCTTCAACTGAACTGCACACAATCAATGGCTATAGAAACAGAGTTCTCTGTGTGCCATTCAGCCGACAGTTTTGGGGACTAGGATTCCATTGACAGCATCTGAAGTTGATGGCCAGCACATAATGGCAGACTAATGACAATAATCGCCTCGCTTTTTGCCAGGCCAAAACCCACACACACACACACACCCACACAACTTGTAGCTGGAAAATTTATGGCCAAGGGCAATAGCAGCATTAATATGATGCTGTGATAAAGGGAAAGCAGCGGGGGTTTTGACTGTTTAAGCACAAACACATAGCTACAGAGTGGGACAAATAAATGAGTTGTGCTTTTATGATGAAAATATGTTAAATTATTGTGCCCTAAATGTGCACAACTCTTGGGTTTGGCCAGAGGTTAGAGGTTAGAGGTTAAGGTTCTCTGAAAGTCGTTGCATGGCACTTTATTAAATTTAAAATCAACCGAAGCTCTCTAGCTCCCATATGCATGTGCATGTGTTTTCGTGTCTTAGCATGTCGCCTCATGCACATACGTGCCTGGGGAGGTTGCAAAGGCTCCAAGCTAGGAGGTGGCTGGCAGTGAGGGGACTGGGGTTCAGTTTGTAGCATTGCCCCACGGGTTGGTGGGTTGTCGCGCCGGATATGCGGCGTGCGCACCATTATTGCGCCATTAAATTTGTAAGTCAAGCATTTTAATATTTGGGCCAAACAATGCAAACGAAGCAAGCAAACCTACAAACCGACTCCAGCACGCGATCTCCCCAGCGAGTTGCAGCCACCAAAAAAAAATATAGGAGGAGACGAAGCAAAACACAGGGGGGAGCAACACTGACTAAAGGAGCAGCACTGGCAACAAGGCAACCAGCAACCAGCCACCAGCGATGCAACCATGCAACGAGGCAGCGACAAAGATATGCAATTTCGCATATGTACTTATATCCTAGCGACATGAAAAGGATCAATTGTGGCAAAACGAATTGCATACGAATGCGCTGCTGTGCATGAGGAGTGGCATGCCCCACTTGGGTGGCAACAACGACGCTTGGGAGTGGCAACTGCTCTGCTCTACTCTGCTCCTAGAGCCCTCCGGCTGGGGGCAGCTTTCGTTACAAAACGACAAAGTAATCCCGGATTTGCATTTTATCGGAATGTGGCGCCGACGGCAATGGCGATGGCGATGGCAACGGAGATGAGCATGCGATGCTGCTTGCAACCTGCAACATCTACAGTGACACAGTGCAGGCTAAATAACAATTTCTATATATATTTAATTTAGTTTAACTGTTGCTCAAGGGAAAATCTGCTGCCCAAATACATAAGGGGCAGAAGAAAATTACTAACATTCGTCAAACATTCAGTCAAACATTGCTTAACAATTAAATCATATAAGAGAATGAATAATTCGAAAAGTCCAAAGCACACTTGGAAATTAAAATGTGTTGCCTACTTTTCAGCATGCCAAGAAAGACTAGATGAATTTTACATGCAGGGCACTCCAAATTCACACACTCAGTGATGTTCAATGTAACTTGAGTAATTTACATAAAATTCCAGAAATGTTCTCCTGTTTTTTCCTTAAATGGAAACAAAAAAAATATGTGCATACATTTGCAATTAGTAATAAACTTTTCTCTGACAGCTTAAAAAAAACTATAAATAATTCACATGGTTAGAAACAAAGGGAAATTCGAAACCAAAACTCTTTTTACTCGTCTGTTTTCTGGTTAATTTGTAAATTGATTTACATGAATTATTACAGGGTTTTTTAATAGATTTTGTTGAGTAATTTCAGACCAGTGTGCAGACGCAGCACAGACACTATGTGAGTGTGGTCTCACTCTTGCAGTTAGTTGTCGTCTCTTTCTGACCGTAAGTCAGTCATTTGCATGCGTCGCATATTTGTCGTTACAACAGCCAACTGTTTGTTATGCAATTGCAGTCGACTCGTGGAGTTGTAGTCCTTTCGCTAGTGAGTGTGTTGTGTGCTGACTGCATGTGTGTGTGCAGTATGTGTGTGTGTGTGCAGTGTGTGTGTCATGCATTTGTCTCCTGGCATTGTTTGTTTTGTTTTTGCAGCATGGCAGCTTATTCATATTACATAAACTGACGACTGTGCGCGTCTTGCGTAACGAATCGAAACTGCAATCAAATACGTGGCAGCAACATGTTGCAACTACCAAGCTGACCACCAATTGTGGCCATTACAAAAAGTAAAAGAAGAAGAATAAGAGATACGCCGTCAAGTGGCTGTTAATGTGCAGCGCCGTTGACAATTCTAATCAGAAAAATTTGTGCCCTTTCGCCAGCGGCAGCTGCCAACTGATGTAACGACTATGGGGCGTATGAGCAATAAATACGTACATATTTTGACACGATCGCACAGACGTTTACACACAAATACACACAAACCCATACACAGCTGTCCCTCACACATGTAAAATGTGCGATTTGTAGAAATACGTGATGCTTTTGTTGTGTACGAGTTTTTGGGGCAACAGTTGCCAATGCCAAAGCATCAGCATAAGCAAAAGCTGTAGCTCAGTTCTAGCCCAGACTGAATTCAAGCAGGCACAAATACACACACACACACAAACACTCACACACTCAGTTTGTGTTGTAGTTGCTGGCATTCCAACTTGTGCCACACATTTTTTAACATTTTGGCGAGAAACGCATTAAAATTTGTTGCACGTCGCATAAATGCTGGTGTGTGTGTGTGTGTGTGTGCGTGTGTTTATGTATGTGTGTGCTTTCTGAGTGTGGCAAAAGGCAAACGAACGCGCCAAACGAGCTAAATGGGTGGCAAGGCCAAACAGCTTCCATCTCTCTAGGGAGAGCGGACAAAAGAGAAAAGAGGGCAGTCAGGTGTCAGGTGTGAGCTTTGAAACTGCCACAGATTGGAATAGAGCGAAAGAGAGAGAGAGAAGTTGAGAGATAGAATGCCAATGGAAAACCCGAATAAAAGAAGAAAAAAGTTTTGGTTCTCTCTGCACTGCAGGCAAATAAATTTGCGGATACCAAAACCAAAAACAGCACATAAAATCACAGCTAGAGACTTAGTCAAGCCATTCGATCTGAAAACTGCACAACCAAATAAAAGGAGACAGCCAAGGAGAGAGAGACAGCAGAAGACACTGAGCAAAGACAGAGTGTTAGAGAGAGAAAGTGAAAGATGCTTTCAAATAGGCCATAATTAGAGAGGTAGAGAGATGCTGCCATAATCTCTATTTTGCACTTTTGAGCTAACTGACAAAATAACTGATTGGCTGAGTGATTGCCAAATTGTAGAAACCAGCAGGTGTGTATTTCAAATAGCTGCATTCATTTTCCAAAAATATTGACAACACAACACGAAGCATGAAATGATTGCACTGCAGCTGATAATGGTGTTCAAAAGTCAACGTATCAAGAGGAGCTCGTTTATATATCTCACTGGTATTCGAATATTGGCTGCTTCGATTGGAAAACACAGAGAGAAACAGCTCATTGAAAGCAGTGCTTGATTTTCAAGCCAATTGAGTGGCTATAATAAGCAATTAATTTATTCCAATACTGAAGCAGTCAGTGAACTTGATTCAGTTGGTTTCGCACAGATTTCCCATTGATAGACGCAGTTAGAGCCACGAGAATCCTTCTCGGAGTTCTTTGCATCATCTTTTTATCGCTGGCAATTACTCTAAATGGCAGCTCATCTGGCTGAAGCCTCCAAAGGGAAGAAATTGTAGAGAAGGGAAGAGAGGGGAGGGGAGACAGAGCAGAAGAGCTATTGCCAATATATATCTATCGTATTTGGAAATAGTTACGGCCTCAAATTCGCATGCTAAATGTGCAACTGAGGCCACTAATTGCAACGCATTCATCAGATACGCGCCCAGGCCTTAAGGACTGTGTATATTCGAGTGTGTGTGAGTGTCGGAGTGTTTGTCTGTGTGTGTTTATGTGTGTGTGTGGGGCAATCGTGTGTACTGCCATTTCTATGGCTGAAGCAAATGAAAGAAAATTGTAAATTGCTTTTAATTAAAAGCACAAACATAAACACCTGCTGTTCTGTTTTGTTGTCTTCTATTTTGTGCTGTTCTATTCGCTTCAAGTTAAGTCCTGGCTCAGAGCACATACGCACAGCACACACACACATACACACACAAGCAACACACAGATACGCATACGCATACCAATAAAAACAACTGGCGGAAATGAAATCACAGTGGCTACAATTCTAACAGCCAGCTGTCGAGCTTGGATTGTGGGGCATGCCACATAGCAACACATACGTTTCCGACCTCCTTTGAAGGCGGGACGCATTAATAAGCCTGCACGCCTATCGACCGCCTACCGGGGGAAGAGCGTCAGCTGTGTGACCTTTGGCCTCTCTTGTTGTTACTCATACGCCGTGTGTGCTTTGTTTTCTATTTCGATTTAAGGCGTCTGCTATTTACTCCAACTGAAGCTCAGTCTCAGTCTTTGGCCATTAAATGCCATCGAACATTGCATTCAATTGCACTGTAAACTACAGTACACTGTAAGAATATTCGAGGAAAATATGGGAAAATACTGGAGTATATGCATCTCCTTAATTCTCTCGGTGTATTTTCGGTCAGTGTATTATACAGGCCACTCGTCTGCCAATAAGGTCTTGCCATATACGCTGACTTGTTGCCACACAATGTTGCCACCGTCAAGAGCGCCACATGCCGCATTTGCATGCAACAATCGAGGCGTTGGCAATGCAAACATTGCCAACGGTGCGAGCATGCATTTATTGCATCCTTCGTCTCATGGTGTTTCTGCTGCCTCGTCGAAGGACCTCTCTCTCTCTCTCTCTCTCTGTGTAGTCGGCCTCAGTTTGCAGTTGATTGTTTTCGTGCGGCTGCCGGCACCGCAAAACTGTGAAAATGTGAAAATGCTCGAAACAAAAATTGAAAATCCCGTTGCCCGCCGTTGCCGATGCCGCAACAGACGCACACACTCACATATACACGCCCGGACTGTTATGTTGCACGTTAAAAGCTGCCTGCATCTTTGACTGCTTCAGTGTTGCATCCACAACAGATTTCCTTTTGTTGTTGGCCACGGTTGAAAGTAGAGTCGAGTCGAGTCGAGCCGCCGCCTCAGCCATAAATAATGCAGCATTATTTTCAAATAAACTCGACGCTGAGGCTGCCTAAGGCAGTGCCGCTGCTCCCTCTCCCTGCCTCTTACTGCTCTTCCTACCGTGTGCCGCCAAATGATTTTCACACATGAAGAACGTGCAAAACTGCCCATAAATCTTGGCGGCCATTGCGTTTTTTTGTTGCTCCTCAACGTTTTTCATTTTTGGGCGTACTTCGCTCGGTTTTTCCATTGCTTTTCATTTTGCCATTTTTTCCAGAACTCGCGATTTTCATTGAATTTGATGCGCAAACAACAATTGCAACTGGAGGTGGATCTTAGCATTGTCGTTTAGCCTTTGTACATTTACACTAAACCAAAATTTCTGCCTCTAACTCTGGCGGAATACCGCTATTTCTCGAGACTCTGCTGGCCCAAATATGCATCCTTTGTTTTACTTTTAGGCGGTGGCAAGCAGCTGCCATAAGATATTTTCCATAAATGGCTGGCAACAACCAACAAAATGTACGTGCCGCACAAAAAACAAGCAACAATGTGGCACAGTATAACACAATATACATTTCACAAGGCAATAACAGAAATGGTTGTGAGTTATGTTTCTTTTTGTCGTTGGTGGGGGGGAATTGGGAGATCCTCTAATGAGTTAAGGACTAACTCAATCAGTGTCCATTTAGAGATGCTTTGGGCTCGATATGGCATGGGGCATTAATATGATTAAAAGAATCTTTTTAGCTGGAATTTCATACAATATGGATTAAAGTTCTAGTAGCACGTAATTTCTGAGAATTTAGCTACATGATCCCCCATAACTTAACTGAACTATGGGCTAGTACAAGGCAGCAAGGACAATTGTGTACAGTTTGAATATTTTTCTATAATTAAGCGAATACCCAGTTCACATTTATTCCAGCAAATATTCCTTTTCGATGACCCTTTAGTCTATCTAAACATTCCATCCAAGTCCCACTTGCCAAGTATTAATTTTTTTATTATTATTTGGTGATTCCTGAACTGTCATTTGACTCTTAAGGAGTCACAGATTTATAGCAAGTTAATATGCTCATTTCACCCATTTCACATTGCCAAGAAGAGGGCATAAAAAGTCGCTAGTGATAGTTGAATTGCTTTGCTCTGATTCTGCCACTGCCACTGCCAGTGCTACTTCTATTCCCCCTTCCCTTTTCCCTTCCTCATACCCCATTTCCCTGTCCATGTTTCCACTCTATGGTCTTTCTTGGCCTGGCACACGGCAAATTATTAGTTGAGCATGTGCCAAAAATATTGCTGAAGACGTTGCCATCCGCCGTCGAGTAAGTATTCCCCTTTCGTGCTCCACCCTTCCCCTAGTCCAGCTCTCTTAGTACCCCTCTCATATGTTCTGGAAAAGCCTATGGCATTTCTATAGTTGGCAGTAGGTCGCAAAATTTATGGCCGTTGTCTGTCGCGGACAAAGAACATCTTTGAATGTTGTATAACTTAAGTGCCAGTGCAAATTTTCTGCCACTTCATGGCTAACACAAACACACATACTCACACACACATGCAGTGAATGCAGTCCTATACGTTGTCTATATATGTATACACATAAAAGTTTATATGTGTGTTAGTTTTTGTTGCCACTCGCATATTTTTAGTGTTTTTGTATGGCAGCATCCTTTATGAAAGCCATTCCGCAATTTGGCGCTATTTTCGAGTGCAGTCCGACAAAGAAAGAGCAGCAGAAAGTATGTGTGTGTGAGAGAGAGAGTGGGCATGAAATATACCTCTTCTGTCTACACTCCAACTGCTGTGTGCTCTGTGGATCAGTGGAAAAAAAAGCGATAAAATTAACTCTTAATTGTCTTTGGCAAATAAGGTCGCAGCTTTAAACTTGTCTTTTTCTCTGTTTGTATGTGAGCTGTAAAAAAGAGGATAAAAAGAGAATTAGTTGAAGAGAGAAAGAGATATGGAGTAGTAGAAAATGGTAGTGGAAACGCTTGGGAGGGAATTAAAAGGAGTGAGTAAAAAGTAGAAACAGAGATTGGAGCTTAAAGCCTAGCATAAGTATACAAATAAATAGAATTAACTTACAAATAAATCATATACTTATTATTCTTTACTTTCAGTTTACTCAACATATAGTCGAGTTTAACCAGTTCTTAATGGTAAGTTGAACATTTATTTCAAATCAAATAAACGCACATTCTCAAAACAAGTCTAAGTGTTAGCAATTTCAAGAGCAATAAATTTAAAGAACAGACTGTACAGACATCCTTTGTTACTAGACTTTTAATTAGACAGTAATAAGGTTGAACAACAGCAACAGATACAAGATACAAACAATCCAATAAACAATAAAGGACAAACTGAATATGGCTCAGTTCGCGTGCAGCCGATCGTATCGAGCCGATTATGGCCAACATATGTTTGTTGCAAATGAACACATGCAGGTTGCTCTGTCTGATATTGGTTTAATTAAGCAGAAATAATTGCATATATAAAACATTGAATTACAGCAGCAACAGCAGCAGCAGCACCAGCAGTAACAGCAGCAACTGCAACTCGAGATTTGGGACCACATCATTTGGCTTTGCATGTGGCTGAAGGCTTAACTCGTTTAAGCCCATTAAATTGTTATTGTTATAGTGCATACACAATTGGCACTGCCTGTGTGGTTGTTGCTGTAGTTAAAACATATGTTGGCTATTTGTAGCAACAAGAAAATTACACAAATCGTTAAATATTTGCGCAGTTTTTCGCTCTGCTTTATTTTTTTTTTCATTCATTCATTCATTCTTTGTTTTTTTTCTGCCCGTGTTCCAAGCAATGGACCCATAAATTTTGATGTCGCGCAGCCATTTTACCTGTGACATTATTATTGCTGCTGCTTGTTGTTGTTGCCTTTATTTGTTTGTCGTAATTGCGGCGACACCAGTAAAGAAAAAATTACTGAACAAGCCCACAGAGATAACAACAACAACAATAATATAACAATGTGGAAGCCCATAAAAATTTAATGAAAATTAAAATGAAAATAATTTGTGTGTTTAATTTAATTTTATGATGCCCCAAAGACCGCAAGAACAGCAGTGGTAGCACTGGTAGCAGCAACAATGTAAACGTTTAAAATACGCTTCATTCGTTTGATGAATGCGCCTAAAACTATGCAACAGATCATAAATCAAGCGCATAAATTACCATCCACAGCGACGGAGCCTGACGAGAGAGGGGAATGGGTGAGAGCGAGAGAGAGTGGGCATAAGATAGCTTAGTTAGAGCGAGGGCAGTGTAAGCCCACGCAAGCACAAGGCCTGCAGATTTAGCCCGGCCAATAACAGCAAATGGAAAAACAATAAACCAAAGTTGTTATCCTTGTGGCTTTGGTTGTTTGTTATTTACACACAACGACCAAAAAATGATAACAATAACAATAACAGTTACTGTAATGCCAACAATAACATTACTTCAAATTTAATTTAAATTATTTGCTCGCAGTCTCCCCAGACACTCATGCTCCCCATGCACGTCTCTAACATTCCCCATTCGCTATTTGACAACAATTGTGAGATGCGTATCGCAAAATTACCTGTAATGCTTGGCCACTCTGCTAACCATTAGCCATGGCTAACAACAACAACAACACTTGTGTGTGTGTTGTGTGTGCGGTCACATAAGGGCAAGAGATTGGAACCAACAATAGTTAGTACAAAGCCATCGTTTGAGTTTATGCAGGACACTGTCCAAATGGGCTGTTCACGCTTTAGATAACATCGGGGTCTCATCCGGGGTCAACGAGTTGCGGGATTTTAGTTTTGCGTCAACCAAATGGTGGTAGTAGTATCGGTGAGAGTGGGGGGCTGGAGTATGTATATAATTATTGTGGGGAATACCCTTATTAGCTTTAAAACTGCATTAGTTTTATCAGTTTATTTGAAATATAAGCATAATAACCCACCCTACCACATCTCCATGATTCCTACATCTCACTCATTCCCGACTTCAATTCTTAACTTCTACCTTTCTTATCATTACCATTGTTCACTCTTCGAAAAACTGATTAGTCTGATTCAAATGTGTTTATTGAACACGAGAGCCACAACTGTTGTCGAACTCAATCATAAATTGCTGGCAAATGTTTAGCATCAGACACAGACGCAATTAGTGAATACTATTACGATGAACACCTAATTTCCTCTTTAAATGGGAAAAAACACGAACATGACAACAGTTCTAAGCCTTCCCACTGCCAGTACAGTGCTGTACTGTACTGTAGACGGTTGTAGTTGGTACAACGTATTTATATTGCTTTTCCATTCGTATTTCCATTTCCGTTTCCCATTGCATTAGCAATTCAAATTCTATGCTCGCCATTAAACTCATTAACTGCACACAGATGCACAGATAGTACAGATATATAGTAAATATATAGAGAGATGGGAACTGAATGCTCCATGATGATACGATGAGTAGCACACGAATCGAAAAACTATATAAGCAGTAAGCCAAATGAGTTAATAGAATGAAGAAACAGTACGAGTACAATAAAACGGCATCTTTAATGGCTGCAACAAACGAGGGACAAATGAAGAACCGTCTTCATTAGCAGCCATACCTCTGGGGTCCTAATGGGGAGTGGGAGTGGCAAAGCCAGCGAATACTGAGCACAGTTTTTGTGTTGACTCAACTGGCAAGCCGATGGCAAAAACTAAACGTAAGTACCCAAAACATAAAAAAGGTAGGCAATGTCTGCCAAGAGGTGCTCCACCTACGTACTTTCCACCTTGTTTGCTCCCTGAATTCCCCCCTCCCCACTTGCCTTCCCACACAAAACTCTCGGGGGAATGAGTTGTCGTAGTTTTGCATAGAAAACCCATTTGCACGCCGTTGTCAGCGTCGTCAGCGTCGTTGTCTGGACCAAATAGTTGACTGTTGGCTGCTCTCCTGTGTTGTCCCTGGCACGGGAGGATAATTGACTTTCAAATCAGTTTGCTATAAATTTTTATCGGTACTTTTGATGCTGTCGCTGGCAGTAGCAGGAACGGCACTTGGACTCGTTTGGAGACGCAGCTCGCGGCGACAACAACGGCTGCAATCAATTGCCAAAGTCAATAGGGAGCATGCTGGTGATAATTGCCAGGCAGCAGCAGCAGTAGCAGCAACAGCATCAGCAAGGACTCTACTCTATGGCACGAGGAGCACGACAACGCCCTGGACAAAACACCACTAATGAGTTTTATTGAGTAGTCCTGCAGCTAGTCTCGGACCTGCACCTGACTCACTTGCAGATCTCTTCAGCCCTTTTTTGCTACGGGCTCCGACAACAACAACAAAAAAGTGCTGAATTTGATGACGCACGGAAGCAGTTAATCAAATCCGTAAGTGCCCCTCGGCTCATTGAAGTGTTGCAGCCACTTCACTTCACTCCACTTCACTCCACCTACCACTCACACACGTGTATATAGATGGGTACATATATACGATATTTCTACGTAATTGCATTTACAACTTTGCATGCTCTACTTCTCGCTTCACTTGGAGCGTTACGCTTATGGAAATCAGCACAAGTCTGGCACAAAATTCTTTAGCCACAAGAATCAACGAAAATAGCTTGAAATTGCAAAAGGAAATGAAAATTGGCATAAGCACGTAAATTATGTGCTGCCAATTAACAGTTCCAAAAATTTTTGCACGCAACAAAAAAACAACAACACACACACAGAAAATGAGGAAAGCTAAGAAAAGCGCAGAGAAATAAGAGAAATGAAAATATTCCCAAAAAAAAATAAGCCAAAAATTTTGGTAGCTAAAAAAAAAAACAGAACAGAAACGCAACAAAAGCGAACGTATAGAAAAACATGTACGAAATTAAGCACACGGGGTGTGCTCGACTAGAAAATACTTGTTAATGACTTTATTTTTAGTAGTTGTGGTTGTCATACTAATTATTTTCTAATTATGCCAAGTGTGTCTGCTGTTATCCAAGCTGTGCTTGAAGTTAGTGAAGCAGGGTATGCTCGACTGACTGTATACTCTAAGGGTGAAATACAAGGAAGACTTAAAGGCATACACTCATGCACACCCTATTGCTTTGCCTGCTCACAGGGTATTTGTAAAAGTGTACACATATATATAAATAATTTCGTCACGACATAAGTGGCATCATTAGAGGAAGTGTGTGGCGCACTGGTTGACTGCCATACACATGCCCTGCACCCTGCATCCCTTCAACACCCCCCTAACCCCGCCCCCAAAAAATCCCACCTCATCCGTCTCAAGTGCCTGATGTAAAAAAGTCAAATACCGAAATTGCCAGGCTGCAAAAGGAGAAGAAAAATGCTAAAAATGAAAATGAAGAAAAAGGAGAAATGCCAAAGCAAGTGATGGAGTAGGCGAATGGGCGGGGCGGGCGGTGTTCCTTGCGAATGAGTGCGAAGAAAACATGGTAATTTTTCATAAAAACCGCCAAATGCGCACACAACCCGAAGGCGAAAAAGAAAAAACCACAAGAAAACCGGCAAAGCGGCAAACAAAATAAAAAAAAAGTTTTATATATATTTATATATTTTGTTTTTGTTTTTTTTTTTTTTTTGTTTTTGTGTCCTACGCGGTTTTTGCTGTTGTTGTCGTTGTAGTTGGAATGTAATTCAAAGACGTTATGGGGTGCTGTAAGGTGTATGGGCAGGCGGCCGGGCTTGAAAGGGGGCGTGGCATGCGGCCATGTTTATGCGACGTCTTTTGGCATTTAGGCATGCGAAATGGGAGAATGGAAGATGGGAAATGGGAGCTAGGAAATGCGAAATGCGTTGCCCCAAATCCTTTTTACGTGGCTGGCAAGGACATAACAAGACAACGCCATATGGGCCATGGTAAAGTGGCAATAGATGGCAGTAGATGCTACCAGAAAAAAACGCTAAAACGAACCAACAAAAAAAAAAAAAAAACAGCATTCTAACAACGAGCGGAGATTGAGGCATGAATCAGAGTGGAGCCAGGACCATGGAGGATGGCCAAGAAAAACAAACAAACTTTTTACGCGGAAGCGGTAACGGAAATGTCAACAAAACGGCAAACCGCCCAGCGAAAGTAGAGACAGAGAGAAAGAGAGGCAGAAGGGAGGTGGAGAGTATATCCCAATTGGGATTCGGGCTACCCAAAAACCCAGTCATAATCATTCCCTGTTGAAATATTATCAAATTGAGGCAATTGATTTAATCGCCAGCGGGCAAACATTACGACGTTACGCTAACAAGCCATGACAAGTCATAAAGCAAAAAAGAAAAGTTAACAAAGGTTGGGAAAAGCTGTGCATGAAAAATGAAACCAAGTTGCTTAACTTATGAAGGGGATTTTTTATAGTTTGTGCTGCAACTATAACGGAACCTAGAGAAATGCTTGCAGTTGGTTTTAACTAATTATTGTATTTATTTAGGTTCAAGGATAACCTATTGCTGACCTTAAACTGCGACACTACGTATTGTTAATTTATTTATATTTTTAAAGGGTTAAATATAGTTTGATAAACTACAACAAGACATTTGTAGTAGCTTTTGCCTAACTAATTAAAAATTACCAATTTATTTCATCACCATCCTTAAAAAAAATACATTGATTGAAAATTCAGTTAAACGTTTGTCATAATTTCCCACCACAAACGCGTTGACTTGTAACTTCTAAAAGTTCAGTTACAAAAACAACTTAACGACCTTTAGAAATAAATGTAATTTCTATTTTTAAATGTACTTCCTTTGGATGTGTCAGGCGAAATGGTAATAAAGGAAGTCTTAGCTATAAATAAGTACAGGAAAATGTGTACCAAGTAAAATTATGACACCTACAACTCAAAATAGACACAATTTCCAGGAAAACAACTTGAAATGAATAAGGCTTATGACAATTTGAGTGTTGGGCAACCAATGAGCTGTGTTTTGTGCGTTCTGCTTAAATTTTAAACCCCATCAAAAAGACGTTTGATTGAATAGTTTGGAGGCAGAGTTGTAATCGATACTTGTGGTGTGGACTGCGATTCGAAAGGGAAATTGCGCCGTTTGGTTGATTTAGCAATGGATTTGTGGGCCACGCCATTTGGCGCCTTCTGATTTATTTCCGTCAAGTAATTGGAAGCGTTGCCAAGTTGCCAGCGAAATGTTGAATGTTGGCTCAAATGCTATGCTAGCATAATTAGTGGCATGCTCAAAAATAGACCATAAATAATCGTTGCTCGCACACTTACATACTATAGTGTATACACACAGAGACAACACTCCACGGAGAGCCAAGGACAAATATAAGTGTTGGAATCGAGTATACGGTGTAGACTCCCTACAATGTCCTCCTCTTTATCGCCGTTGTCGTAGTCGTTGTCGTCGTCGTCGTCGCTAACGCCGCAAATTGTCTAAGGCCCTGCATAAATTACTTAAATGTTTTCCCAGGAAATGAAGATGCTGCCGCTGCCACTGCCGCTACTGCTACAGCTATTGCTGCTGTTGTGTGGCACAATGAACGGGTAACTTTGCTTGCCATGGCCAACGTGGCGTATGCGCAATTTTATTAAATTACATTCGTGTTTTGGCAAATTAATTACGAAATTATGTCTTGTCGTCTGGCGCCTAACGAACTACATGCATAGATACACATGTACACGAGTATTTTTGTCTGTATTTCTATCCTATCCTGCTCTATCATGTCGTATCGTGTCTTGTTCTGTCCTGTACTGTCCTGTTATTCTACATCGCGTTCCCTTGACAAAGCCATCGGCCATGAAGCCAACTTTCCATACATCTCACTTATCTTTGAATGTCAGTAGCAGCCAAGCACACACATACACCCGTACACACACCAGCACACACACATAGAAAGGCTGCCTCGCATATTAAAAGTAATTTTGGTTCATTTTTGGCATATTTGCTTTGCCCGGCAGGACACTCGCCACAGGACACAAGCCCGAAAGAGTGACAGAGACAGCGAGTGTAAGAAAGAGAGAGCAACATAACCCGCGCAGATTACTCAGCATTTCAATGTCGTTATTCTGGCGGGGAAAAGTGGGAACAAATCTCAGTCGCAATAAATTTGACTTTATGTTCATGGCTCGCTAACCAAATTATGTTTACAAATCATGGCAGATAGAGACATACACAGTACCTAATTAAGCCCCTCTCCCCCGCCCACTTCAGTGCTACACGCTGCCCGATGCCCGCTTCATGCGCTCATGAATTTGGCAGAGCACAAGCTAACACATTACTCATACGCCACATTGGTTGGTCCCAAATCACTGTCAAATAAATAACGTTAATTTGTTAAATCGGCTAAAGCGAATAATCCCCTCCCACACCAGTCACTGCCCCCCACTCCCTACCCCAACCCTAGCCATAGCCCTGGCCCTCGTAGCCATCATATTAGCACAATCAAATCAAATGTGAGCGACGTTTTCAAGTTAAAAATCACATTTGCATATTGCGAGCATAACAATAAGAAAACCAATGGATTGTGACGTAAGCGAGCTTCGATCGAAGCAGTTTATGAGCTAATGTGAATGAGTAGAAAATGAATGAAGGAAGGAGAAACAGAGTGGGTAAGAGACACAATGTAAGACTGTAAATGTACAGAAAAGGGTAGGGTAATAACAAAAGGAAGAAATAAAATTAGAAAGCAGGAGAAGAAGGAGTGGAGGAACAGCGTAAGGGAATGGGAAGCAACGACAACCAAATCAACTTCGACTTTTCTACCTGCTGCTGTTGTTGTTGTTGTTGTTGTGGCTTCGACAGTTTGCCAAATTGCGTAACTTGCAGCAACAATTTCGATAGCATATTCTGGTCTTACTGCTTCACTCCCCAACTTATTTGACTGGCTGTTAAAACGCATGTGTACGCTTCATTTATGCATTCATCAATCAGCTAACCAAGTGTAAATTTTTGCATTTCCTGTGCGCTGAAATAAAACAGAGCAAGGAAGAGATTGAGAATTTGAATTTGCACCCGAAACAACCGACAAAAAAATCACCCAAAGTTAAATCAAACAGCCAAACGTCTTTGCTCCTCTCCTCTCTCGCTCTCTCACGCCCCTCTAACCACATGGCTGCTTTGTCTTTTGGGCTTTGCTGGCAGCAGGTGCCGGGTGCGGGGAGACAGAGGGGCGTAAATGATGGTGGAGGAGAAATAAGAACGCCCTTCATTTATTTTATTTTGAAATATATAAATCGCACCTAAAAAGTATGCTACACTAAACTTTGATTCATGGCGCAAAGTTTTCCGTGCGCTTGAAAATTCGTTTTCCTTGGCCTTACGCACACACACTCACAGCATACACCTCACACACACACACACACATCACAATGCCCACACTTCCTTGCAGATGTTGCCCACAACGTTCCGGTTCAACGCTTTTTACGTGCTCAGCTGCCACACCAATCCCTGCCCCTCTGCCCTCTTGAGTCCTCCCACCACCTTCTATTGCCCCTAGCACCTTGCACGTTTAAATTTGGCTGCTCTGGCGAAAAAAAAAAACAACAAAAAAGCAAAGAACATTTTGCAATTTTCCCTGACGCCCATTTAGCACTTGGCCATGATACGCAGTTTCTCTTTTATTTGCTGTGAAAATAATAGAATCATAAACTGAAACGGGGCGTGGCGATGGCCAAAACTGATGCAAAAGGGACAGCATAAAGCAGAAGAACGAAGTGTGAACAAGCGGACTGAGAAACAGTGCCTGCTAGCAGCAGCCGCACGTGATACGCTTTGAAGTGTTTGATGAAATTTTCGACACTTAATGATAGCACACGCAACAACCCAGTCAACGAGTCAACAACACCAACACCAGCAACAGCAACAACAACAACAACAAATACATGAACAACATACTCAGTTGCCAGCAACACATCATAAACGTCAACGGCCATGCACTGCAGAATTGTTAACAATCGGAATATGGCCGAAGCTGCAGTTGAAATACCTGTTACTTTTGGGGTGAAGGGTTGCAATGGGAGAAGAAGATTTAGCTTTTGGAATTTCTATATATGCTGAAGCAACAGCAGTTGTGGAAGTTGTAGCTGGAAGCTTAGGCACGCAGATCAGTCATTTGCAGTGGAGTATTTCGTCTTGCTAGAAGAACAATCAATTTTATAGTAGGCAAGATTATACAAAGCACTATTTGAGGCTCAAATTCCAATGCTCTTCATAGCTCTTAGACACAATTTAAAAGCCTTGCTCTTCAATGCAGATACAAAGACACAATAAAATTCAGTTGATTGCGAGTAACGGGCATTTAATAGTCGAGTATACGATACAGTTCATGTTGTTGTTATTTTTGCTGTTGCTGCTGACAGCAGTTGTGAGCAGAAAAGCGGAGCCTCCATGTGGCGCAGGCCGTGCAATGGACCGCCAATTTCACTGGTAATGACGTCGCTTCGGGGCAGTTGCTGGCTCCGGTTATGAGCCTGTGACGCTGTCATGGACTCGGGACTATGGACTATAGGCACTAGTGTGGACTCATCATGCCTCACACTCGCACTTCGTTCTCGTTAACTACATAAATAGCAGCTGTTGCCAACTGCTGTTGGGGGGCCCAACTGATGCAGCCAATAAAAGCAACCGAGGCAACCAAAATAACTGCATGCAATGCGAGTTGACAGCGCGCGAACATTTTCGCATAATATTGCAGCGCATGTTGGTCAGAACTGAGCCAAAAATACTCTAGTTAAAGTGGCTTCAACGACAAAGGAATACCAATAAAGCCGAGTTAATGACACGGAATTGGATTTAGACAATGAAAGGGAATTGTGGTGGGGAGTGAATTGTTTGGATTTGTTGGGAGTTTAAAAACTTTAATCGCAGGAGTTTTAACTTAAAGTGAACTAATGTAGTCACTAAATAATTACTTGAACTAATCTATCTTTTAATATTAATCTAATTCTGTACATTAATATTTCTATGTTTTCTAACTTTTCTTTAAATTTCATTAACAAAGCCCTACTTAAAGCTTAAATGCAATAATTCCATCTACTACCTCTACAAATTAGTGGATTAAAGCGCACTTAATCATTAATTACTGTGCGTTAAGCATGTCAAGTGGCAGCACATAATTATAAGACCCCAATTTGCATATTCGCTGACTCGTTGCAGTTTAGCCTCAACTATCTGGCGTTGTCAGTGTTGGTAAAGAGCTGGATGTTTTTGTTTTTGTTATTATTTGCAGCTGTGCTTGTTTTTGTTGTTGTTATTTTTTGGTTTATGCTGGAATTATGTTGTTAGCCATGTTGTTGTTATGAAAGTCCAGACAAAATACGCTTAGCAGGTGACTAAAAATTGCATTTGTATTGCTGTGTGAGAGGCGCCAAACGTTTGCCAATTGCCAAATAAATTACAAAGCTTACGGCCCAAAAAAAAAAAAAAAAAAACTAAACCGAGAACAGTTACCGGGCTCTTAGCCACAGTGTGTGTGTTTGAGTGTGAGTGTGGTTGTGTGTGAGTGCTGGGCACAATCAACGGCAACATTAACGATATCGCCTTCAAACTGCCGACCTAACGACAAGGACCCAACTTTAACCAAGCCGCATGTCAAACACGCAAACCCTTCAATGGCAAACCCCAGCACACACACACACACAGACATACACCCCACACTTTCAAGCCTCGCAATGGGGTGGCGGCTACAGCTGGCACAGGTGGAGACAGGTGTAGCACTATTGGCCAGAACGGGCTAAGCCAGGTGCTGGCATTTGGCTCGTTTCCCAGTTTTGCTTGTTGCG
The DNA here is from genome assembly GCA_018152125.1 of Drosophila dunni. Lineage (NCBI taxonomy): Eukaryota > Metazoa > Arthropoda > Insecta > Diptera > Drosophilidae > Drosophila > Drosophila dunni. The sequence continues at coordinate 13,661,628 of JAECXC010004138.1, read as the reverse complement.
TGTCCACTTTCACTTCCATTTAGTTGCTACCTGTGCATGTATACGTAGACGATATATATATAGTCATGTGTGTGTGTGTTTGTGTGTACCGAGAAATTGCGGTTTGTTTGCTGGGTAATTACATTTTGGCATTTTCTCTGAGCACTCTTTCCACTCTTTTTTTTTTCACTTTCTCTACCTTTTAGCCTTTGTATTAGCGAACGTACGACTGCGTGTGTATGGGTATGGGTGTATAGGTGTGTGTGTATGGGCATGTCAGCGTGATAATTATGCGACTATAATCACACTTTTACATGCCAGCAACAGTCGCCGAGTCGCTCAGTCGCTGAGAGAACTTGACTCGAGTCCGATCCTGGAACTTGAACAACTTGAACCCTAAAACGAAATATGTCGAGCAGCGTCAAGAGTCAGCAGCCCCAACTAATTAACAGGCCACAGGTACAAAAGTGACACCCTTCCCCTCTCTCCCCTTCTCCCTACCCTCCCCTCCTACAATCTCTATACAGATCGTACTCAGCTGCCTTTCGCATACGCTCATACAATATTTAAGGCAAGTTGGCCGAGCTTAAACAAAAGCGAAAGGCATGTTTAATCATAAGAGCAAAAACAACACTGAAATTGTTGCAGCCATGGCTGTTGTTATTGCTGTTGTTGTTGCTGTTGCTGCTGTTGTTGCTGTTGCTGCTGCTGCCTTTAGCAACGGCAACTTTGCTGCTAAAACTCGCAGCGACAGCGCACAAAAAAGGGTTAAGTAAATATTGAAGTGAATAAAAACCATGAAAAAGGAGCGAGTTGGCAGAAAAAAACACACACACACTCACACAATCACATATACACGAAAGAGAGAAATGAAAAGAGAATGAGCGGGAGATGGAGGAAGGGGAGCATGGCAGTGAAAAGAATGGGAAAATGGCAACACACACAGTTAACTACACTTTTCGGCCGTGTCGCGCGAAGTGGGCGACACTGGACCTTCACTATAACTGGGCGTGGCAGAGCGTCACTGGCAGCGGAGGCAGAGGCAGCTATAGTCGAGGCTTTAGTGAACAGAACAGAACAGTCGGAGCTAGCTGCAGCAGCTACCAATTAATGTCCTTGTTAGGCAGTGGCCTGTAAAATTGGCTTAAAAAATATGTAACCTTATGCGAGAGAGCCATGTGTTTGTATGTGTGTGTGCGCGTGTACGAGTGTGTGTTTGTATTTCAGTTTATTTTCTGCTTTGTGTAAAGCTTGGTTTATGCGAAAGATATTCCAACATGATTTATACAGATTGAATTCATATTTAAATTGCCGTGTTAATCTTTATTTAAAAAGAGGTGCAAATATAAATCATGTTGAGAATTAAATAAATTTAAGGAGTAAAATAGAATAGGAGAGTATTTAATGGGTGTTAAGTTCTGCTACCCAAAGTGATGGGTTTTTTTTATGGAAAATAAAGTTGTAACTTGACCGAAATTTCTTTTGGGGAAACCTTTAAATAAGTTTTATTTTAAATATAGATAAACAAAACGATAAATTGTGTATTTATTTTAAATATTATTTTATTTAAAAGACACCAGATTTAACGAAGTAGTTTTAGCCAGCAAAGTTTCATGGCATAAACTAGAAAAACGGTCCACAGTGTGTGTGTGTGTGTTTGCTTGCATATGCATGCATGTGGGTGTTTATGAGTGCATATACATATGTGTGAGTGTATGTGTGTGTCTGCCACTACAATGGTTACAGTTTCGACGTTAACATTGCTGCTGACGGTGTTGTTGCTGGTGTTGGAATTGCTTTTGGCTTTAAGTGAAATAAAGTCCATGGCAGTGTGTGTTTTTTGTGCACTGCAACTGTCATTATTTAATTTGTGCATCGCAGGGCGTTTACTCGCATTGGTGACGCGACTTTGACATGACAGCATTTTGCGGCACGACAGAGCTTTTCGCCAAGCTAACCAGGCAGCCAGCTAGCTGGCCTGGCCTACTCTGTCTGACTCTGGGTCTGGGATTGGAACTGGGCTGGCGTGCAATCCTTTTGGCGTATGGCTCTGTGGCCGCATCTGATTCGGATACTGATTCGGATTCGGTTCAGCATATGGTATTTGGTGTACGGCTCAAAGCGGTTGCATGTCACGCAAAAACTGACCGAATGTCGAATCAAAAATGCAACATTTTCGGAAGGCAAGCCACAGCGCCGAAGCGCTATCCAAGGCTACAAGCCAAGTGGCAGAAGGGCAGAGGAGAGTGAGTTGTAGTGGGGAGAGGGGGTGGGGAATAGAGCAAAGACACATACCAACATACACCGCACAAAGCAAAATGTCCAGGGACATGAAACAATAATAGCAGCGGCAACAGCAAAACAGGAATCCAGTGACTGGTACGTGTATGTGGCACGTTCAGTGATGGAGAAGCGGAGTAGGGTCAGGGCAGGGGCAGGGGGTGACTTGGTGGCGGTGTAAGTGTGCCGAGTTGGAGCAATAACCGCAGGGCCAACGCCAACTGCCAGTGAAAGTGGGCGTAAGTTATCAGAAACGTTTGGAGGAACGGTCTCCCTCGGGCTCTAAAAGGGAATCTAATCTGTGAGCATAAATTCCAATCATTTTGCAAATGGAATGTGCAAATGCAAACCAATAAAACCGCAAAACACAACACAGCAAATGGCAGACGATTGAACCGGCAACAACAGCAACTGGAACAGCAGCAGCAACAGCAACAACAACAACAACGGTTCATTGTAGCAGATTAGGACATAAACAGACCAAGAATCAGACAACTCTAACTACTAATCAGACTGCTGGGCTGCAATTTCATTCAACAGCAGCAGGGCCAAGTGATTCTTTGGCCAATATTATCAACGGGTTTTTGGCTTTGTTTGGGTGGTCGTCTGCTGCCAAAAATACACCAGCTGCAACTTGCAACAGCATTGTTAATGAACTGAGCTGCAGTTTTGGGACTAGAGAATGGTTAATGAACAACTTGATTCACCGCAAAAAGCTGCGAGTTTTAAATAATTTATTTATTAAAGAATCTTTTTCGAGAGTGGAAAATATGCAGTGCTCTTGTGTATATTCTTATGCTACGTAAATGAGGTTAAAGAGTTTTTAGTTGGTTAAATCCGAATCTCATTGTTGGCCAAAGGAACCTGCTTAAATTCTGACTCAACCTGCTAGATTTCCAGAGCAAAGTTTAACCTAAACTGTAGAACAAATTGAAATTTCAATGAAATTCAAACAGAATTTTAAATACCGCAAATTAGCTGGCTTTAAAGTTAGTTTTTGAGTTGGCTGCTTTTTCTGCTGCTGTAGCCAAGCAAAGACCTTGGTCTATTGCCGCTAGCTGCTAATGCTGTGGCCCAAACCAAAAACATTCCGCTATTCACTGTGCTCTGAGTGACATGCATTTTGGTCTCGAAATATAATTAATGATTTGCTACGCCTACCAATTAAAAGTGTCAAAAGCAGCAGCAAAAGCAGCAGCAAAGGCAGTAGCAAAAACAGCAGCAGCCCCAGCAGGACCCGAAAGATTCAAAAGACTGAGTCTAAGACGTAGACTGGGACTGGGAGTGAGGCTTGTGTGTGGCGGTTGAAACTCTAAAATGATTTTCAACCATGAAATTTTCACTCAGATTTCGTTTCACTTTCACTTTTTGGTCTGGCTCAGGTTAATTGAATTAATCTCGTCAGCATTTAAATTTCAACAGTTGAGAGTCAAAAGATGACGAAATAAATGAAGAGGGGATAACAACAGGAGCAAGGCAAGGGGTAATGGGGGTGAGGAGGGAGAAAAGACTGTTAGCTGAACACCTGACTGAGTGCTGGCATATTTAAAGCGAACCCTTTTTACACGTGCAATTAAAAGCCATTTTTACGAGCAATTTGCAAAATATGATGACGACGATGACAGACAGAAGCCTGCACGATAATAATTAAAATAATTTTAATAATAATGATCATCAGCATTGTAAAAATGATGAGGCCATTCAGGCATTCAAGCATTGTTACTGTAATTGTTAACCTTACCATTGCAATTTACAATTGAAATATCAAAAAAACGTGTACACACACATATACACACGCTGAAAATAGATAGACGCGATGAGAGGGAAAGGGGGGGTGTGGAGTGGGGGCTGGGCAGCCCCCACTTTCCCTCTCTGCGTCACCACAACGCCTACAGTTACACATTGGTGCGAAAATTCTTTGACATGTAAAACATCTCATGGAAATGAAAAAATTCGAAATGCGAAAAAATCGAAAAAGGGAATTTACAAAAAAACCGAAAGATACTCGAATCGCGTTGACGACTAAAAAAAAGGAAGGCAAAACAAATTGAAATGCATGTGAAATTCAAATGAGAATTAAAATACGAAACTTATTTGCCCTGAAAACAGGTGCGAAAATTAAATAAAAATCATTTTCCACATCGCATTTCATTTTTCACTCTCCCACTCGCCCTCTCGCTCTTTGATAGTGAAATTTAGTGTGTGAATGCCCAACACAGTTGTAAACTCGCCCTTTTTCTCCATTTTTTTCGGCCATTGTTAGTTATTTGCCTTTGCTGTGTATTTGTGTACTGCTAATTGAATATTTACACCTGTCTGCCGTGTTACACTCCATGTGTTTTGACAAAAAAAGAGTTTTGACACCTATGTGAACACTGTGCTCATGTAAGCTAGGCCAAGTGCCAGTGGAAATCTAATTTCTATTAGTTTTTACCTTTGAGCTGTGTGGAATTTTAATTTAATTACAAGCAGATTTTATTTTTCTATGATTAATGGTATGAAAAAAGCCAAAACCTCTTTTTAAAGGAAATTGTCTTTCTTTGCTTTGTAAGAAAAAGTCCAAAGCACTTTAAAATTAACCAATTTCTTATGCATAATCCCTTTAAGGATCTTAGACCTGTACTTTTAGGTGCTCAGTTAAATCTGACAACAATACGCATAATGGAAAAAAAAACGCATGTGGCGCAAAGAAAAGGCGAAATCGAATTTTGTCCATATAGCAACTAACAACATTGAGTGACTTGGGCCCAAGCCAAAGAAAACTAACTAATCCTTTTTTGCACTTTTGGCTCTTTTATTTTGTCTCCCCCCCTTTCGACTCCCTTTCTGATGTCCAATGGCAATCGAAGAGACCAAAACGAAAAATGTCATCATCAGCAACAGCAGCAGTAACAGAAGCAGCAACAACAGCAACTGCCCTCGTTGTACACAACATCATTTTGCTGATACCCCTTTTTGGCCCAAACCACTAACAATCCGATCCATTGCAGCTCTTTGAATCTGGCCACACACACACAGTCACACACACAAACACACGCAAACATAGAGTATAGTGCCACTCAACGTAACTTTTTATGTGCAACATAGCAGAATGATTGTGTTCCGTTCCAGAAATATCAGCACAACAAGCACGACAATAACAACAACAGCAACAACAGCAGCAACTACAACAACCCGAACAACAACGAGAACTATAACAACTGTGGCAATAGCAGCAACAACATCTTAAGCCATTTCGCATAAAATTTCACACACCATTTTAGCCAAGTGCCACATTACCTGCACACAAGACGGGACTCAACTGAACTGAACTCGACTCGACTCTAGTCCGACCCCAACCCGCTCCTCCTACTCCCGCCTAACCCTTGGTAACGAGTTGCCCCTTCAAATCGCATAGAAAACCCAAAGCAAGAAAAATAAAATGCTGAGAAAATGTTGAAAAACACGAAACTGAACATAAAAACAAGAAAGAAAAGTACAGTCGAGCACGCCCAACCGTATAATACTCTCTGCATTTTTTTCCCGGTTAAATTATTAAAATCGGTATCAAGATATTACAATGTATTGTACTTGCATTAAAACACGTGGAAACATAAACAATCTAAGCACAATCACACATACATCTGTTTGCTTGTATTCGAATACGCATACGTTTGACATTATATGTGTTCTTACATATGTATGTGTGTATTTGGCGCTGCCAGCGACTGCGGGCTGCGCTGCCGCCACACAGACAGCGAAAACGTTTCTGTCTCGCTCGCACTCATTAGTGATATTGCGTTCAATTATCAATATTGTAACGCGTCTAGTTTTCTTGTTTATAGTCCGATTTTAATGCACCTTTCAGGAATAGTTTGAAAAAGTTAGCCCCCACTCGAATTATGCAATTACAATGCTGTACTATATGAACCAATGCCTAAAAACGGAACGAAAGTTGTTTATGTATTTTGGGAAAAAGGGGCGTGGCAGTCCAAAATTTCAAATGCCAATGCATTATCGCTGTCGCTAGGAACCTCCATACCAAAATTGGTGATCCTAGGTGCCATAGTTACTGAAATATTCTCCGGAAACACCGATTTTTTCCGAGGTGTGTCTCGTTTTTTGCTCATTGTGGGCGAATGGGGCGTGGCATCGAAAAAAAAAAAGATTCTTGTATTGACTGACTAAATATGTGATCGATTGACACCAAGCTCGAACTTGTAGCTCTTACCATCTCTGAAATCTGTTTGTTCATACGGACAGACAGACAGACAGACAGACAGACAGACAGACGGACAGACAGACGGACAGACGGACAGACGGACATGGCTATATCGACTCGGCTTGTGACGCTGATCAAGAATATATATACTTTATGGGGTTTGCCACGCCTCCTTCTGCCTGTTACATACTTTGCACAAACCCAATATACTCTTGCAGAGAGTATAATACCTTTTGACACATGCAAGCCCAAGCAAAGTAAAAGAGAAAGCCAGACAGAGGGAGAGCGAGCGAGAGAGAGAGAGAGAGAGGTAGTGAGAGTGGCAGCTTAAAATCAGCGTCAACAAGAAGAAGGCTGAAATGGCGGTGGCCAAAACGAGCCAAACAACAACAACAACAGCAAATCGAGTACGAAAAAAAAATCTTGAAAATCGCATTTTAAGAAGAAGTTCGTGTGGCTATAACGGAAAATCTATAAACATACACACTTACACACACAGGCGAACACACAATTACACACACATAGTTACACAAGCTGAATGTGAATGTGGATACTTGGAATTGAAGCTGGACTCTGGGCCACAATGGTCCGCAGTCAGCAAAGCATGTTGGCCCAATCCAATACAATTTTAACGATAATGCGAGCCAAGAGCGAGCCAAACAAAATTGATATGGCCAACAGAACGGGGTATTAAACGAGCACAACACACACACACACACACACACACACACACACACCTACACACGTTCTTACATATATCCACAGATTTGGGTATATAAATATATATATGTTTATGTATAGAATGCAATCTCCTTACAGACTATTTGTCTCTCTTTGTGAATGCAAATGAAAATAACACGTAAATGTTGTTGTTTATGGAGTTTGGCAAAGATATCTGCACAGACGAGTGACATTGTTAACATCATTAAGACATGCTGAACTTAGTCAATGTTTAATGTGATGAATGCGGTTGGTTTAGGCTGACAAGAGTTAAGGAACATGTGCTTAAAAATACACAGAGATTTCACTGCTTGCAGAAAAATGCAATCAACTGACTAAATATTTATATTAATTCTTGAATTCTATTAGGTATACGAAATAAACTATGTATATAAAATATTTGTCCAAAAACTTCTGATATATTTCTTTTGAATGAACAAATTTATTTTGTACATAACTTAATAACCAAATTTAACTGAATTTCCTTACAAACATTTTTGAATAAAAATAAATACTAGAACAATGCGATTAAGCGAGTAATGCCACAAAGAACAAGTGCACTGATACCCAGTATTTTAGTTGCCTGTCGTTTGCAGGTTGCCAACTCCATACTCCATACTCCTCTCCCTCTCCCTCTACCCTCTGCTATCTCTCTTTATATCTCTTAAACTCCTTGCAGAGACACGACGATACAGTGTTGCCATAACAATTTGCAACGTAAGCCCAATCCGACAACCAAATACGAGAAGCAGAAACAGCAACAGCAACAACAACAAATTATGACAACAAATTGCAAACAAACAAACAAGTGAATCACCTTTAACGCTTCCTTTTGCACTTTTAGTTTTGCCGTAGCTCCTGTTCCTCTTCCTGTTGCTGGCTTCAAGAAAAGAACTGCACAAGGCGCCAAGTCTGCAGGCGTGGCCAGACTACACGTTTAGAAAATATGTTCCATGTTCGATTTCCCATATTTCTGATCATAAACAGACATGGGTAGCATGAACCTTTAAAAATTAAGAACAAAACCTTAGTTGTCAAAAGCAGATTAGGAATTTATGGAGGACAATATTTATTTTTTAGAGTTAGAGTTTTGAGAAAGTGTTTCAAGCTAAGAAAAACAAGTGACTCTTTGTTTTTACAAATTTATTTTATTTAAAAATATCTTATTATACTCTCTGCAAGAGTATATTGGGTTTGTGCAAAGTATGTAACAGGCAGAAGGAGGCGTGGCAAACCCCATAAAGTATATATATTCTTGATCAGCGTCACAAGCCGAGTCGATATAGCCATGTCCGTCTGTCCGTCTGTCCGTCTGTCTGTCCGTCTGTCTGTCTGTCTGTCTGTCTGTCTGTCTGTCCGTATGAACAAACAGATTTCAGAGATGGTAAGAGCTACAAGTTCGAGCTTGGTGTCAATCGATCACATATTTAGTCAGTCAATACAAGAATCTTTTTTTTTTTGGATCGTGCCACGCCCCATTCGCCCACAATGAGCAAAAAACGAGACACACCTCGGAAAAAATCGGTGTTTCCGGAGAATATTTCAGTAACTATGGCACCTAGGATCACCAATTTTGGTATGGAGGTTCCTAGCGACAGCGATAATGCATTGGCATTTGAAATTTTGGACTGCCACGCCCCTTTTTCCCAAAATACATAAACAACTTTCGTTCCGTTTTTAGGCATTGGTTCATATAGTACAGCATTGTAATTGCATAATTCGAGTGGGGGCTAACTTTTTCAAACTATTCCTGAAAGGTGCATTAAAATCGGACTATAAACAAGAAAACTAGACGCGTTACAATATTGATAATTGAACGCAATATCACTAATGAGTGCGAGCGAGACAGAAACGTTTTCGCTGTCTGTGTGGCGGCAGCGCAGCCCGCAGTCGCTGGCAGCGCCAAATACACACATACATATGTAAGAACACATATAATGTCAAACGTATGCGTATTCGAATACAAGCAAACAGATGTATGTGTGATTGTGCTTAGATTGTTTATGTTTCCACGTGTTTTAATGCAAGTACAATACATTGTAATATCTTGATACCGATTTTAATAATTTAACCGGGAAAAAAATGCAGAGAGTATTATACGGTTGGGCGTGCTCGACTGTACTTTTCTTTCTTGTTTTTCAGTGTATCGAGCTTCTTGTCTTGTCATAACTTCAGTGCTTGCGTTCAAGGCGAGCAGACAGACAGAGAGGCAGAATGTCAGGCAGCCATTGACAAAACTGCAGACAGTACAGGTGAGTTCCGGGTAGGGGAAATCAGAGAGGGGATTGGGGGACCTGCAAGCGTTGGCCTAAACGACTAAAGACCGAGACATGCATGTCAAAGGACAGCGACAATAACTAAGAGTGTGTCTGGTGTGTGATTCGTTTGGTTGTGTGCTGGTGTGCGCTGGTGTGTGTGTGTTTTGCTTAACACTTAAAAGCGGAAGTAAGCGTCATGTTGCTGCGGTTAAGAATGAAGAATCAAAAGCAGCGCCAGGCCAGAAGAAGCCGAAGAAGAAGAGCAAGTAGCAGTGGCACAATGGAGTGTGGCAAGTGGCAAAGTGGCAAGGATGGCAGAAGTTTGTTTTCTTGCAACGCATGACTGGCATTTGTGTTGGCTGCTGTTGTTGTTGCTGCTGCTGCTGCTGCTACTGCAGTGACAGCAAAAACCAAGACACCAACAACAACAACAGCAACATTTACTCGACAGGTGCACAACGCAAACCGACACAAAAATATCACTTTAAAGTTTCGTGCTCTGCCTGTCGCTCTGTTAGTTTTTGACATGAAATTGCATTACATTTCACACAGCCAACGGCAAATAGCAGCAACAGCAGCAACATCAACAGCAGCAGCAACAGAAACAACAGCAACATTAGCGTTGCTGCCAGCGGCAATGAGTTGACTCTGCGTTCTGCGAATTGTCTTATTTTGGCAACTGTCGTTTGCTTTTTGTCTGTCCAAATGAAGTGTACAAATTAGTTGGCCTTGTCACAAACAGCCAGCACCAGCACAAGCTCGTCCCGCGGCCCTTTGCCACGCCTCTCTCTCTCTCCCCCATGGCATCCCCATTTGAGCTGGCAAAAAAAGGAAAATAAAACCTTTAAGCTTCTTTTCATCGATCCGCCAGCAATTACGTGCAACGCTCTGCGGAAACAATTTATCAGCCGGGCCAACAAGACTAAACTAGTAGCTGGCCAAAATACCGAATAAACTGGACCTCTCTCTCCCACTCTCCTCCCGGTACACCACCGGCTAAACATCCCAATTCGAAATGTATGCCCAAAGTGCATGCCAAAGGAAATTTCCTTTCACAGCAGCAACAAATAAGCAAAATAGCCAAAACAAGCGTTTGGGCAAATATCGTATACTCTTTTGATAAGCTTTATTTATTAATATTAAAAAAATCAACCGAGGGAGTGCCTTTAAAAAACTTGTTAATGAAACGCCTTTATAAACCTTTAACACCATTTTAACCTTTTGAAAATAATAAAACTGTCGAAAGTCTGTTAAACATTTTATGCTGCAATCAAAACTTTTTTAAATATTTTTAACTTTTTCATATCCTAGCATTCTATAGGGTATAATCACTTTTCTTTTGATTTAATGTTCCAATAAAAAGAATCTCTGATCAGTTGATTTGAATGTTCTGTCTTAAATTTAAGTAAAGATTCAGTAAAGTTAAAGTTAAAACAACAAACACTTAATGTTGAGCTCTCAGAAAACTCAACTTAATAATTATAAACTAGTCTGATATTTCTGTGCTTAAGTAAGTGGCCGTTATCATATGAATAAAGCCAACTGGCTTTTTAAGTCTTTAAGCCTGATTCTCATAGATACAAAAAACTGCTAATTTGTTTAAACTTTATAAATAAATAAATTACAAAAATTCTTTAGTTAGTAACAGCTTAATTTCCTCTATGCTCTTTGCCAACTAAATGCCTTAGCTAAGGTGCTTTGCACAAATAAACATGTTTAAAAACAAACAAAGAGAGCCTTGAACTATGCAACACAAACCGACACTCGACGCTCTGCACTCGAAACTGGCAACTCGATGCGGTGCAATGAACTCGATGTCTTCCTTTGCCAGCAAAACGCCCACATAAACTAAATGTGTTTTGTCCGTTGCAGCCGACTTTGATGAAAGAGCAGAGTGAGCTGAAGCAGAGAGAGGGAGAGGGTGGGGGAGTGTAACATAGAGAATTCTATCTCCGAGTCTGAACTGTGAACTGTGTTTAGTGGCCAGTTTCGCTTGTCGCTGGCTCGTTGGCTGCCAAATCGTCACATCATTACTTATACGCTGTGCCCCGCAAAAACACAGTGTTTTCGCCCACCACAACAAAAAAAAAAGAAGGAAAACACTCACACACAAGAGCTATGGCCAAATTGAAAACGGCTAAGCAAAATGCACTTAGCCCGAAAACTGAAATACACAGAATTCAAACACAAAACTCAGCCCGCAAATCCCGAAATTGCACTGACAGCTCGAAAATTTATAGACGCTGAAGACGGGCAATTTGGTAAGGCCGAAAGTCGAGTTTGTTGGCCAAAAGTGTGGACTAACTGGGTAAGTGAATGAGTGAGTGAGTGAGTGAACTGGCTGACTGACCGTCCATCTGTGCAGATGTCTGTTGTCTGTCTAATCGTAGTTGGCTTAAATTAACACGTATACGCCGTGTGCTGTACAAGATTTTTGTTTGCTGCATTGTTTGAGCAATTGGCAGTAACAGAGTTTGCTGCAACTTAAGTGTGTGTGTGTGTGTGTGTTGCTGCTTCCCATACTTTGTGGCAGCTTTTTTGCCACTTGCAATGCGCACGTTTTATGGCCACAATTTCACAGTTAGCCAACCAGGCGAGCCAAGGCAAGCCAAGGAAAGGAAAGGAAAGTAAAGGCAGACAGTCGAGTAACCAGCAAAGGTGCCAATATTGTTGTTAACTGCTGATAGTTGCTACCGATTGCTGCTGCTGCTGTTGCTGTTGCTATTGCTGCTGCTGCTGCTCATGTTGCAATGTGCCTTGGCAAAGCAATGCAGAAAATGCGATTGCCATTTGCTCGTTTTCCTTACTTCTCTCCGTTTCCCTGCTCAACATTTTTATTGCATTTCGCTTGGCTTGTTGTTTGCGGGGCGAGGTAAATTGTAGAAAATGGCAAAACGGCAACAACAGTCAGCCAGCAGAGCAGAGAACACACCAGAAATGCCAAATATACGAAATACGAAAATACATTTTTAGTTTCTAATCGACGCGCGTTCATCGCATAAAAATAATGCAATAAACGATAATCCACAAAGGCAGCTGCATTTCTGCCTTTTAGTCCGCCTGTTGATAATGCCTTGTTTATGGTCGAAAAGGGGGGTGTGCGTGTGTGTGTGTGTGTAAGGGTATTTATAGGTGAGTTGCTGTGTTCAATGTGCTTTAATATATTTAGTGGCAATTATTTCCAATGACTATAAAACTGCAATCGATTTTAAAACTCACAATTGTAGACTGAACAGTGTAGCCAGTTTATGGCTAAATTAAGCTGTTTATAAACAGCTAAAGATATACAAAAAATCTTTAAAAAATCTAAATTAAAATTAATTAAAGTAATTTTTAGTTTCAGGGAACTTAAACACAGTACTGAGCTGTTATACTTAAAATTATGGTTCAACTGCTATTAAATTATTTTATGAATTAATCTTTATTTATGCAGCCTCTTCAAGCAATTTCTATCTGATCATAATTAATTATTAACAATGTTTGTCCATATTTTTAGAGCATATAAATATAAACAGTCGTAAACCTCTCTCTGAGAATCTATTGTCTATAGTCTGAAGTGCGCAGTTTATAGCATTAAATTGTGTTGTCTTACCGGAAATGAGGTATAAAATTATGAGATTACTTTAAATGTTAACAATCTGTTTATAAACACAGTGGCACAGAGACACTGAGGCATTATTTGTATTCAGTTGCTGAATGCAAATCTTAAGACTTACCTGCTATCATCTTGGCCATTTAATGAACTTGGCTGACAGTTGTCGTGAACAAAAACAACAACAACGAGTAGAAAAACAATGAAAATAGCTAAAAATAGAAAATAAACAAAACGATTTCTAGAGAACTGTGTTAACTGAGAACTGGGAAAAATGGGAACCAAGAGCTCTGCAAATGATAAACGGCCAGGCTGATGGAGCCAACTGAGCTGAAGACTATGACAATGCCAGAGGTGTGAAGGGAAGGAAATGGATTGCAGTAAGGGGGAGTGGATGGGGTAGGTAACTTGGGTGTAAGGAAGTGCTGCTGTGTGTCCTTCTGTTTGCCAGTTTGTGGCATTTTGTGCGCCACGCGAAATTTAACAGCACAATAAAACACATCAAATAAATTTGCACAGAAAATTTCTGCTTATCAGCGAGGCGTGGCAGGGGGCGGCCAGTAGGCAGCTGAGCTGAGCGGAGCGGAGCAAAACAGACATAGGCCAAAGTTTCTACTTTACTTTTTTTGGTTTCGGGAGAAGATTTAATAGCAAGTTGATAAGCCAAGTGGCAGGAGGGGCTGCCACACCCCTGCCAACCGCCCACACTCCCCTACCCACTTGTGAGGCTTTGGCGTAACCGCTTTAAACTCGCTTACGGTAATAAACTCAGCGAGGCGTGGCCCTATTTTAAATCTAAATAGACCCGCCAAGCCAACTTGAATTTTTTCAACGATAAAAAAAGAAAAACAGGCGAAAGGAGAAAAAAGTCAACAGCCGAACCGAAAACAATGGTGAATACAAAAAAAAAAGTAGGAAAAAAATACCGCAGCATGCATAATTTTGAATGCTTTGCGGGCTGCCAACGCAGCCACATTATGCAACATTCCTTTCAACAAATACACAAGCACAGGAGGGAAGGGGTAGGATAGGGTAGGGTAGTGGGAGGGAAGGAGTTACAACAACTCGACGACCGCACGCTCATTATGATAATAATAAAGCGCAGCTATTGGACAGCAGAGTGGAGTGAGAGGCGAATGAACTTTTTTTGGTAAGCGCCCGAATGCGCTGCAACGGTCAAAGCCCACAACAACAATTAAAATGTTATTAAGCGCTCAAATTTATGCAATGTGCGAGAGCAGAGCTCAGCTCAGCTGGGCCAAATTTGAGCTACAGTAGGAACTTCTCCAGCTGCAGGTCCTGCAAACCATAATGACAATGGCTAAAACCGAACTGAAGCTGGTCAACAAAGGAAGGTGTGTGAAAGAGATAGGGCAACTAACATTTATCAAGGGCCAAAAATATGCAACACATAGGGGATTTGTTGATTATATGCAAACAAACAAACAAAAAAACACTTCAGACTATTTGAACAATAAAGAACATGAATAACAATAGAAAAGAGCTTACATGTTTCAGTTTTCAGTGTTGGAAACAAGTTGTGCAATGCTTGCAACAATTAGCAGGGGGCAAAAGGCGACTCAATAAATCCAGAACGTCGTTACACAATTTATGCAATGTAACTTATAGTGTTTATAAACTAATAGCACACAAGGTGGGGCATAAATGTAATTTAGTTACTGGGCTTAGCAGCTGTACAAGCAATTCTTAATGACGATCAACAATTGAATTTATTGACCAAATTGGTATGATGAATGTTAATTCATTCAATCAACTGCTGCACAGGTAAATCACAACTTGAAGTTGATAGGAAAAGCAGTAAAAACGAGTAATAAACAAGTTTTTATGCTGCGAACTTGAAGCATAATTTATCGATATAATAAAGCTAAAAATATATGACTTTAGCTTAGAGTAAATTATTTAACAATTCACTTTCATTTACACACACACCGAGTGGAAATCAGAATGTTAACCACAGAATAGCGAAATGAAATAGTTAACAAATAGTTAAAATTGTCTAAAAATGCAGCCACTTAATGAACTACTTTAAATAATTTTCCAACTGAAAATTATTTTCATTTACTAAACTTTGTCGTCTGCCGAGGAATACCCCCAATGCCAGTGTCTGTCGTCTCTGTGTGCCGCCTACCGCTGCTTCAGTGGCAACTTTCACATCGTTAACAATTTGGCAAGATTTAAAAATGTCGACTGCAGAAAGGGGCTGAAGGAGGAGGTGGAGGGTAGGAGAGTGAAGACACTTTTTTGGTGGGAAAGTGAAGAAGACTTTCAAATAAAAATATCACTTTACTGTGTGTCGCCCCAGTCGCCAGCGTCGCTGCCAAGGACGGGGTAATTTATCAAGACAAAAAGCAGAGCGACAAGCGGCTAACGGGAATGAAGATGGCGATTGAGATGGAAGGCAAGACGAGAGAGTGGGAGAGCTGGTGGGAAAGAGGGAGACAGAACTAAGTGCACATGGATACAGAAAAGAGATGGCAGCAGCAGATAAAGCAAAGCATTTCACCAAGCTCGTTCGTATAGGTGTCTGTGTGTGTGTAGGATAGAAGGGGGTGTAGGGGTGGAGGCAACAACTTTGGCGAGCTCTCTTCTTTGGTTACTTTCTTAATTTCATTTGCGACGCTAACGCCGACTGCGACTGCGACGTCAACGGCAACGGCGACGCCAACGCAGACAGTCGACAACTTTGGTGCTGCCTTTGCTGTTTTGTTTTTCAATTTCGCCCTGGGAAACTTTACCAAATACATCTCAAAAGCAGTAGCAGGAGCAGCAGCAACAACAACAACAACAAAGATGTGGAAAGTTTCTATTAAAACGGATTTAATTATGTAATGGAATCATGATAAATTTCGCGCAACGTGAAAAGTGTTGGTCCAAGGCTACCAGCCAAGTACCTGACACAAAAGGCCGAGGAAACCAGAACCAAAAAACAAGAACAACAACAACAACAGCAACAGGAGCTGAGCTGAGCTGAGTAGAGCAGCTAAGCAGTTCCCAAAAGAGGTTGTAAGATGAATAACTAGATAGATGAATAGGCAGACAGTAGGTAGACAAAACACGCGCTATGAGATACAAGCTATCAGATACAACTGCCAACTGCGAGTATCTTCAAAAAAGTTTCAAGAATTTCATTTCACTGGGCTTATGATTAACGCGAGAACCGAAATCTTTTATGGCAGACGGTTGAGTTATGCACAAAGTGTTATTAGAGACGCTTTAACAAAGTGATGTATTACTTTTCTCTTAACTTACTAACTACTTAAATGATGACAATACAGATTGGTTTAGGGAAGGTTTATTCTAAAGTTGCTAGCTTTACTTAGAGTTCCCTTCTTTTATTTACTTCGCACTTCTGGTATAATCCCTATTTATTTTTCTCCTTGAATTCATACCCATATTGCTATTTCCATTCATATTTTTAAACCCTCTGCTACCTTAATTTGAGTTCCTGTTTATATTATTCCTAGACAGCATTAGCTAAAGCTTACACTGTAATATAAGTGCCTGAGAGATATTTAATTAATTCTGATAAAGCGCCAACCGTTTTCCAGTCTTTTCCCTTTAGTCGTTGCAGTTTCAGCCAGAGCCTTAAGTTTCAATTAAAAACACATTATCTACCAGATATGTGTGTAAGTCTGAACTAGCTGTAAGCCAGACCAGCCCGCATGTCAAGTGTGCGTTGTGTTTGCTGTCGCTGTCGCTGTGGCTGTCTCTCCTCTTCTACCCGTTGCCACTGGCCACTGTGGCAACACTGGGTACTCTCTCTTTCTCTGCTTTACTCTGACAACTCACTTAAACTGCAATAAATAACGCAAAAAGGTAAAAACAGGCGACACACCTGACAACACCTACGTTTCTAAGCGTGTCTCATCCCATCTATACCATTCTCTTTTCCTCTGTCTCTTTCCTCGCTGATATACCCGTTTGGCTGGCTTAGGTTAGCTGCATCGCTGATAAGGCCCAATCCCAAGTGTCGAGCGGATTGGCAATCTCGCAACCCTTCACAAATCCCCAACAAACGCAACGAGCATTAAAATTAAATTAATTCCTCTCTTTTTATTTTATAAATACACACACAGAGAGATATATATATATGAAATGCTTTTTGTTGGTTGCCCTTTTTTGCGGCAACACCAGGGAAAATGGCAAAACGATTGACTATTAAAAAGGATAAGGCATAATATTTTTCGCATTTGACGAGAAGTGGGCCGTGAGGCAGTGATGCAGCAGTTGGCCCACTCGTCACGTAAATGCAAGAAAAATAGTTTACGGCCGGGACTTATCTGGCGAAAGCCAATAATGTTGCCTTTAAAAATGACAAAGCTGCCGGCACAACAATAAGGAAGCATAAAAACCACCAACTTAAGGCTTAAATAAAAATGAGTAAACTTTTTTCCCAGCGATTCATCCCAAGCTCAGTCGTAGGAGAAGGATGAAACTCTTGTTGGACGAATGGGAGTCGTTACTCAACTGTTGCCCGAAACGGCACACAAATTTTTTAATATCTTTTATATTGTTATTGACGCTTTTTGCTGTTGTTTCTCTGTCCTAGTACTTGCTCCTTCGTCCTTTGTACTTTGTTCTTCTTGCTGCTTCCGCTCTGTGTAGTCTTGTGGGTGATGGCAATTAAACATGGCACAAAAGTTCGACTCAAGTGCTCGAGGTTCTCCAAACAGCATGAATAATTCCTGACCAGGGAGCAGTCGCATCAGCATTTTCCTAGGCCTGGCTAAAACTTTTTCAACTCTGTTTTGGTTTTTGTGGTATCCTCACAAGCACACACTCACAGAGACTCACACACACCGACACAAAGAAAAGACTCACACATGTGCTTGATTATAGCACATTTAGTGGGCAATTATCGCCTGCAGCGCCCATAATTATCACGCAGAGTCCAAAGTTGCACTCGCATTTCATATTCAAAGCTGCTTTCCGCCCCCATTTTGTAGCTCAAGGGGCGTGGGAGTCCCACAACGCATCGTTTGCCATGTTATCTCTGTCCACACATGAATGGCATACACAAAAGGCGACAAGAGCGCAAGAGAAAGACAGTTAGGGAGAGCGGGAGAGTGGTAGAGAGAGAGAGGGAGATGGGGAGACAGAAAAACTCTGGCTGCAAAACATACATAAATATCACACAGATGTCCGGGTAGATGAGTTCTGGATGAGCCCACGACACAATGGACTAAAAGTTGAGTGCGAGAGTTGAGAGGGAGAGAGAGATGGGAAGGGAAGGAGTACAGACAACTACGACTATGACGAGCGACTAGCACTAAAAATAATAATAAACGTAAATTTCTCTAATTTACACACACACACACACGCACACAGTGACTGGTACTGTGAGTGTCTGACAGAGCGAGAAACTAAAAGAAAATGCGAAAAACACCGCAAGGAAGTGGAAATACTCTATTTACAAACCAAATAATAATTGACTAAGTTTATTTTTATAATTTTTAAAGATAAGTTGAAACATGTTTGACTTATTGACTGGCTGATAATGGTTGGTCACAAATTAAAAGAGCGACGAAGCTGATATGTCTACTCCTGTACTCTCCTGTATCCCTGTATAGCAGCTAAAACTACTCTTCTTAATTCCTCATAATTTCATGCACATTTTAATTGAAGTTAAAATATTTTATTATTAAAACTAAAAGAATGCTTAACGAACTTTTTGTTTAGCCATAATTTCTTCTGCCTCATTCACCTGCAAATTTCCTTTGTCCTGTCTCCTGTCACTTTGTGTTACTCACTTTTGTTGCTCACTACAAAATATTTCATTTAATTTTATTTCACCTGCAATATTCGTCATTTTAACTCTCTTTTGACTTGGAAGCTCTTTGGCATTTCAATTAATTATGAAAGCATTTAGATAATTTGTCGAGAAATTCATTTGTAATTAAACATTCAATGTTATTCCATTACGGGAGCTTAAAAGATTTTTAGCTTTAAGGATTTTCACGTTTATTAGTAGTTGATTTTCGTTTCTTTGTGGTTGTAATAAATTAAGGCTGCCAAAGCCATAAATAGCTTATTAATTAGACAAATTAAGAATTTGGCTCAAGCAGTTAGAAATAATTGGCCTTGAAGTCGAACGGGTTAAACAGTGTGGTTAGTTAAACCCTTGATTTATTAGCCAAACTAAACTTTAAATCAACTACTTAAAACCTAGTTAAACTTAATTATAAGTAGCAAGAAAATTGATCTTAGGCCAATTCTTTTAATAGCTACATTTGTCGAAAGAAATTCCAAAACTGTATAATCTCAGTAATACTTAGTCTAATTAAGAGTCATAGACCAAAAGTCATGTGGAATGTGCCTCCACTTGGTGGCAAGAAGTTGACCAAGCCCATACTGAGCCAATTTGAAAGTCATAATACCCTTTCGTTGAGTTCTCATTGCCGAGCTCCCAAGCTGCAAATAAACAACAAAGTCACTGAAATTTAATTTCCAAGCAGCAACAACAACAACAATTACTACTGGCTACAACAACAACAACTTAAATGGCATTTGGCAACATGTTCATGTTGCTGCTTTTAGATACATGACAGCAACAGTCGCTGGCTGCCTCCTACTTGGCGTCCCCTTGGCCCACCCAGTTACCAGTTGTCAGTTGACGACCCTCCTCCGCCCCCTTCTTAACCTCTGCCCCGCCCACAGCCCGCAGTGCAGTAGCCGAAAAGTTGCCTTATCACTTGGGCGCATTTACATAAAAAAACCACAAATAAAAGTTGCCAACTAACGCAGCAAGCACACAGAACTAAGCCAAAGAAAATGAGTGCGTATGTGTGTGTGTGTGTTTGTGTGAGTGGCGCTATGAGTAGCGTCTTCAGCTGCCCCCACCCCCCCTCTCTTTCCCTCGCTTGGCTCCCATGCTTTGGGTTTAAGCGCGAGTGAAGCAGCGACGTCGGCGATGCGCAGCTTAAGCATTAAAAACTTTTCACATTAAAGCACATTACAACAACAAATCATAGAATGCTAAAACAAACACACACACAAACACACACACACACAGGCACACACTCATACACTTACACGCATGCAACACATTTAGATAATATGCTACAACTGCTGCGGCGCAAACAAATGACAATGCGAGAAGAGAGTAAGAGCACTAGACTGAGAAGGCAACATATTAGACGGGGAAGTGAGAGGGGAATAGGGGGAGAGCAGTGGTAGGGGCGGTACAGGGCTGGGGGACTCATGTGAGTTGTAAAAAGCTTTGGCAACAATGTCGCCTGAATGTCGCGCATTGTTTCCAGGCCGCTGCCTCACGACACTAGCGGCAGCCCCTCCACTCCACACCACGCCCCTCTCCACTGCCAACCGCCCCCTTTTTTTGACAAAAAAGAAGAAACTTTTATTTTTTGTTAAGCACATTTGCGCACTTTCCTTACTTATAGCATACTTTTAAGCGCGAAAGCGCATTAGCCAGGCAATGCATGAAATTAAATTACATATTGTGCCCCGCTGATGACCGAGTCGCTTGCCCCGCTTGTCTGCAGTGGCACCGCGCTCCCCGCCTTCATGCCACCCCCCGTGCAGCGAAATAGAATGCAAGCAACACACAAAATGATCGTCATATTCATTAGGACAGCCAGCGACCACAATGTGAACCATAACACTTAAAGCTATGACCAGGGTTGCACAGCCAGTAGTATATTGGTATTTAGTAAAGAAAATATTTTAAAAACAACTATTAAATATTTAAACTAACTCACTTTAAGCTCTTGTCATAAAAAGCGAGTCAAAGCAGGTTACGAAAATTATCAGCGTAGTTTAAGTTGTACAATTCACAGGGCACAACAACTTTAAGTGCCTTGAAAGCAATTCAAACTCAAAGCTGCAGATATTTAAAACTATAAGCTCAACTGTTGACAACTGCAAGTGCAGCCCTGGACACTTGATGCAATGACCTGCTTAATAACGTTGACAACCCTGGACAAGGATGTCGGAAACGCTCTCAAAAACTTGTTATGTCGTTAAGTGTGAAACTTATTTCGCACATGATGGAGACATTCCCGTTGCCACCATAGCCGTCACCTCCTCCCCCAACTGCCGTCTCTTGATGCTGCTCCTGCTGATCCGTCGGGTCAACTCGAGGCCTTGCGCCGTTGAAAATTGCAAAAGAAATCAGCAACGAAAAAGTTTTCAGTTTTTGTTTCTTAAAAATCAAAATAGCTAAAAAGTAGCGACAAGTGTTAAGAGCCAAACGGGGGCCAGAAGGTAAACAGGCGGCAACGAAAACTTTTTCGGCCAGCCAAAGGACACAACACAACAACACGAACAACAAGAGGAAGGAGAACATCTTGGGAAGCGGAAAGTAAGCCAAAACAAGGCGACAAAGTGCGCGGCCAATCTTAAAATAAACTGCAGCTGCGCGTAAAAAGTGACAAGTTTTTTTTTTATACTGTATAGAAAAAGGGCATCAAGCGGAAGCTGCTGACAGAATGGCACTCAACCCGGGGCGACACGGGGACCAGAGGAAGCTGAAGGAGCGACAGCGGAGTGTCAGAAAGTGGCAACTGGAACATGTGTCCCTTCAGTTATTGGCAAACGGAACGACGGACATTCGAGCACGTGACATATTTTGAAACTGCGACATTGTCAATGCTTCTCCAATTGGCTTGGTTCTTGGCTTTAACTTAACGGAATTCCATGGTCACTTTACGAATAAGACAGCAAAGTTTCAAGAGCGTGAAAGAAAGACCAGAAAAGGGGAGAGAGTGAGGGAGACTGCTGCTAGTGTGTTGACAGCTAGCATGTTTACGTCTGACAGTGTTGCCAAAAGCGCGATGACTAACAAAACTAAGAAAACACACCCTTGTGTATATATTTTTAGAGTATGCAACATAAATCAGCAGCAGCTCTTTGATTTTGATATGATGACTCATAAATTTGAAATGAGAACTCAATATTGAAGGTGGGAAAAGTTTTGAAACCCAAAATAGTCAGAGTAACATCTTAATAAAATATCATAAAGGAGACTATGATCCCACTCAGTGTGGATTGTCTGGAAGGATTCCTATTGACGTATACTGATGAAACGGTGCCGTCGTATGCATTACTCCAAAATTCCACGGCTTGATTCCATTTCAATTTACCGGCGAATTGAATTCAAGTTTTTGCACAAAGCTCATTGCATTTTCTAGCTGGTTTTTGAGAGTCGAATGCAAATGTTTGGCAATTTATCGACCAGGCATCGTTCAAAATGCAATGCAATCAGCTAGACCAAAAGTGGCAAAATAGAAAAAAGTAGAAAACAAAAACCCAAAACGAAAACAAAAAAGCTCACGAAATATATATAAGAAAACAAATAGGAGAAAAAAATGTATAGAAAGAAGAAAAGGAGAAAGAAGCAGACGCAAAGATTACAATTGAAAAGTTTTGCAATACGCGACGCGGACTGCGCTGCACTTTCATATCAAACTTTTGCTATTGTGTTTTCATGTGTCTTCAGTGCAAGACGCCACCACCACGCCCCACTACGCCCATTTCCCCCGACCACTAACCGCTTTGTCTTACCCTTGGCCGCTGCCAGCACTGATAACACTGAAGGCGCCGACGCTTCGTCAGCCAAATGCACTTTTTGGAGTTATCAAAGAGTTTAAATTGCATTGCCAATGCGTCGGCAGAGCAGCGCGGCGAGAGAGGGAGGGAGTGAGAGGCAGAGCAGAGAGAGAATGAGATAGCGCCAGCGAGAACTCTTAGCAACAATTTCAAGCGCATTATCCAAAAGCTCTGTCTAATACACACACACACAGACACACACGCATACAGGGAAATACACACAGACACTGTTACTCGAAAAGACAAAAGTCAAACTTGTGCTGTTCAGACAATGCCCAAAGTCTCATTGCTGCTTTGCTGCTTAGGGATGGGTAACAAAATGGTAATATCGATAATGTATCGAAAAAGAGAGTGTATTTTTTATTTCAGACGTAAAGTAGTACAGATTATTGAAAGATTTCTAATAAATATTTAAAATCTGACTTGCTATTTTAGTTTAATTTTTCAACTCATTGGAGTCGTTTAAATGCTTTCTCTTTGGGCTAAATTAATTAAGTTACTAATCGAAAAAAGTCAGGAGTCGTTAAGGAGACTATTTTTGTTTAAATTTCAAGTTTATCAAATAAGAATCCAGTAAAACTGTGCAATAATTCCCCAATTTACTCAATATTCGTATCCTGCCCATCTCTAGTTCCCTACTACACTGTCCGCTTTCCCCACTCCGCTCTGCGCCGCTGCGTCGCCGGCTACGTCTGTTTATCTTGTAAGGTAAATCATTCGAGACTGAAAGTCAAACAGGCAACCAAAGGCAGCAAAGAAGCTGTGTAGCAAACTTTTCAAAGTAGTTGACACGACAAAGACGGGAATTGAATTTAAACAATAGCCTCTGTCACGGGACACAACTCAAATTCAATGCTATCCCCAGCCAACTACCTTAACACCCCTCTCAACTGCCTGGCGTGGAAACTGCAGCTGTACCTGAGTCAGAGTCGAAGCTTGCCGCAATGCGTCGACTTTTGCTTGCAAATTAGTCGCATATTAAAAATGTTTGGCCAAACAATGACGAGCTACATCGAGTAGCCGCCCCTTTGGCCCAGCATCTTATATAGATCTTACCCACCTAGCTCCCCTTGCCTACCCCTCCTTCCCCACTCTTGGCTCACTTCCGCCGACCGCTGTCAATGTAGGGCAAAGTTTTTACCCATCGCTCGCTGCTGCGCTGCCAGCAAATGAGAAAAGTTTAAATGACGCTGCAGTTTGCAAATGCCAAGCAGTTAAAAATGAGAATATCTCTGCGTTGCACTGGCAAACGAAGCTGCTCCATTTGTTATCAACATTGCCAAGCTTAAACGGCGAACTTAACAGCTGAAGGTCAGCCCAAGGGATGCACCTCAAAGCAGTTAGCAGTCAGCAGCTGCAGTTGCAGCAACTTGGCCAAAACCAATACCAAAACATCAAGCTCTTCATCAGCAGCAGCCAAAAGTGAACGCTGAACGATTTGTAATCCACAGTGACAACTCACAATGATTAGTGCCCCAAGACTGGCTCTGGGACGGAACGGCAATTGTATAAATGGGACATCATGGGATTGAATGGGAGTCAATTGTAGATATCAAACCAGTTGGTAGAATATCTACTTGTATATATAGTCTTATATGCGGTAACAGGATATCTCGTAGTCGTGCAGAGCTTCTGACAAAGCTTCTTGCTCTGCTGAGGATAAGCCCTGAGTTCATCCATCATCAAATTAATGAAAACATATGTTTTCATGCAGATCCCTCTTAGTTCCCTGTAACACACTGGACAGCCGTCTACGCTAGTCACAAGCTCCAGAGTAATTGATTGCCCTAAATAAAATATTATGTATAAACATAAGTAATTATTCATTTGTTTGTTTATTCATTTATTAATTATTTTTGTATTTACTCTTTTGTTTATTCCTTTAGCTTTAATTCTTTGTGGAAACTGGACTTTCATTTGCTACTATCTACTGACTACAGCGCTTAAGGTAAGTCAAGCTAAACTCCCACTTAGCGACGCCCTCGCCTGATTGATACTTCAGTTTGTTCTATTCTATATTCGTCTGTGCACATATTTAGGTGTATATATTTAGTGAGTACATAAGCTACATCTATTTATGTACTGGAAAAACGGAAGACAAGCAAGATGCTCTGCTCAGAGTACATGAAATGCTGCTCGAGTTTGTTCACATCAATTCATCCATAACTGGCATTAAAACGCAATCAGTGTTTAGCAGTGCTCCACTTGTTGTTATCGTTGTTGCTGTTGTTGTTACTGTTGTTGTTGCTGCTGCTGCTGTTGCTTACACAAAAATCACATCAACTTTGCTATGTTTGCTCAATTGCTTCGTCCACGTTTCAGATTGAGCATTTTCATCGTGTTTCGTCTCCCCCGCGACCTTGTCGAACTTTTTCATTAAATGTATTTCAATACTTTTGCCACTGCATTGCCCTACTGCTCCCATGGCTGCTGCTACGCGTTTTTCGCCACTGCCAATTTTTTCCACTTGACCAATTCATTTTGCGCACTTCACACAGCATCCTCCCGTTTATTTTCCCCGCTTCTTCTCTGCCCCCAATACCCCGTCACAGCCACGTCCCCATCAGCTTTCATCCATTTACCGAAACTGATTTTGTTTTTCTTCGCACCAAACTTTCAGTTGATTTAGCTGCCCCCGCGACGCGTTTTGCGATCCGCAGTTGACTCAGTTGACTCAGTTGTTGTCCAACTGATTGGCTTGGGAAGGCAGAAAACTTTTTTGGCCGAATGGCAAATGAAATTCCTTGACCAAAATAAAATGAAATAAAAATAAAAATACCAAAACCAAAAAAAATAAGGAACCCTGTCAAGGTGATTGTTTTCAAACCTCAAGCGCTTCAGTTGCAGCTTCTCCAGCACTATCTCAATGGTCTTGACTGCTCTGGACTCCATTGGTAGCTTCTTTATAGGCATTCCGCTTAACAGCAGCACACATATATATGTATATGTATATATATATATATACATTTTTACGGTCAATTGGTGTTTGTTTGCCTCCTTCGGTGCTCTCATCTCCACTTTCCGTTGGTATTTGTTGTGTCTTCTCCACGGTTTGTTTGCCCAACTCTGACGGAGGCGTCTCTGCCTCTTGGTGACCAACTTTTGACCGTTGCGCCCGAAAAGAGAAAGAAGAAAAGTTTTTAATTTTATTTATTGAAAAGTTTGTCCTGTTATTTATTTTGCAACCGTGTTGAAAATATGACCAAAAAAGCCCGAGCCAAGACTAGTTTAAGGCAGCTACTCTATTTACTTAAAGTCTCTGGCCAGAAATCTTATTTGCACTCGGGTATTCTGTGTATTTTGGTGTATTCAGTGTTCTGTGTTCAGTATTCAAAAGCAGCTTCATTAAAAACTCATTGCCACTTGCAACTTTTTGGGCTATCATTAGGGGCCTCGTCAAACGATGCTCGACAGGGCAAAACTGCAACAACATTCAGTGTTCAGTTTAGCATTCAGTTTTCGGCCAAATGTTGTTGGCCAAAAATTTGTCAAAACGCCAAGCCGCCAAAACTTTTACCCCATAAGCACATTTAAAAATAGTTTAAGACATGGACACGACGACGCCAACAACTAGAAAAGAAGCAGCACCAGAAGTAACAGCAAACGGTAGGAGTAAACAAACAGTGGGTCCCAAAAGTGCTTGGGCAAACCACAAAAAGTTCTACAAACTGCCCGAGTATCATAAATTATGGTTAGTTAAAAGTTTACCGTCAGCCAAACAATAACGAAAATCGATGTAGCACAGTTTCTGCTGCAGCAAATAATTAACCAAATCGAAAGCAATATAAACTAAATAAGTTCACTTCATTCCACTCAAATCTTTATTTAAAACTAAAATCAGAACGTGTTGTGGATTATTTTTGGTTCAATCAATGCTAATCTTTAGAGTATGCAGTTTGCTAATTAATTAATTAGACTTAAGTCTAATTCCCTTTGGTCTTACGCCTACTCTAGCTTAGTTAATACACAACACGAGCGTACTAATAATTAATTATTTATTGTACATAATTATTAAACTGCCCTTAAGACAATTCCAATCAAATTTGCAATCGGCAACTTAGGAAATCGCTTCATACACGTGTGAACAGTGTTGAACTGCTTTAAACTGCTTGCATGGACTGCTTTAAAAGCGCAGCACTTAAAAGTATGCAATGCTTAATTTAACTTGAAAAGCTAATGAAATGCGGCTACGAAATTTTTGGGGAAACTGAAGAGAAAATTTTACATTTTTAATTGCTTGTTGCGTTTGTTTGTTTATTTGTTTGTCAACGTCGTTGTGCGCGTCATTCTCTTTGTTGTTAATGTTTTTTATTGTTTTTGTTGTTGCTAATCTAATTTACTGCCTGCAACTTTTGTTGTTGTTGCTTTTTATTTTGCGAGTTGTGCTTTCCGTTGGCCTCGCATTATGATGAGGCATTCTAATTAACTTTTGTTTTAGTAAGTCGAAAGCGGCTTGAGAGTTTTGTTGTTCGGGCTGCCCCCCAGCCAATGCCCCCCTCCCTGCCCCTGCTCCTGCCCCATTTGCTGCTGCCTTTTTGGCTGCCACTGAGCGTTTTGCTCAATGTGTCTAGCAGATACAAAGCGTAGAATAAAAGACGAAAAAAAAAAAAAAAATTATGTGCATACTTATTTATGAACTTGTTCTCTGCCAACAAAATTAACATTGACAACAACAAGAACAACAAGCGTAACAACAATGAGAATAGCAAACAAAAAGAAAATTCCTTTTGTTGTTGGCTACGCAATTAAATTGCTTTTGCATGTGCCCATTGTTGTTGTTGTTGTTTGCATTTGTTGTTCCTTCGCATCGCACCGCCTTTTGTTTGACTTTGCGCTTATTTGACATTTTTATTTTGTTTTATTCATATATAAGTGTGTGCACATCAACATTTTTATACAGTGAGCCTATTAAAAGTGACCTGAAAAGGGTGTAATGGGTGTGTGGTGTGGTATGTAACTGTGGGAAGTAGGAAACTTACCACTAGAAAAGCAGCAAAAGTATCAGTGTTACATTTGTCATTTCCTCAAGCCCCAAAATAGGGTATATTTTAGTCGTACCCTCTTTACTAACCATAATTTCACTTGTTTTTTTCCTACTTGTTTTAATTCCAGCTTGTTTGCACATAATTTTTCGGGAACATGCGTCAAAAAGCAAACAAATGCATGAATAAATACACACTGGCGAATGACAATGAATGACTGAATGAATGAGTGAATGAATAAGTGAATAACTGAATGCTGTGAATGCGTTGTTTGGTAAATGCAAAACTCAAATATATGCCGAAAAATAAAAACAACAACAAAATGGCCTAACTAACAACTGAATGGATTCACAATTTTCTTTCTCTTGCTCGCCCTACCGCTCCCTCTCCCTTCCCGCCCTTCCAGCTACCCTGGCTTTTTCTATTGTCATTGTTATTTGATTTGATTATATTTGATTTGATTGTTTGACTTTAGGCCAGGACTATTGAAGTTTAATGATTGATTGATTATGTTATAGCGCATACCGCGAATTAGCTTAAAAACACACACAAAAATACAAATACACACATTTATTTGTTTGACTGGCAGCACAGTGGTACAAAATATTTAAATAAATTATTAAAAGAAAGATTGGCTTTAAATATTATTTATTTGAACTGAATTAATCTATGCTGGCGTTTAATTTAATGCCTTTGAACACACTCGAAAGCTTGTTCACCTCACTGAGTGCAGCTATTCGATATAATAGCCAAACTCCAGCCGATAAAATCTGTTAAGCTGTATTCAAACAAATCTCTTACTTTTCACAATGTTCGCTCAAGTTGTCATTTGGGGAATTGAAGTGTTTGGCAACGCACTAAACTAAATCGAAACTGTGAGAGGGCCATGAGCATAAAGTTCTTCGCTTTTTTGTGTTCAATTTTTGGCCATCAGTTCAGTGTGCACTTCAGTCAAGACAGCATAGTCAAAGTTTCAATCTTTGCCCTTTGATTTGTGCACAAATAACCGTAAACAAATTACAAATTAATAACATACTTTGCTGCTTAGTGCCACAAACAGAGAGATAGACAGCGCCACAGAAGATAGAGAAATTGAGAGAGGGAGAGTGGGAGAGAGGGGGAGTGGTTCTGGGTCTGGCCATAACTTGTAGCTATCAAATTGTTGCCGATGAGAAACGGGCCAAGATAAGAGACAGAAGGCAGTCAGACCAGCCAGCATAACGAAATGCGGTATAAATTTACATATTTTATTGAAAATTGAATAGCGTCGAGAGCGGCAGCAGAAACGACACAACACACACACAACTCACACACACACACACACAGCACACACACAGAGCAACTGTAAAGCAAAAATAACAAAGTTAACAAAATCCAGAAGCAAAAGTACCCCAAAAGAAACCAACATCCAAGCGAGTAAGAACAAAAAAAAAAGGAAAAACCAGAGAGAACTTTTACAAGTAATACGAAAAAAGCATTGAATGGAAGCATGCTCAATAATAACAAAAGCTGAAGCATAGTGAATGGGAGGGGAGTGAGGAGAGAGGAGGATGTAGGGAGACTCCTAGCCACGCCCAGCTGAAACTGCGACCGGCTAGATGAAAATATGACAGTAAGTTATATGCTAAAACCAAATAGAATGCCAACAAAGAATGCAAAACAAACATTGCAATTTGTAGTGTTATGAGCTAAAAGAAAGCACAAAATGAAAATGGAAATTGTAGTGAAGGGTGGGGGGAGGGGCAGAGGAAGCTAGTATTCAGCTTACACGGAGATTCATTTCAAATCAATACACATAAAGTATAAAGGTAGCCAAAAGCCATTGAACAAATACAAAGTGATAGAATCCGCCAACTCACAGCGAGTGTGTGTGTATGTGTGTGAGTAACTGTGTGAGTCTCCCCGAGTGTGTGTGTGTGTGTGAATGAGCATAATTTAGTTTCGCTTGTCAGTGCATGTGGGTCAATTGCATTTACTTTTAACTCATAAGTTTGCCTTGTTTCCAGCTTTCAACCCTGTTATTTACTGTCCAGCTTCAACGTCAGTTTATTTCCGAGTTTAATTGAATTTTGTTACGCTATCCGCATTAATAATTCGTTTAAACTTGAGTTAATCAACGAATTGTAATTCTTTTCCACCCACTCGACTAAGCTCGCATGCTTATTGGCTGTGAAATCGAGGCGAATTTTGAAATTGGAACATTCTTCGAGTGCAGAATTTGCCTAATTAAGCTGCCTACACATTTATTACACTTTTAGCTGCTTTTGCATGGAGGAGCTACGTATGAGAGGCGTTCATATTTCACCTGAGTTTATGCTCAGCTTTAGCAAATGATGCCCTCTGGCATAATTATGCTAATTACACGCATCTGAGTGTGTTTAATTGAAAGAGCCGTAATCATTGTATTGCAGGGTATTTGCTAGTTAAGCACTTCATTCTGCTTTGGCTCTGATATTCTCATTTATTTTTGTAAATATTGCCGAACACAATGCTGAAATTTAATACTGAAGTTCATTTTATATTTTTTTCTGTTTGCCGTTGTTTTCCGCACAAATCTCTTATAAGTATGGCAGGTTGTGGCTCACATGGCGCATGCTGAATTAATTAGCTTTATTCTGAAAATAAACTCTTTGCTGCCGCTGCTTCTGCTGCTGCTGCTGCGCTGCCGACTTCGTTTGTTCGTTGATTTTATTGTTGCATACTTTTCAGCGCGTCCAAAAGAGAAAACAACATGGCTGCCATGGCGATTGTAATTTTAAAGCAGTTGAAAATCTCAGCGGGATTTCAACTACAGGTTTTAATAAAAAGCTGCTCGCACACAATCACACACACACACACACACAGCAAATCATTTAAAGCGGTATAGACATCCCTTTTGCCCACCAAACATGCACACACGGACACACACTGTGTTGCGGTTGTCATTGGCAAAGGCAAAAGAAATTGTTGCTAAAAATGAACAGCGTAAAAATGCAGCGTACGTGTAAATTTACCGCAAGCAGTCGAGGGTGGTAGGGTGGAAAGAGAGGGGAAGGGCGGGGTGTGGGTGGCTCGTAGGTGCAGCGCTGACAGTAAGTCATGAGCCCCCTTCATCCTCAAAAAACCTTGGCTCAAAGTTTTCAATGTGCGCGGTGGAAAAACAAAAGGTTTTTTTTATATTGAATTCTGTAACGCTGCGTTGAGCGACGTAAGATGCCACCATTCCACTTGCCACACGGCCACATGCCACATATACCACACTTTAGCGGCATGTTCTGCCACACACTATTCCCACCGTCTCAGTTCGCTAACCGATCTGTGCTTTCGTTTCGCTCACTCTCTCACTCTCTCTCTCTCTCTATCTTTATATCTATTTCTTTCGATTTCTCTGGAGGTTTATTGAAAAGTCAAACCAGCGAATGTCACGCTGCATTTGCTGTAGCTGCAGCTGCAACTATATTGGAGATGGCATTCGTTATGCAGATATCGAGAGTGTGGCAAGTGACTCGGAGTTTTATATATAAATATACATGTACTCCTTGTCTATTGGTTGTCTATATTTTTAATTTTCATGTAAAAAACTTCTCCCAAATTTATTTCTAACTTAATATATCCCTTGACACTTTTACCATCCCTAATTTGTGTCCCTAGAAGCATCGACTAGGTGCACAACCATTTGATTTCGCCAGCTGCACGTGCCCTGCTGCAACTCGGAGCTTAGTTTTTGAGGGATTTGGTCTGCAGACGATGCTGCTGCTGCATCGCAAGTGCGATCAAGGTTCAAACAGATTTTGGCTGAATGTTTTTTTTTTTGTTTTAGTGCAGCTGCGTACATACATGTTTAAGCACGTCAAAACAGCGCCATAAATAAGCCAAGTGAAGGGCAAAACTGGTACAAAGGGTGTTCCATGGCTGCTGTTGCTCCTGTTGACCAGCTTTATGAAACAACTTAAGCTCGACGCAAGCTGCAGTTACAGTTACAGCTACATTTACCGCTACAGTTCGAAGTTGTCGTTGCAGTTACCGTTGCAGGTGTTAGTGCTGCACGTAAGTAATACTTAACGGTAATGGTGGCTTGCAACTTAAGTTCCATTCAACGCAAAATGTCTTTTAACTGCCACAATGTGCATCGAGTCCTCTCTCTCTCTTTGAGCAGCTTTAAACAGTCAAGGCAAATAATTCAAAAGGTCTTCGAGAAGCCGCTTAAAATTGTTGTCATACTTACATTGAGCTGCAAAAGTCTTAAAGTTTCCCATTTCCCATTTCCCTGAGCTACAAATAAGTGACATTTGAGCACACATTCATAGTTTAAACTTCTGTGCATTTCTAACAAATCAAAGGCATTAGTTTGAGTTGTAAGAAGATGTGCTTAGAGGAGTATAGAGTTGTAGGTAACAGACAAAACGAGTACAGTCTACATACATAGAGTGTCAATATTTAGTATGGAAATAATTATTTGCTTTATATTGACTTTAATTCCAGCATAATGACTACAGAGTCTTTTACAGCTGGCAGCCTCTTTCTCTACTTCGATCGTGTTGAATAAAAACGGAGACTTAATTAGCTTTAGTAGCGTACGACTCCATCATGTAGCCTGAATTTATGTCTTGTCTTTTGTAGTTATTACATAAGTACGCAACAAAAAAGTTATCGAAGGAGTCAGCAAAGTTTTCCATTTCCACGTTTCCCATTTCTCACGTCGTTTGCATTGATGAGCCCCTAAAACTGGAAACAGGCGCCTTTTTGATTATGAGCGCGAGTCAGTCAGTTGGTCGGTCGGTCGGTGGCAGAGCAGCCGCGAAGTCAAAGCCAATGGCCATGGCAATGGTTGTGGCATCGACTCAATAAGGCTAAAAGCCAACAGAGCACGGCCTTGGTATTAGGCTAATTGCTGGCCAACAGCGCCAGACAGTCAGACAGCAGCAGAACAGCTCAAAAGATGTCCAGCTGCTGTAGGGTGGATGGGGTGGAGGTGGTGGAAAGGGGCGACTCTGGGGGTTGCTTGGTGTGGGTAATTCGGGGCCATGTTCGACTCTTGGGATCGTGGATATAGCCAGTCTGTCTGTCAATGCCGACGCTGGTTTAATCAACGTTAGCCAATTCTTTTTTTATTTATTCATTTTTCTTGTTTTTTGTCATGCTGCTTTTTGTTATTTTTGCTTCATCGGCACAAGAAGATGATGACGATGATGATGTAGTTGTTGTAGACGATGATGATGATTATGTTCCTGCTGCCGCTGTTGGCAAATTAATTCAACAAATTCAATAAAAACAAGCAGCAAAACATGGCAAACAAGTCGATGCTCTCAATGCAATCAAAGAGCGCACAAATAAATCACGAAGCTAAAAACTAAACCCAAAGTTCAACGCGGGGCTGAAGGGGCTGAAGGGGCTGAAGGGGCCTCCAAAAGTGCTGAGTGGTGGGTGTGGGTAAGTGGGCGTGGGAGGGGCCAAGAAGTTGGGCAAACGAAGCTGCATGGCCAAAATGTCAATGCAAATTTAATGGCTGACAATTTATATGCATGCCAAGTGACTTTTGGCCAACTACTGAACTTTTCTGTGTGTGTGTGTGTGTGTGTGTGTCTGGGTGTGTGCCAAGGTGCCATGCGGTAAAGGGGCGTGGAGCCAAAAGTTCCAAGGTGCCAAGTGGCTGTCAAACTTTTGCCGAATCGCATCGAATCGCATTGAATCGCCCTCGAATGAAATGGATTGGTAAGAAATGCTTTGGTCTGAATCGTTTTGACCCGCTTTCTGGCCGCGACACATAAATTAAGGCGGCGCACAGAACGCATTGCCGAGCTGTACCACACGGCGTATGCATTTTACACATTAACGTGTTATTTACACCTTTTGCCAGGACATTTAAAATGCATTTTCTACCGCTACCAAAAAGCTGCTTTTCTCCGCAAACTTTAAGCGAGTATTTATAACTCCCCAGAGGAGCAGAGGGGGCAGAGGGGGTAGAGCGAGTAGCGTGAGCTCTACAGATGTGCCAACAAATAAATACCAAAAACCATCGAGACGACAGCCAACGAAATGTGAAAGATTAACAACGGGCAAAGGCAGCAAAAACTTTTTCCTTCTCCATTTTTATTTTGGCAGCTGAAATTTGTTGCTTTCTGGGCGATGAAAAGTTGTGTCGCAAATCTTTAATACGCTTTGATGGATCGCTTCAACTATTTTTAAGGCTTTATTGCTATTTTTGCTATTTCTGGCATATCAATCAATAAAAGAGTGTATTTATAGACAGTTTCAAGTGTGTACTCGATAAGCTGCAACAAGGTTTTTAGCCATTTAACTAATCTTCAACTGAAGCAGTTTTTAAGAGCGAGTAGGTAAGTGGAAGTGGGGCGGGGGAAACAGAGTTTTATACTAAAATGTAAGCAAAAGTTTCAACTAAATAAATTTTTTCTTTAGCTTAATTTATGAATAGAAGCCCACGTTTGAATGCCTCAAATTCAAATGCATTTCTGTAACGTTAATTAATATATTTCACAACTAATTAGTATAACAAAGTGGAATTTATTAGCTGGTTGCAGAGTTCACGCTCTGCTTAATCCATGCTGATGATGATGACAATCATGATGATTATTTGATTCGGTTTTTGCCATGCGCCAAGTACATAACGAAAGTCGCTTGTTGGAGTGTGCAACAAAAAGTGGCAACACGAGTGGAAAACCCATGGAAAAGCATGGAAAACCGCAAGAAGTTGGCCATCTTTTTTTTGCTTGTCGCCAGTTTTTTTTTTTTTGGTACAGCATTATGCACTTAGGCAAAGAAATGTGTTGTCAAATCAGCCGCAGAGCCGCAGAACCGCAGAGCGGCAATAACTGGGCGCCAGTGAGGCGTGGCCTCAGGGGTGGCCGTATAAAAGACGTAGGTAGCTGGAGAGCAGTCTACTAGACGACAGCGACAACTGGGCGTGGCAGCAACACTAACAGCAGCAGCAGCTGAAACTGCTCCAAGGATAACGCTTTTAAAGGATAACGAGCGAGGGACAAATCGCAATGAGGATACTCTGGCAGTTGTTGTGGCTGGCAACGCTGGCGGCAACACTGGCAGCCGTCATAGCCATGGCAACCCTGCCCTATGCCCACGACAATGCCATGGTTATTGGGGCAGCGCTGGACAGCTCCGATGCGGGAGACTTTCACGCCCATTTGGAGGACCTGGAGACGGCGGCCTCCAAGAAGCACGAGGAGCACGGAGAGGAGGGTGAGGAGGAGTCGGGGGAGGAGAAGGAAAGCAGCCACTACAAGAAGTACGGCGAGAAGAGCAAAAAGGGCCACGAGCATGAGGAAAAGCACGAGAAGGGCGAGAAAGGACATCACGACAAGGAGGGCAAAAAGGGCGAACACGGCGAGGCGGAGGGACACGAAAAGAAGCACAAGCACTCAGAGGGTCATCACAAGAAGAAGAAGAAGGGCGAGAAAGGTGAAAAGGGCAGTGAATTTGAGGATCATGGCAACTACAAGAAGGGCCACTCCATAAAGGGCAAGCACAATGTGCACAAACTGAATGAGGACAAGAAGGAAAAGAAATACTACGATGAGGATCATGCGGAGGGAGGCGAGGAGAAGCACGGTGAATTCGAGGAGGGCAAGAAGCACAAGAAGGGCAGCAGCTTCAAGAAGGGCGACCACAAGAAGGGCGGTCACGAGGAGCACTACGGCAAGAAGGGTCACAGCAAAAAGGGACACAAGAAGAAGGGTGGAAAGGGACACAAGAAGAAGCATGAGGAGGCCAAGAAGTGGGGAAACAAGAAGGAGAAAGGCAAGAAGGGCGGCGGAGAGCACAAGAAGAAGTGGCACAAGTCGCACAAGAAGAGCAGCGAACACGATCACGGACATCACTAGGAGGGAGAGAGGGAAGTGGTCAAGGTAGAGCATAGAAACAGTGTGATGAACAAACTTTCTTTTCTTATTACTTTTAGTTTTCTTCATTTATAATAAAACATACAAAACACACCCAGAAAGTAAGTGCTTTAATTTAACAGTAAGTGGAAAAGGGAGAGTGTGGAAGAGAAGGAGGAAGAATAGGAAAGGAATGCAGAGGAGAGGGAAGGAGAGACAAGAAGAGCAAAGAAGATGAAAGGATTGAACAGGAGAGGAAAGGTGAATATAGCAGAAGAGAAGGAAAGGAAAATACTGGAGAGGAGAGGGAAGGTGAATAAGCGAGAGGAAAGTAGAGGAAAGGAAAGCAAAGGAAAGGAGAGGAAAGGAGAGGAGAGGAAATGAATGGAAAGGAGAGAGAAAAATATTGCACATAGCTCTAGCCCTAGCTGTATTTAAGAAGCTCTTCTGTTATTAACGTTAAGCACTGACTAACTTTAGTATAACTCTCTGCGTGCCGTGAAGAATCATGACTTTGTTTGGCTATTAAGCGTTTTTCGCAATTACAGAATTAAAGCTTAAATGCAAAGTTCAAAAGCTCAATTGCCAGACACTAAGGCTGACGTCAGCGGTCGCCGTCGCAGTCGCCGTCGCAGTCGTTGTCGACGTTGCCACCTGCATTGTTCTAATTGCCAAAGGGGCTGGACAGACAAATGAAATATGAATATGTGTGTTTGGATATGCGCTATACACACGCACACGCACAACAGGCAGAAGCACACACACACACAACCCGAGTGGGCCGTGTCAAAG
Organism: Drosophila dunni; assembly: GCA_018152125.1. Classification (NCBI taxonomy): domain Eukaryota; kingdom Metazoa; phylum Arthropoda; class Insecta; order Diptera; family Drosophilidae; genus Drosophila; species Drosophila dunni. The sequence continues at coordinate 13,625,404 of JAECXC010004138.1, read as the reverse complement.
GTTAATTACGCATGCTGCAGCTAGTTTTGCCCCCTCTTCTCCTCTCTCTCCCCCTCTCTCCTTGTCCTTGCTCTGTTATCCTTTGCTGTGTCCTTGGCCAGTCCGTAAATCGCTTAACGCACACTTTGCTCGTATTCTATGAGCAGCTGTGTGTGTGTTTCTATGCGTGTGTGTGTCTGTGTTTGCTTAAGCCATTTCCGGTTCGATTTTATCCCAGAGTCGCCGTGTATGGAGAGAACAAACATCTTTGTTTGGCTTCATATGCTAATCCTTTCGAGCTGCATCATAAATCATCCTGGTATCCATGTCCATGCGACACAGTCCGACGAAGACAGCGCCTCAATCGACGACAAGGTTTTTCCTCCATTTCTCCAGTGATTTTCCCGTTAACCCCCCTCTCTCTCTCCCCTTGGTCTCCTTTCTCCAGTGTCTTAGTTTTCTATTACGTTGCAATCTGCTGGGATTTGTGGTAGCCGCAATGACACAAAAACAAAAGCAATAACAACATCATGAATATAACAAAAGATAAAGGCACAGATCCACAAGATTCAACTGAAACTAGCCTTAACTTGCAGTGTATTTGTTGAACGTGCAACGCATGGTGTGTGTGTGCGTATGTGTGTTGCAGGTTTTCCATCTAAGTCTGTAGAAAACCAGGTGAGCAGTCAACAGTTCATGCCCTTTCACAATTCAAAATTCTTATGCAGTGCTTGTTGTTGTTGTTGTTGTTGTTGTTGTTATTGTTGTGGAAATTGCCTTGCCAACAATAATAACAAGAGCAACAACAACAACAACAACAAATGATCCCACATGGCCAGTGGGCAAATGCATTAACGAAAGTGCTCGGCGCTCTTGCAGGGAAGTTGGGGAATGGCAGGGAAGCGAAGGTGATGGCTAAGTGCACGTAGCACCAGGCAGCAGGTAGCAGCAGGCAATGGCCCTGGTATCAGCACTAAGAGATCATAATTCACATAACTCGGCTAATAATTCAGTTAAGTTGAAATGCGCAGTACAGCAGAAGTAGCAGCAAGAGCAAACACACACACACAAGCAACACAAATACCCACACACTCACACATTCACTCACACACAAGTTATTATGCCATGAGATGCGCTTGTTTATGGCTCGCAGCAAAAATAAGAACCAGTTCAAAATGCTTGGTTTTTTAATAACAATTGTAAAAATTCGCAGCATACTTTTGAGCGGTAAATAAAAACTTTTCTATACAAAATGTACTGCATACTTTTGTGCAGTTGCTAAATAAAATAAATCGCACTGCTTGCCGTGCTTTCCGAACTGCTTGCTTTAACATTAAAAAGAAGAGCATTAAAATATGCTGCATAATTTTCGGCTGGCGTTAAAAAGAAAGTTTCTATCAATGCAAAGCTTAATTTTAAATCAAACAATAAATTTATTTGAATTAATTTCTTGCTTACTTATGTTAAATTCTAAGCTTAATATTCTGCAAAAGCAGCACAAATTACATGCATCTAACATCTGTCCAACACACACTTAAAACCAGCAGACACTCAGACTTTATCTCACATTTAAGCTAAGCAAAAAAAAAACAAATGCACTTCATACATTTAGGATTACCAAAAAACAGCATTAGTAAGCTTTTTGACTCCATGTTAACCCCCTGAAATACAAGCAAAACATATTTTGTATTGTCTGCTTACACTTAAAAATGTTGCATTTGTTTTTTTGTTATTTTTTGTATATTTGTGAACTGGTTCACTTGACATGTGTTGCACATGCCTGACTATGAGTCAGTTTTGGAACACTTGCTGGCTGGCTGCAACATGACCTTCGTCTCTGGCAAGTCTTTTGCCCCCTGCAGCTGGTGCTCTTACTCTGTTCCTGCTCCTGCTCCGCCTCCTCGCTGCGACTTGACACCACTGCAGCAGTTTTAAAGGATTTTCAATGTTCTTGCAAATTAGTTTAATCCTCAGTGAGTGTGAGTGTGTGTGTATGTGTGTGCGTGTGTGTATGCTTGAAAAGTTTATTGTTTTTGGGGATAGAAGTTGCTGCAGCTACTGATGACGACAATGATGATGATAATGATGTTGTTGCTTGTTGCTGGTGTTGCTGTTGTTTTTCCCTGTTGTTTGTGGTGATTTGGCCAAAAGCTTAAGCCTTGTCATATGCTGTGTTTTCCATTTTCCATTTTCATACTTTTCCATTCTTGCTGCAGCAAGAGAAAAACTGAATTATTTAATTAAGAGCGACAATCAATGATTAAAGCATTAAGCTTGAAAATGTTGCACTGCGTCAAGCGGTGGTAAAGCGTTGAAAACAAGCAACGTGGCCAACTTGGTTGGCTTTAACCAATTAGCCTCAACTCGTAAATATGCAATGCATCAATGAATGTGTCAATGATTAGGCAGCCAATGTGGAACGGAGCACAAAGCCAAATGATGGCGCAAATGTAAATGTTGCACTTAGGAAGCTGCAACAGAGGCAGCAGCAGAGCAGCCCCAAAGGGCCCACAATAACAAGCTAATGTAGCAGGGGGAGGGGCCAGGGGCAGAAGTCAGAGCCATGGCTATAATCAAGCGAATGGATGCCAATGGACACACACACACTCACACTCACACACTTACTCGCCCATTGCACTTAATTTATTGTGACCAATATAACGTTGCAAGGGCAACGCAACGAGGCAAGCAGACAGTGTTGCCTGACTAAAGGCTCCAGCCTCGGGAGTCGCAACTCCCATCTCCCATCTCCAGTCTCCGTTCTCCATTTCCAACGCCATTTCCATCGCTTTGGGTTTTCGTTGGCCGCATGTAAATTGAAAATTATGGCAATGCGCAACAAGATTAGCCCACGTCAGTGTGCATCCCGTTACCCTGCCACGCCCACCGCCCCGCTGACCCACCCCTTGTATGCCATGCATGCCCCATTCTCTGGGGCACAAATGAATTTATTGTGGCCAGCACGCGAGAAGAAACAGTGTAAAGCAAATGAATGAACGAATGAATGAACGAATAGACAAATGAAGTTATGACTAAATGTATTCGAATCGCAGCTCACTATTTGTGGGGAAACGGGAAGGGGAAGGGGAGCACATAACGGAATGCTTAACAGATATAAAAACTACAATAAGCCCAAAGCTTCCTCCTCCATACAGTAGACCTTCAGCTATTTAAACATTTTAAAAGTCCTTTAAATTTAAAGCAAGGTTATGTCCGTGGCTGGTAATGTCCTGGCAGAGTTACCTGATATTTTAGCCAGATTTGAGCTGTCAGTTTGGCTAAAACTGTCAGTGGCAGAGCGCACTCGACTTTTCATTCCACAGTTGCCACTTGAGGATTGCTGCTCCTTCTTTTTTATCACCGAGCTGCTGCTGCTGCGCCATTTTGACACAGAATCAAACACTCAGCAAATGGAAGGATGCGCGGTTGCTGATGTGTGTGCGGATGCGGATGTGGATGAGAACATGGCTGTGACTGTGGATGAGACACTGCTGGAGAAGAATGCTGAGCAAAGATGTGGCCAAGTGTTTGGCGTTCATTGGCGCAGCACACTTGGTTGAAGGGGGTAATCGAGGGGACTCAAGCAGGGATTCGAGGGTGGAATCAAGGGGTATTCAGCCGAGTGCAGCAAACTTTTCAGCTTGCCTTATTATGCAAATGCCGCTGCATGCCAACGTCATCGATTTATAAGTTATGCAAGAGCATCTCCATCATCATCTGTCTTCCTCTCACTCACGTGCCCACAATCTGCGCTCTTTCTCGCTCTGTCTCTTGGCCAGCTGGGAATCGTCTGTTTGACTACTTTGTAAGCAATGGTTTACTGTTGTACTTGCCACTTGCCACTTTTGCCTTTTGCTGACTGCAATCAGATTTTTTTTATTTTTAGCCACTTTTTTTGTTTTTTAGCTGAATCAATCTTTTGGCCACGGCTCGCTCTGTTTCCAATTAGAGTTCAGGTTTTTCTTTGCCCGCTGCCGATTTCCAATTGGAAACTGCTGATTGGTTGCACACAAAAAAAACAAAACGAAAACAAAAACAATAAAAACAATAACAAAAAAGGTTACAACAATGAGAACAATGTTTATCAATGTGCATATCTTTTTACAATATGATTTTTAATCAAAGTTTTTTTAACCCTGCGCAAAAAACGCTAAAAGAAAATGCAAACCAGAAATTGGTTAAGTGAAAAGAACAAACGTCACGTCTGTGCTGCCAAATACCCTGTTAGTGTGTGATACTCCACGCTAGATGGCGCCTCTCGCTCTCATTTCAGTCTGGCAACTCTCTCGATTGTTAAAGCTTTGTGTCAGCTCACAACTCGCATGGAAAGCTGCAGAGAGCTTTACGAAAAAAGCTTTAGCTCGTGTACTTGAGATCGTCGGATCAACGAGTTCCACTAAACGGTAACATTGGAACTTTTCGAAGTTCGAGCGACAATTTTACTGGCGCTGCTGCTCAGTCGGTTTTAGTTCTGTCGGAGTAAAGCAGCAACGTTCGCAAGTGGAACGTCAAGATAGAAACGTAAGCCCAAAAGCAAACAAGTAGAAAGAGTACAATACACACACACATACACACATAAGTTCACACCGAAAAAAAAGTAATTTAGATGCGGTTTTAATATTTAATAATACGATAAAACAAGAAAAAAACACAGAGGCTTACGACTTGATTAGACGTAGCTTGGCAATTTAAAGGCGGCATAAGAAAGTGATAAAAAAAATGGAGGTGGAAAAAAGCTTGCATTTTGCATGCGTATTAGATAATAAATGCAACACCGCAGACAAAAGGAGAAAAGCAACAGCAAAACGCATAACAACTGTACAACATCTAAAACAAAGTGCGCATAAAAACAGAGAAATGCCGAAAGAAAAAAAAAGAAAACGATTTGTTGTGTAAAAAATAGTTGCAGAGTCAGCTGACCTTCCCCTCGCGTCCGCACTCGCTCGCACTCGCATGCTACGTGCCCGAAAGGGTCTTGTGATCTTGCACTCAATACTCAAATGCCTTCAAGTATTCCAATTGGAATGGAGTTACTTGAAAGCAGAATGCAAAATTCAATATGGTGGCTCTAGTGTGGTAGCGCAATTGGTAGCTTATGGCTCAATTTGGTTTGCATTTTTTTTATTTGTCAGCTGACAGCATGACAGTAGTCTTGTGATCAACGTCAAAATCCAATTGTCAAATATTCGAACTCGAATGTGAGAGCGGGAGAGCCAAAGAGCGAGCGAGCGCCCACTGTGTTCTGCTGAGCGCAGCTCTGACGTGCTCTTACGCTCTCACGCTCTCTCTCGCGCACTGAATCTCTTACTCTCCCTGCTAGATAACAAAACTGGAATCGCCCGCATTTTCTTGCGTTTCGTTTCATTTCTTTTCTTCCCAGTCGTATCTCAACGAGTTTAGTCAAAAAGTAAGAAATAAAATTAAAAATACACAATTGCTTTCAGTAATTAAATTTCAATGCGCGTTCAATTCGAATTTGAGTGGGTTTAGTTGAAGTTATTACGGCTCTCCGTTAATTGAAAGTTGTCGCTTTTCGAACTTAGCCAAAGCTTTGTCACGTGAAATAAAAGCTCTGCTTATTAACTTTTATTCATTCAACGAGCACAATTTTGCAGTTAAGGTAAATAGTTAACAAAAGAAAAAAGAATTTATTTTTATGCGTTACTTGAAATCAAATTAGCTAAATTAAGTAAATAAAAAAAAGGTGTGTGCAAAAAAAATTTGAAAAAAAGTTATTTTCTTAACCTCTGTGGTTCTTTTTGGCCAGCGTGCGCTCCAGTTGGCTCTGTCAGCTGACTGTGATAAGAAATTTTTCCAATACACACACATATCTAGTGCGAAGTAGTGTAGCATTGAATTCCATCAAAATTTTAATAGTTTTTCTTTTAAAACAGTTGTAGAGTCGAAATATAAAACAAAATGTCCAACTTGAAGCGTTTCGATGACGAGGAGCGTGAGTCCAAATATGGCCGCGTCTTCGCTGTCTCTGGACCTGGTAAGTAAATCCCTCAGCATTTTTAACCACTAAGATTTCCAACTTAACCAACACTGTGTTCCCTGATCAGTGGTGACCGCCGAGTGCATGTCCGGCTCTGCTATGTACGAGTTGGTGCGTGTGGGCTACTATGAGCTCGTGGGAGAGATCATTCGTCTGGAGGGTGACATGGCCACCATTCAGGTGTACGAGGAAACCTCCGGCGTCACAGTCGGTGATCCCGTGCTGCGTACAGGCAAACCTCTTTCCGTCGAACTGGGTCCCGGTATCATGGGCAGCATTTTTGACGGTATCCAGCGTCCATTGAAGGACATTAACGAGCTGACCGAGTCCATCTATATCCCCAAGGGTGTCAATGTGCCATGCTTGTCCCGTGTTGCCAACTGGGAATTCAACCCACTGAACGTTAAGGTCGGCTCTCACATCACCGGAGGTGATCTCTACGGTCTGGTCCATGAGAACACTCTGGTCAAGCACAAGATGATTGTCAATCCACGTGCCAAGGGTACCGTTCGTTATATTGCCCCCTCGGGTAACTACAAAGTCGATGATGTTGTCCTCGAGACCGAATTCGATGGTGAGATCACCAAGCACACTATGTTGCAAGTGTGGCCCGTGCGTCAGCCCCGTCCCGTCACCGAGAAGCTGCCCGCCAACCATCCCCTGTTGACCGGACAGCGTGTCTTGGACTCGCTCTTCCCATGTGTCCAGGGCGGTACCACAGCCATTCCCGGTGCTTTCGGTTGCGGCAAGACTGTCATCTCCCAGGTAAGCCAACAGTTTGGGTAGTTAACCGGTTAGTTACTTATTCCCTACTTAATCCTCAGGCTCTGTCCAAGTACTCCAACTCTGATGTCATCATCTACGTCGGTTGCGGTGAGCGTGGTAACGAAATGTCTGAGGTATTGCGTGATTTCCCCGAGTTGTCTGTTGAAATCGATGGCGTCACCGAGTCTATCATGAAGCGTACCGCTTTGGTGGCCAACACCTCCAACATGCCTGTCGCTGCTCGTGAGGCTTCCATCTACACTGGTATCACTCTGTCCGAATACTTCCGTGATATGGGTTACAACGTCTCCATGATGGCTGATTCCACCTCCCGTTGGGCCGAAGCCTTGCGTGAGATTTCTGGTCGTCTCGCTGAAATGCCTGCCGATTCTGGCTACCCAGCCTACTTGGGTGCCCGTCTCGCCTCCTTCTACGAGCGTGCCGGTCGTGTCAAGTGCTTGGGTAATCCCGAGCGTGAGGGATCCGTGTCCATTGTTGGTGCTGTGTCACCTCCTGGTGGTGATTTCTCCGATCCCGTTACCTCCGCCACTCTGGGTATTGTCCAGGTGTTCTGGGGTTTGGACAAGAAACTGGCCCAGCGCAAACATTTCCCCTCCATCAACTGGCTCATCTCGTACTCGAAGTACATGCGTGCCCTGGATGATTTCTATGACAAGAACTTCCAAGAGTTTGTGCCACTGCGTACCAAGGTCAAGGAGATTCTGCAAGAGGAGGAGGATCTTTCCGAAATTGTGCAACTGGTCGGCAAGGCCTCTCTGGCTGAGACCGACAAGATCACCCTTGAGGTGGCCAAGCTGCTCAAGGACGATTTCCTGCAACAGAACTCCTACTCGTCGTACGATCGTTTCTGCCCCTTCTACAAGACCGTCGGTATGCTGAAGAACATCATTGATTTCTACGATCTGGCCCGTCATTCCGTCGAGTCGACAGCTCAGTCGGAGAACAAGATCACCTGGAACGTCATCCGTGAGGCTATGGGCAACATTATGTACCAGTTGTCCTCCATGAAATTCAAGGTAAGTTTCCATTTATCCCATACTTGGATTGAAATAAACTTTAAATGTGTTTTGTTGCTATTTTAGGATCCCGTCAAGGATGGTGAGGCCAAGATTAAGGCTGACTTTGAGCAGCTGCATGAGGATTTGCAGCAGGCCTTTAGAAATCTGGAGGATTAGAGCAAACTGGCCGTACTTTTACAACCTAATCTTATATTGTTATGTAGTTAACTTTTAAAAAATGGCAACAAAAGCGTTCGTTCATATTGCGTACAGTTCCGTCAAAACAATTCCGTGCAACACAACAAAAGATTCCAAAATAACAAAAAACCAGCAAAAAAAAAAAGATATAAAAAATGAAGAAAAAAACAACAACAACAAGATATGAAATACTATTGTAAACATTCCTCTTCTAATAGCCTGAGAGATGAAAACATTCCGGCCTGCGGTTGTTACACAAATTTTACTCTCTCTCTCTCTCTTTCTATCTGTCTTTCGTTTTTTATTTTGCCCCACGGCCATCCACAGAACGTTACTAACGTCCTTCTATGTACTTCCCATACACACCAATACACACGCTACACACACACACACGTACACACGTACACACGCCACAAATGCATGCATAGTATTATTGTTTAATGAATGGAAATTCTTTTGTTTATTTGTGAAAAAGTCATGTTTTCTCTTTGTTTGTTTGTTTGTTAAACTTATGTAAATATTTAAAGTATGAAATATTAAATGTACGAATAAAGTGCAAACAACAAATACATTTAATGTAATTGAAAGTCAAATGACTGTTCACTCTCCAATCATTTATATAATTTCAAGTATTTTCCACTACCAATTTCATTTTTCCTGCTCTTGCGCCCCACTTGATCCCAAGACTTTTAACTGTGGTCAGAGTATTTGACTTATTAAACGACGGTGGAGGTATCTGACGGCATTTTAACAACTATAAAACTTAATGAACATTTTAAAGAGTATTGATTAAAGTACTACTATGTTTTAAGTTAACGAACTTTGTTTAAGTTAACGAACTCTTAAAGGTTTTGAAGATAGTTTTTCTCACAGGAATGAATTATTTGAAACTATTTGAGTTGGTTAAATCTCATGTTAAAGTCTTTTGGATAAGCAGCAATTGGTTTTGGAAATATAAGCAGAGAGTTTATAAAGAAAATCAGCTTAATCTTAAAAAGAAATAGAATATTTCCATTAAAATTCAGCTGCTTTTCTTAACAAAAGAAAATTAAACTTATTGAAATCTTTGGACTGAAACTGAATACCCTCTAATTACTCCACTTTAATACAAAATGTTTAAAATTTGCCCTTACCAACCCTGTTCTTTCTATATCCAATTCCTTGATCACTTTCCTCTTCAAGTTTCCCACACGATCAGATGATATTTTCAACAACTGACAACTTTTACAATATTTATTCGATTTACATACAAGAAAACAACAGAAAATTCTTGGAAAGCACAAAATTGTTTGTTGTGGTTAAACTAAATTTAAGACTAAAACTTGTACTCCAAAATGGAACCTAAGAAATGTCAATGCGGAAAGGAGCGGGAACAGCAGAGAGAGAAAAATATGCAGGCGATGGCAGAAAAGTTGGAGAAACTGGAGAAAAAGAACAAGATGGAGAGGAGATGCCAAAGGAGCGCATCAATGGGAGCACCCTCATGCGTGGAGCAAAGGAGAGAAGACAAAGGGAAGTCCGAGAAGCCAGACGTATATAGAAAGTGTTCAAAGCAAGTTCAACCACTGAAATTCGATGGCGCTACGAATACTTCGTTCATCAGCGATGTCTCAATGTCACGTGTGGAAATATCATCGGTAACTCGAACGGTACCAGCAGATGCGTCTCGGGTCTCTGTACCAGAAAGAGCACGTAGTACTATACTCGGTTCATACGTAACCATACACGAGAGTGCCTTGCAGAAAGATTTGAGTGAACGCTCGACTATAATAGAGGAGACCACAAAGCGATCCGACTTGGACATGTATCAAAGAGGACGTGTCTTTGGTGTCTCCGGACCTGTGGTCAATGCGGAGAGAATGTCCGGCGCAGCCATGTACGAGCTGGTACGCGTGGGACACTTTCGTTTGGTGGGCGAAATCATACGACTCGAGGGCGACATGGCCACCATTCAGGTGTACGAAGAAACCTCCGGTGTCAGCGTAGGAGATCCCGTCTATCAAACCGGGAAGCCTTTGTCCGTCGAACTGGGACCGGGTATCATGGGCAGCATCTTTGATGGCATCCAGCGTCCACTGCGGTCCATCAACGAGCAAACCCACTCCATCTATGTGCCCAAAGGCGTCGATGTAAAGAGTCTGCCTCGGGATATTGGCTACGAATTTTCACCTGCCAAGTTTCGCGTCGATGATCTCATCACGGGCGGTGACATCTATGGCGTAGTGCAAGAGAACAGCATGGTGGAGCATCGCTTGATGCTTCACCCGCGTGCCCAGGGTAGAATCACTTGGATTGCTCCACCAGGCACCTATTCAGTGGAAGATGTGGTCATTGAAACGGAGTTTGAGGACAAGATCAGCAGACACTCCATGCTCCAAGTGTGGCCAGTGCGGCAATGTCGACCCGTTGTCGAGAAACTACCGGGTATTAATCCTCTGCTCACTGGACAGCGTGTGCTCGACGCCTTCTTTCCCTGTGTTCAAGGCGGCACGACGGCCATTCCAGGTGCCTTTGGTTGCGGAAAGACCGTCATTTCACAGGTAATGAAACCGTTTTAAAATTTCAGATTTTGTTATTCATTCTTCTCCCACGCAGTCGCTGTCCAAATACTCCAATTCCGATGTCATTATCTACGTGGGCTGCGGTGAACGTGGCAATGAAATGTCCGAGGTATTGCGGGACTTTCCCGAACTCACGGTGGAAATCAACGGCGTACAAGAGTCCATCATGAAGCGTACCGCTTTGGTGGCCAACACCTCCAACATGCCTGTCGCTGCTCGTGAGGCTTCCATCTACACTGGCATCACCTTGTCCGAGTACTTCCGTGACATGGGCTACAACGTCTCCATGATGGCTGATTCCACCTCCCGTTGGGCTGAGGCCTTGCGAGAAATCTCCGGACGTCTGGCTGAGATGCCTGCCGATGCGGGTTACCCCGCCTACTTGGGTGCTCGTCTCGCCTCCTTCTACGAGCGCGCGGGGCACATCAAGTGCCTGGGCAGTCCAGAGCGTGAGGGATCCGTTTCCATTGTAGGCGCTGTGTCGCCGCCAGGCGGTGACTTTTCCGATCCTGTCACATCGGCCACTTTGAGCATTGTGCAGGTGTTCTGGGGCTTGGATAAGAAGTTGGCGCAGCGTAAGCATTTCCCATCCGTGAACTGGCTGCAGTCGTACTCCAAGTACATGCGAGCCCTCGACAGTTACTACGAGGTAGAGAGTCCGGAGTTTATTGAGCTGCGAGCACTTGCCAAACAGGTGCTGCAGGAGGAGGAAGACTTGGCCGAAATTGTGCAGTTGGTAGGCAAAACATCGCTCAACGAGTCGGACAAGATCACACTGGAAGTGGCACGCATGCTGAAGGATGATTTCCTGCAGCAGAACTCCTACAGCACCTACGATGCCTTCTGCCCCTTCTACAAGACGGTGGGTATGCTCAAGAACATGATGGTCTTCTACAAGAGCGCTATACAGGCCGTGGAGAATACGGCCGGACAGGAGGCCCATGTGTCTTGGGGTCTCATTAGGGAACGTTGCAGCCAAATACTCTACGATCTGGGCACAATGAAATTTCTGGATACCAAGGATGGCCAAGAGGCCATAGAGGCGCAGCTCATGAAGACTCACGATGAGGTCGTGAAAACGCTGCTCAATCTGGAGGAGAATGTGGCTTCCTATGTCTAGGTGAGTCCAAAGAAGCTTTGATTTAAAATCTCTGTTCTTGTTTGGTCAAATTCAATGTAACTTTTATTATAAAATCAAATGAGTGTCACAATTGGTTAGAGGTAAATTTATTTTATTAGTCTTAGCCTCAAGTTTTCAGTGTCAACTCATTTGGAATTCATTATAAAAATTTCACATAATTCTCCGCCATCATTTTTGTTATCAGAACGCAGAAACTTCTTCAAGAAGTTTTTAATTAAAGCTTACTTAGTCGAAGTATAAGATTTTTCCCAGACATTTCAGTTGCAATTTTAATTTAATTAAGATTTGCGTTGCATACTTTTGCGGGCTAACACGGAGTGAAAAGTTGCAAGTGGCAAGTTGACGCGCCCGCTCATTAGTACCCGAAGATTGGAGGGGGGTTTTGGGGGGGCGTGGCAACACCCGATTTTACTAATTTGTTGTTGCAGTTGCAACTTGAACCGCATCCTTCCGTTTGCATAAAAGTCAGAGGTAGTTAATCCCTTGTGTGTTTTTTTCGTGTGTTTCACGCAAATTCGTTCGATAATTTTCGCAGCGCCAGGCAAATGTCGACAAAATTCGTTGATTTATAGGAAAAGTTTATTAATGCGCTCAAAGAGTAAAAGCAGCAGTGGCAGGCAGCATTGCCATGGCCAATCCCACAGCCTCCATTTACCCCCTCTGCCCCTTCACCAACACGCCAAAAATTTGCAAAAGCCAACATCAATCCTGGCGGCAACAAAAATGCAGAGATCGATTTCGATTCAATTAGTGGAAATTAAATGTAAGTATGCATACGTATGTGTGTGTGACTGAGTGTGTGTGTGTGTGTGTGTACATATTTGTTGCACTGCATTTGTATTTGTACGTTTGACTTTGTCGATAAGCCCTGTGTATGTGTGTGGGTGTGGGCGTGGCAGCACAGGGAGCTGGGGCAGAGCAAAGGCATTGCGATGATTACATTTCCGCACTCAGCGCTCGGCATTGGCATCGGCATCGGCACCGCAGCCAAGCAACCAACTCAGCCATAAAATGAGCTCAGCAAAAAAAGCCAAAAAACTGGAAAGAGGCGGGAAATATGTAGGGAGACGAGGAATCAAGCCAAAAATCAGTTCAATTGCAAATTGAAATCCCCTTACAACTTCCGTTTCCGCTAGAGAGAGAGAGGGAGAGGAAGGGAGAGCGAGTGAGAGGGAGCTATCGACTGCCATGACAAACGTGGCGTATGAGCAATGTGCACTAATTGGCCGCCGTTCGCAGCCGTTTGCCGTTTCGGTTGTCAGTGGCACTGCGACCTACCAACCCGTCAGGCAGACACGCCCACAAGACACCCGCCCAGCCGCCTTACCAGTGCTGCCAGAGTTTTAAATAAAAGTTTTATTTATCTGATACTTAAACTAATTTATAAATATATTTCTATTCGTTAAATGATTTCATTTTAAAGTAGCCAAATTTGTAGCTAACCCAAAATAGCTAAATTTAGCTACTTAACAGCTAAAGTGTCAACACTGCACTGCCGCAAAGCAGTCTAGCTTTTATTTTAGCTGCCAGTTGGCAGCTTTTGGCTTTAAGACGAAGTTTTGCCAGCAGAATCTGTGTGTATTTGTGTGGGCGGGATGGGCGTGGCGATGGGGCTGTAGGTGGTGGGGGACTAGGGAGCGTTATTGCATAATTTGAAGGGGTTAAGCCATTGAGCTTTAATGCAAAATTTTCAATTGAACGTCAAACAGTCAATTCGCTTTAGCGGCGATAATCGTAAAAGGATAATGGCGCTAAAAGCGCATAAAAAGGCAGCGTAAGAGCATCAAGCCGAAAGGAGTCCTGGATACCGCTAGGATGCCAGCTAGCAGCAGTCTTGCAGTCACTGAGTGTGAACGGGGGTGTGAGTGTGTGTATGGGTGTGTGTGTGTGTGAGTGTATGTGTGTAATGTCTGCCGTGGACGCTGTTTGGCATAAGTGTGCACTCAATTAAAGGATATTTTTGGGGCGCAAGGATAACGGCCGATTTATTTTGACTATTAGATAAAGCCAACTCGGAGTAGACGTGAGGAAAAAACGGCAGAGGTAGAGTAGGCGTGATAGGTAGGGGAAGAGGACTGAGTTTGAAGCTGACTGTGGAAATAAAAGTCGGAAAAACTCAACGAAACGAACAGAAATTGAAGTGAACGATTGGTTAGCTCTAGTTGTAGCTAAAATGTGATAAACATATCGATTGTTGGGCATCAATACTTACCTAAAAGTATTCCTAAGAGAGTGTAATTAACTGAAACGCTTAAAAAGTGCTATGAAACCAACATAATTCTAGCAATATTTGAGCACATTTCAAAGCAGTATAATTAACTAGAGTTATTTGTAGCAGTGTACAAAACAACAATGCAAAAGCTGCCGACAAAACATTGCATAACTTTGAATCAAACTCTTTAAATCACAAATACAAATGTGTTTGGGGTAGAGGGAGTTGGGGGAGTGTTAGAGGGACTGAGTGTGGATTTGCCATGTATTCGGTTTGTTGTTGTTTGTGTGGCCGCAAGGCCAAAATGGTTATCATAAGCAGACGTCAAGGACAAGAGCGTTAGCGTCTTTAGCTGCCACTTTTTGGGGGGCAACTTAATTTGCAACTTATACGCAGCAGAAAAAACCTTTTGATTCTGTTATTTTTTGAGCTGGCGCTGCAAGAGGACGCACAGCACACTCGCTGTCCCTCTCTTATGCAGTGCTTTTGTGTTTGTAGCCCTCTCTTTCGCTCCCTCTCTTGTTGTTGTTCTGCTTGATGACGATATGTCCTTTGCGCAGATTTATAACGCCTGCAGTTATTTGGCAAAGTTAAGCGAACCTTTTCTTAATATTTTTTTCTCGATTTCATTTCTGTTTTGTTGTTGTTTTTGGTTTTTTTTGGTTTTGGACCTTACACTGGGATCTGCTGAGTTTTGTGTGGAAAAAGGGTCCTGTCGCTCATTGTCCTTTTTGGCCACAGTTCGAGAGCTGCCGCTTTTAGCTGCTGTTGTTGTTTGATATGCTTCTGATTAAGGGAATTTAAATTAAGCCTATGCAAATGCGCCTCCAGCTGTTGTTGTCCTTTTCCTTTTCCTCCACTACCCCCCTTTGCAGCGCGTGTATCCTGTTTCAAGTGCTGCCAACTCCTCGCTTACCCCTTCCCTCAAATTATCGCCACATTTGCTGCAATACTTAGTTCAAGACATTACAACATTTTCATTTTTCATTTCATGCGCTTTGTTTGCTAATTTCATTTTTCTCCTAAAATTCACGAAAGATTTCTCAGAAATGTAAGAAATTAAAATTTGTTTTTAAATTTTGGTAAATGTGTTTATGAAACTCTTTTAAAAACTGTAATGGTTAATACTATGAGCATATTGTTGATACTTTTTACGCTTAGCATATACGTATACACATACAAATTTATCATTACACACACATTCACACACACGCCCACACTTTTCTAATACACTTTCCATTCACAAAGTTTCGCCATAAAAATTAGCTCGCTGTTGTTGCCGCTGCCTTCAGGGGCCAGTGGCATAGCTAACAAAGTGTGCTGAAGGGGTTCCAGGGTTTCAGCTTTACTATAAGTCCCTCTATCGCTGGGAGTACTACCTTTGATCTCAAGAGGTGCAGGACTATAGATTGGAGAAGAGTCCGAGAAGACATGACTTTGTCAGACAGGATACCATGATTAACTTTAAGCACTTACTTGCCCCTTGGTCCCCCCTTGGCACACCACTGGCTGTTGTGGCTGCCACAATTGCCACTGCTGTGTCGCTGCTGTTGTCGCTGCCTTTTGCCACTGCTTTTGCGGCTTGTAGGGCCTAGGCCGGTAGATGGGAAGCTGCCGCTTTATACACTTGCTACTCATAGACTTTCCTGCTACGCAGATAATGAAATTGTTGAGCAGAGCACAACACCAAGAAGGAAGAAAAAAAGAAAACCGAAATTCAAAAAAAGCAAGAGGAGGAAAGCTGAATGAAAACAGAGAAAAGTTTCGCGTATTCTGTTCATCAGGCGAGGCAAACATTTTAAATACAAAAGGATATGCGTGGGCAGAAGGCAGACGACCGACAACTGACGGCAGAAGGCAGTTCTCAGCTCTCAGCGCTCAGTGCTCAGTTCTCAGCACTCGGAGCCAGGATCGACTCCTGTGAGCTCGCCGCAGTGACATTGACGAAACGCTCCAAATTTACTGCGCTGCCCCGCCCACTTGCCAGGCCCCCCCACCGTTCGTTGAGTTCTTGGAGTTCTTTTTATGCTTTGTTACTTTGCGGTTGCCTCTTCAGTTTCTTTTCGTCTCGGTTTCGTTCATTGTTGTGTTTACTTATCCCTGTCGAAAAATTGTTGGGGAAACTCATTGAAGCGCGTCCTTGATGCGACAGTAGGGCATGAGGGGAAAGGAGGGGAGTAGTGTGTTGGGGGCCAAGGAACCCAGCGATTCTGGGACTTCATCTCATCTAGCTTGGCAGCGACTGCATTTAGTCAAAAGTGATTGAAAAGGCATTTTGTTATAATGCCAACTTAATGACAACGAAATTACAGCAAATGCCAAGCCAACAACAACAACTACAATGGCAAGTAGACTAAGAAGAAGAAGAATAAGAAGCAGAAGCAGAGAGCAACAACAGCTAAATGAGTTTGAAATACTTTGAAAGCAGCTAAAAGTTATTTGACTCAACCTAAAATTACACACGTTGAGTTGAGCTACATTAATGTATTAAAAGATTAAAGCAGCTGTATTTATTTTTAAATCTTTACAGTGGTGGACAATGAATGCTGGACACTGTCAGCGGACAAGTTTTGGCTGAAAGTGTCTTTGAAAGTCTTTTAGTACTAAACAATATGTTTATCTAATAGATTTTATTGCGTTTCAGGTTGTAAAATAAATTGAAAAGGTATAAAATTCAATTCACAGTACCGTACTGCCTGTTCTTACTTGCTTGCCCATCACTGTATATCGAAAATCTTCTTAAATTACACTGCTGTACACTTTTTTAAAGTCTGTCAATGCATAACTTTTTAAAAAGGCATAAAATTATCTAGAAGTTTACTAAGCAAATCAATTAATGAGCAGAGCCATTTTAAAAACATTCAAAAGTATTGAATTACGAGCGATTGCTACCTACTACAAGCCTGTCCCTTTACAAACTTGGTTAAAATAAAATTTAATTGACATCTAAATTTGTGTCTAGACTCCAAAAAGTTACCACTTTATTTTGGCTTAAAATATTTAAAATATGGTGATGCGACTCATCGTTAGACCTATTACAGGTGTTCATATTTATATATTTATGCAATGTAAACTTAACTCAAACCCCAGACTTCACCTTGTTATACTTAACTAAACGTTAACAGCTTCAACTACCAACTACACGATTTAGCTACAAACTCTAGTAGTATATGGGGAATGTATTCCAATCGGCAGACGACTGATTCCACTGATTTAACAAATCCGACTTTTCGACATGCCAAAAGAGCAGACTTTTCAAATCGTGACGCTTTTCAGCAGCAGCAAAAACTATTTCAATTATTAATGTTAAATAAAATGCAGCAGAGTGTCCGTTGCACACACACACTCACACACGTAGCTAGGTATGCAAATGTGAGTATGAATGTGAAGGGAAGTGCAAAGGGAGTTTTGCTTCACTGTGCACGTAGCCGAAAAGTATGCTATTGAAATATTTATGCATCGTTCGTTTACTCGTTTGCTTTGTTTGCCTGCCAGACTTGTAGTTGTGTGTCGATGTGTGTGTGTGTGTGCGGCTGATTAAGCATTTGACATACATATTTGCTTGCAGCAAAGGCAGCGAGTTCAAAGCGTATTAGACATGCAAAAACAACACGTGCCAACACGCACACTACAGCTATCTCGCTCTCTCTTTCTGTCTCTACCTCCTGCTGCTTGCTCCGTCTGCTCGTTGTCTGTGTCGCATTTTCCTATTAGCAAGCAGTCGAGCAACAATTCGCTACAAAATATGCAAATGCAGCCAAGCGTATGAGCTACAGAGCACACGCCCTCCCCGCCCCCTTTCTCTCTCTTTCTCCCACCCCTCCCACTCTCTTAACTGATTCTCTTATACTCTTAGCATTCTGCCGCACTGTTTTTCCCACTGTCTGTTTTGTCACTTGCCGCCTGAATGATTCGCAGCCAAATTTATAGCACGTGCTGCTAGAAACTTGGACACAAAAAAAAAACTAAAAAGAGAAGGAAAACTAATTTTTACCCTTATCCTTATCTCAGTGGCTTCAGCATTTGGATTGGCCCGAAAGTTTTTTGGCCAAACTAACAAGAGAAATGTTATGTTGTCTTTTTAATTGAATTCGAAAGACCGCATAACTGAAATCGCAAAGCCAGCCAAAATCTTGACCAAAAAAAAATAGAAAAAACGGTTGAAGGAAATCTGAAATCCGCACACAGACACGACTCTTGACCAACTCGCACATTTGGCCCATTCGACAGGCAATAAAAATGTTGTAAAAATCGCTAAAAGTAATTTCAACAAGTAAGGGGCTTTCAGAAGAGTTGAACCGAGTCCCAATACCCTTTAAAACTAGTTCTGATTATACTCAAAATGCTATCGAAAGACCCAGAGTTTTAGTTCCTTTAAAAGCCAATTCTATCTTCTTTTAGGCTGTGTGCTTTGCTGCCTGCTTAGCTAATATACCCCTTCGTTTAGGGTATGCGAAAGGCCAGCGAGTGGGTTGTGAGTGAGCAGCAGATTACAAGACGATTGCCAGCTGGCGATAAGGGCTAAGACCAGGTCGCCCTGGTATCCGTAACCCGTATTCGCATTCGCAATCGCATCGACATCCGCACTCGTATTCGCACTCGCATCCGCCTGTAGGGTCCGCTCAATTAGTTGCCGCATTAAGGGGATTTCTTGCAGTGCAGTTGGCCAAGCTGATGGAATTTATTGTGTATTTTGGCCAGGCCGAGTTCAAAGTGTTAGTGTTAGATTTAGCTTATCGCTGCAACCAAACGCTGGAAGTCGACTAGCATGCTGTGCCCCCTTGCCAACCCCCACTTAGCCCCGCCACTGGCTACTGCTTAGCTCGTAATTGACTTGTTGCCAAGTAATCGTTGCCTGTTAACTGCTGTTGTCAGGGGATTATCTACAGTTCAGTTGAAATCGACTTTGACTTGCCCCACTCGTCCTCTCATCCGCTTCCCCTAAGAGCTAGTTGCTCCACATCGCTGGCCAAGATCTGCCTCATCCTGTTGTACACACACTAGTCTAGTTATCCTGGTCGAGCTCATTGAAGTGCATGAAAAGCGAAAAACAATAAACATGCTTAGCTTTGTCTTGCCCACCTGACTTACTTCAGTTCTTTCCCTCCTCCCTCTGCTCCTCCGCCCCTCCCCCTGTGCCGCCTTAATTCAAGTGCTTTGTTTTGTTATTGCTGCTGCTTACGTATTGCAGGCTAATTGGTTTTGCATACATCGAGAGCCCTTCGCAGCTGACCCAGCTGACGCCAACGCTAAATGGCCTCAAGTGGGAGACATCTCCTCTACCTTCTCTTCGCTCCTCTCTCTCCCCGCTTGACCCCTACACCCCTGGCTGACCCTACAGCTCTTCAATCAGCTCATTTCTGCGGCTTTTACTCCCTTTTTCCCGGAAGCAATCAACGCGCTTTGCTACCTTTCTGCCTGTCTTCCTCTCAGCGTATCCCTAGCTAGCTCTTCCTCTCTGTACACTGTTAAAAATCTTGCTAGACTCAAGACTTGTGTCTTGAAAACAACAAAATCTTTTATTTAGCTTTAATTACCCCAAGAAATTTAACTCCTTTGGATTACTTGATTACATCTCTTGAACGTGCTTCTCTTTTCTCTCAGTGCAGCTGTACTATCTCTTCGCTGTTCCTCCCTTCCCCCTCTGCTGCCCACTTTAAAGCCATGGCCATAAATGTTACATTCGGCTTTTAGCAAGCGCGGTTATGTATGGCGCAATTGAGGCGGAGGAGGCGTGGCTGTAGGGGTCTAGGGTGCAGGGGGAGTGGAGCTTGATGAATGCAGATGAGGCTAGCCAGCAATTTGGTCTGGGGCTTTTGAAAAGTCAACGCTGGCAGACAGCTTATTTCAATCTATACGTTAAGCACCTACGTGGTCTTCAATCCCCCTACCCTCTACCCCCTTTGGCCTTGCTGCTACCTGCCCCTAACCCTGAGTGCTGCCACCCACTTAATACGTTGCAAGCTTTTCATGTGGCAACCGCAGCCGCGGTCTGTCGACTTTTCCGCTCGTCATAACTGTTATACCCTGTGTTTTTGGGATCAAGCGAGTGGAATCCATCGTCGGTGTCGGTTCTTTTGTTGGAATCTGTTCGAAGGACTTAAACAAGCTTTAAGACGGGATATAGCTGTGAGCAGTAGAATGTAAAGTAAAGTAGGTAAAGAGTGGGTTCTCTTTGTTATCGATAAATATATCGAATGCTAGAACTTTTTGATAAAATCTGTAGGCGAGAGTAGGCTCTGTGGATTATACTTATTTTAAAAGATGTGCTAAGTGGAAAGAATACATTTAAGATACCAGATATGGAACTATCGTCATATCTTTCTATCTTATGTACTATCCATAGCTTTAGAAAGCAACTTAGCCGCTTTTAAGCTAAACAAACTGAATATATAACAAATATTACGCGTCTAGAAATGTTTGCATATTGGAATTGAATTTAGAAATTACTATATAAATATAAATATGTATGCAAATGAATTCATAGACGTACACTCCAAAAGTTGTTTATAGTTTGACCTAAAAATAGCTCTTCAAATGTTTGCTAAACATTTATACAACTATACGTGTATGTTATATAGTTCTATATGCCAACTGATCAACTTGACATTGAACTGTTATATGACTAAACTAAAGCTTTTCTACTCAAAACTTTGTGTGCCTCACTTTCAAGGTAAACTTCAAGTAGACGCTGAATTTTGTTTTCAATGAATCTTGGTTGGAGCTTGTTATAAAACACCTCTTCACATACACACACACACGCACCCACACACACCCACACACACATGACTCCTATGCCCGCTTGTCAGACAGTTTTTCAATGGGTTTTTCTCTCTTCGACTACTTAATGCGCTTTTAAGCGCGCTAATTAAAAATGTGGCAATTGCACGTTTGCATTTTTTTTCTATTACACAGCGAACCCACCCCCCCTCTACCAACCACCCCCCTTGGCCTACACGCCCATGTCAGTTAACCATAATGGCGTCAGGTTTTCTATTACAAAATGAAGGCAGTTGCGTAATTAACGCCTTCACTTTTGGCTCAGATGCAGCTGCTCAACTTGGCCACTACCCCTATCCTCCCCTGCACTCCTACGCCCTTTCTATTAAGCCTCCTCTGCGCGCTTTGTCGCTGCTTCACATAAATTGCATATTTATATTAAAATGCAGCGAAACTGTCGACACAGAGAGAGGGAGAGAAGGAGGGCGAGCAAAAGGGAGCGACAGAGACTGAAAGCTAAAAATGTAATAACTCTTGTTGTGGCCACGCCCCTGAAAATACATCCCGAGGTGGAATGGGCTGTAGTATTGCCTGCTCTTTTGTTAAGCTGCTTTCCTCAGGTCCGCAGGTGTTGCTTCTGTTGGCTCTCAAAAGAGAATCAAAATAAAAATAGCTACTAAATGTATACAATTTTTTATATATTTTTTATTTTATTTTTTATGTTTTTTAATATTTTTTTGTAGGATTTAGCGCCAAGTCCAAGCTGCTTATTAATTCAAAATTGAGCGCGGTAATAAGCTTATTCCGGCGTTCCATTATTCAAAGAAATCCCAAGCCCTATACATGCTCACCGCCTTAATTGTGCGCTAATTCTAATTATCAGCAACACATTCGAGCAGTCTCTCCCACCACTCTCTCTCTCTTTCTTCCTTTCCCTCTCTCACTCTCTGTTCACAGTTCTTCTGTCTCCGTCTCCCTCTGCCTCCCTCTCTCTTTCTTTGCTCCTGCTCGCTGCTAACGAGTGTTTATTAATGCTGCTAATGGCGAGCTGCCGCCTTTGATGACGCTCCTTCCGCATGCTCCCCACTCCCCGCTCTCATCTCCCTTGCTCTCCCAGTCCTTTATATTTCTCCGCCGAGTAGCAAAAAAAAAATACAGAATTCGCGCAATTAGCACACAAATATTTCCGCATGTATTTCCTTCTTTTATAGTATTTTTTGTTACCCATTTTAAATAAGCTAAGAGGGGGTATTATAGTATTCACAAGAATTATAGGGTACAAGCGGAAAACAACGTAATACGTTGATGTTTTAAATCAGTTTATATAAACAAATGTAGCCAATTATCTGTTTCAATACTCTACAAACATTACTCTTCTGAATTCCATAAATTTTTCTAGTTTTCCGTATTAGAAAGATCCGCCAACAATTCATAAATTACCAATATGTTTTTTAAATTTAACCAGTTAAAGATTTCTTAAACTAATTAACGACTTTATTCTTTCTACAGGGTATCTCTTGGACGCACAGCTTTGTTGCTTTTAAAACAAATATATATTTTTTGCTCTCAAGCGACCATAAAAATGCTTCAACCGAATTGTAGTAATTACAACAATTTGCATAAGCGAAAAGCGGACAACAGGGCAAGCAAAAGGAGTAAAAAGGGAGACTGAAGCAAGATGCTGGAACAAGGGATCAAGAAGTAGTGGGGAAAGCAGTGGTAAGCGCCCGAGAACGGAAATCAAAAAGCGCAAAGCACAAAAGTATGCTACGCATTTTGCAATTTATTCAAGCGACCAGCAGCGGGCGAAGGAGGAGCAGCAACAGCAGCAGCGGGAGGTCGAAGCAAACCCAAAAAAATGCCGCTAATTATGTAATATGAAAATGTGACGACGACATCGTCAAGGACAAGGACACGACTGCGGAATGTGAAGACTAACCCGGAATTATTTGCATATGGTAAGCAGGCACGCAGACAGAACCCTTTTTAGTGTGAAACACCCTGGAATAGGGTAGGGGCAGAGAATGACATTATTCTAAATTTCCTTTTATACTGATTTGGTTTATAACCAAATGCTTTCGGTACTATACATTTATTTTACAGTCTAAAATTGTATTCCTAGGGTAGCCCCTCGTCGTGCACTCATAAGTTCCTTTGGCAAATTTGTTTGCTTTTTTATTTGCAGCATTTAAAAATTCAATTAACACTTTGCATTCTAGAACCCAAAAAAAATTGTATATGGGTAGGATAAAGTGATCCGAATTTGTTTAAACTAAACACGCCTCTGACACCCTGTAATTTAAATACCAAAAAGCATGACGGCTAAAACTCGTAGAAACAGCAAAGCTCAGATATTATTTTTTTCATTAATTTCAATACTTACCCCGTAAAAATTAAGAGTCTAAATGATTGCTCAAAAATTAAGTGATTGACACTTTTATTCGCTTTTACTTCTGGGTATACCCTATAAACTTCATGCAGCAGCTTTTTTAAATCAGAATATGTAAAGTAAGGTATGTAAAGGAAGTCAAGCGAATAAGAATTGCTAACGTTTAGTTTTGAAATATAAGTTGGGTAAAAGTCACATATTGTTCCATCAGTTATCAATTCCTGCTGCGTCACACACTTTGTGATAGAGTTGAGATATCCTGGGAAAGCGTATGAAATGTAAACACTTAAATCGGAAAGCGTCGCTTGAAATTGCAATACGTGTTTATACATACGTAATGCAGTGAACTTCATATGCAGGTAAATAAATATATGTAGATATGTAAACATATATACCTGTATATATATATATGTATGTTACTGCTGTCGATATTTGTATATCTGCCAAGTGAAAAACGCAATTTCAATTTGTTAACGTCTTTTTTTTATTTTCAATCAAATTTATTACATGACGCCGAAAGCTGAAAACTATATGAAAAACAAATTTGCAATCGGCGATTATTTTCTTAAAATATTATCATGTCTGTGGCGATGTGTGTGTGTGTCTGCTGTTGTTCCCTGTGTGTATGTGTGCAGAACAATTAAAATCATGCCGCAATATTGCATAGAGTGAGTGGTACACAGATACAGACAGAGGCAGAGACAGAGACAGTTGCCAACGTGGTTTGCCTCGAAGCGGATTGCCTAGTAAATGGTAATCAAGGCAAATCCTCCATAGAGCACCGCACATGGATAGGCAATCAGCAGCTGTTGATGGTCCATCGAGAACGCCGTGGCGAATAGTTTCGATGCCGATATGGCGCACCAGAGTATTGCGATGCCGCTCACAATTAGGCCGAGTGTGCCCCTGGAAAGTGTAAAAGAAAGAAAGAAAAAAAAACAAAACGATAGCAAAATTAGAAAGAGTGAAACAAAGAGCAAGAGATGAGATGAGAGCTAGATAAGAGCAGCATGGGAAGCAGCAGAGTTCAGTTGAGCTAAGAGAAGTGCAAAGTAAAGCAACGAAGCTCACTCACATACGCACACACACACGCACACACACACACATACGCAAAATCAATAAACAATGCATATGCATGAGATGCGGAAAGAGTATACAGCTGACTGAGTGTTTGCCATAAAAAATATGGTACATGTGTGTGTACGATTGTGTGTGTATTTTGTGAATGAATGAACAGAGCAAACAAAGACAGCAGGCAATGCGCACACACACACTTACACATACACAACTATAAAGCATCAAGTGCACCACAATCCACTGAGAGAGAGAATGGAAATTGAAATATAATTCATAGCAGAAACAGAAGCAGAAGCAACGTTAACTGCAAAGCTTACACAACTGAGCTTTGCTCAGAGCTTAAGAATATAGCAAGTGCCTAGTGTAGTGGAAGGGGAGAGAGGAGGGGGTTCAATATTGGAAGTAATCTAATCACTTAATCGGTTACGAAAAACTGGTTTAATTTCCATGGTTTTCATGTACAGTTTATGCTACAGAAAACTAACCGAACGATAGACAAATAGAAGTACTTTGAGGGCATACATACATGTTTAACTACAGCTGAACAGAACTGATAGAACTTTCAGTAGTTCGTTGAAGAACAATAATAAACAACGATCATTTAAATACACGAACTAATATAAAATATTCTCTGTTTACTTTCAGGTTACACAGTCTTATATTTTCTAATTAATGATAAATAAGATCAAATTGTTAGCTAAATTAACAAAAACTGTAAACTAAATATGTATAACAAATTAATATTAAGCAAATTGTTGTTGTATTATGTAAGCTAATTTGTCCAAGGCTCTTCTTTATTTTAAGCTAATAATTACATTTATCTTACGTTCAAGAATAAATGTAAATCATTGTAAAGAATTTTACTAGAAAAGTACATCCTATGTTATCATGTAACAGTTGGATTTTAAAAATAAAATGAATTTAAAATTCAAATATAACGTATTTTTTATAAATTTAAAATTCAAATATAACGACTTTTTATGAATTTAAAATTCAAATATAGCGTATTTTTTATTTGGTGGGAGAAGAAGAAGAAAATTCTGCTAGCGCGGAGCTCGCAAACAGTAGAAATTTAAGCCGAAATAACAGGCGAACAGAAATCAGAGAAGGTCGCATTGCCCAAAAATAAAAAGCACAAAGTATGCATGTATGTGTGAGCGACAGATGTGCAGCGCAGCGCGCTCAGAGTAAATTCTGCCGCCCACAGCTGTTCACTCTCTGTTGTGCTTTTGCTCTGCTGACCTTTGGCTGGTATGTGTGAGCGCTGCGATCTGCAGAGCTTGCTCACACACACTACTTCAATTGTGTGCAGAGGAAATTTTGCCGCGCTCTTATCTGCACTCTTTTTTCGTCCGTTGCTTTGTGTGGGTGCATCGTTCGCTCCTTAATGACTTTATTTGAATTGCGCGCCAAAAAAAAACAGCCGCTTGCTATCTGATTATGTTTGCCTGGTATTTTAGCGTCAAAATTTCCGATTTTAGTACTGCGATTTTAGTCACTGCCTCTGCAGAGTTCAAAGGTCATTTTTATTTGAAATTTTAACAGCCTGCTGCCTATTTCAGCTTGCCTGTTTATTATTTTCTCACTTTCAAACTTAACGGAAATTTCGAATGTGTTGCATCTTACTGTGTTTTTCTTTTCGTCTGAGAATTCAACTGGGTATTTTTGTTTACCAGCTGTAATACCAGGCGAACAGAACTTTCAGTAGATCGCGAAGCACTAAATCAAATTTAAACACACCCAAGGACAGAAACATAAATAACATTTTGCTCAATTAAGGAAAATTAAACTTTATACATATATTTTTTCAGGACTTAGATCGCTTTTTAAAAATGGTACAATAACTTATAATAAATATAAATACAAATTCCTAATAAATGCATCTTTTACATTTATTCTACCTTCAAAATTGAATTCTCAAGATGTTTCCAGTCACTTTTGTAAATAAATGCTTTAAATAAACTGCAAATTTTAGACTTGATTTAATTAAACTACGGCTTAATTGCATTACAAAACGTTGCTCGACTCAGGTAGTAAATGTTTAAGCTAAAATAAATTACACACAATTTTAATCAATTGTAATTTAGATTGATGGGAGACATGCAGAGACATGTTTAGACATGAAAGGTTTCATTTGGAGGGAAATGTCTCAAATACAATGCGTACATTGAACACACAACAGGCTATAAATAATTTTTTAATACATTCCAAGTCGTCTAACAACAATCACGGCAATAAAATCAGAATCACACTCCCACACACCCACATGCACACACCCACGCACACACATACACAATGCGGTTGCCAAGTTTAATGGATTGACTTTTTTGGTACAGCTTTTTTGTGGTCAAAACGGATCAGCTGTCACCTGGTCCCAAAACTGTTGCCCAATTCGCTTTCATTTCGAAACTGCCGACCTATGTAGGACCTATTAGACCTCTCTCGCTCTCTCTCCTACGCTTGACCCTACAGTAAAACCTCCTACAGTTCTCCCTCTTCAATTTATATTGCTGTTGATTGTGTCAAGTGATTTCTGGCTTGGCTTAAACAGACTAACCCAATGCTGCCTAAAACCAATCAATTCAATACAGTGGGCAAACTGCCACGCCTTTCTACACCCACACGCACACCCACACCCACGCCGACACACACATTTACGACTGCTGTCTGTATAATTTTTGTGCACTTTTGCATCACCAAACAAACTCAATTAAAAAGTCTGTCTAAAAAAAATCGCAAAAATATTTACTGTAAACTTGCCCGACTACTGCTCTGAACTACGACTATATGAACATCGTGAAACATAGATACATATAGACAGACACACTCACACACAAACATAGAAAGAGGCACAAAGTGCAGGCGTTTAAAACCAACAAATAAAAAATGCAAGCAAACAAGGCAACCAAATGGCAATTGGGCAGCTTCAACAGCTGCAAAAAAATACACACACGCATATACACACAGAATCAGATAGGGTATGCACGACTGCTGGTGGAGTAGTGTGGGCAGTGGGTGGTCAGACAAAACGATGCTGGTGTCGAGTAAGCTACGGCAATAGTTGTTTTTCGTGCCAGCACCAGTTGAAATTATGACGTGCCGGAGTTCTGGCCAAAGCCTCGATAGAGTGCTGCACGTGAGGTGAGCATTTTGTGGGTGGCTTTTTGTAACGTTTTCTCTTTTCTTTTAACTACCCGTTAGGCAGAGAGAAAGAAAGGGTATGGTAAGGGTGCCTCTAAAAACTACTGAAACTTGGTGACCATTGAATAAATTCCACACTTGAATCAATCAGCATACTTTATTACACTAAGATGGGTTACACATAACCAAAGTTTTAACTTTTTAAAGTGTTCACTCAGCACCTAAAAGTATGCTGTATTTGGCAAAACAAGGTAACAGGTATTCCACAGTCGACGTTTTCACTACCTTCGATTCTTTTTTTTTTTGCATAAGTGCACGCAACATTTGCGTGATGCTCACCAAAAAGAAGAAGCAGCAAAGAGAAAGAAAATAAAACGTAGCTAGCAAACTACGCAAACTGCACACATACACTCTCACACACACAGCAAGTGCTGAGCACATATTTGAAAAGGAAAATACGTGGCCAACTGTGGGTATCCCATATATGTATGTGGGTACCACTATGCTGTCTCTTTCTACCCCCTCTCTCTCTCTCTCTCTCTCTTTTTATCTCTTTCTCCCTTTTATTCCTCTCACTGTTTCGCAAAGTGGCGCGAAAATTAAACGGCGCAACGTTTGGACAGAATTTTTGTTGTTGTTGTTGTTGGTTGTGCTGGTGCTGGTAGACTCGAACCGGAGCCGGACCCTTGGAGCACCGCTCGGAATTGTTGCCCCAGAGTACACTAAAAGCGCAAATTAAGTTGCCTATTTTTTATGCATCGTTGCAACAAAATTAAAACTATACACACATACATATATGTATGTGTGCCACACGAGTGTGTAGTGTGTGTAGTTCAGACATGGCAGATAGGCCAGCGAATAGTGACTAAACTAAACGTAAAGCTAAGCAAGTTAATTCCCCACGGAAATTTTTATAAAAACATAATCAATTAATGGAGCCAAAAATAAAACTTATAAAAGTGACCAGCAAAGTTGCCACATCCGCTGAAAGTTAAACAACAATTTTGCAACCTCGGTATATGTTTTAATTGTTAATCATATTGGATAAAGTTTAAACTAAAAATCATCCACAAATTCGGTATTAAAATCTGTTTATAACAAAAACGTAGTATACTTTTTAGCGCCAGCATAAATTGAAACCCGGAAAAAACTAACTTTTTAACTACTATTAATTCTTTACTTATTAAATAATAAAATCTAACACGAACAACTAACATTATTAGCTAATGTTTTACCTAAGCTTATTCTATAAAATTAAAGCTCACACAAAATCTATGAGCGTTTTGGAAAGCGAAGGAAAACTACTTGACCTGCTAATCTAGCGAAAAGCTTTGGCAAATTTTCTAGCTGTCGTCTTTTCCTACACAAATCGTAGCAAATGAAATCCTTACAAGATTCAAATCAATGCGAGACACTTGGATTCAATTTGCAAACAATTGTTATAGTTGGGTACGCAATCAAACTGGAAATAAGCAAGTTCAAACAACAAACAGCAGAGATAAGAACTGAAAGACATTGAGAGGCAGTTGGGGAGTAAGGAGTGAGAGAGAGAAATATGATGAAAGAGTAGAGAGTTAAGTAGTTGAACGTGCTGCAGTCGCAGCTGGACAGACTTAGGCAAAGTTTGTAATTACGGCTTTATACAATGCATTGGCAACTTTTCAATTAAAAACATAAATACAAATCGGAAGGACAAAGAAGAGATGGAGGGAATAGTAAGGATGCCGCAAGTGATGGCAGGAGTGAATGGCTGATTACTAGAACTGGGCAAAACATCGATACACTGAGTTTTATACAAAACAATCAACAAATGTTAAACGAAAGTCCAAATAAATTACTAATCAATAAGTCATAATTAACTTTGAAGCAAATTTGTTTCAATGTATCGAAAAAAACTAAATCTCTTTTGTGAATTATTTTGCCAGCTCTAGTGCGCACTGTGCTTCAAGAGTTTCCTATAAAAGCCATCGGATTGAGTCAACAATTACTTACTGAATGGTGATTAAAATGTTGATGCCAGAAAGCACGACCATGGGCAGCAGACAATAGCCCAGAACGGAGGCCACAGCGCCAAAGGTCACTTGGGAGCGAGTGACCATCAAGGAGAGCAGACAGTAGAAGAATATGCAGCCCATCACACCGATGCCATAGATGTACGAGAACGTAACCTTACCACTCTGAAAATGAGGAAAAAACAAGAGGAAAATCAAAGATGTTTTCACATAATCCGAGTTAAATCAAAAACAGAAAGATTATGCAATTAGGAGAAGGTTGTGAGTGTGTGTGTGTTTGAACATACCAACAGCAGGATGCCACCGAGTGTGAGACAAAAGACCAGTGGTCCAGCCATGTCCGTATCCTGGAGTATTTGTTGCTCTGTGCCGCGCAAGGGATTAAGCACGGCTAAAGTCTGAAAAGAGCAAGAAAAACAGTTGTGGGATTAAAATTATTACAACTGGGAGGGGAGAGGGGAGCAGGGCGGTCTAGGGAATCAGTGCTGCCGGAAGTTCAAGAGCAGAAAAAGTTTCAAAGACCATTACTAGATTAAAAACATTATCCAAGTTAAAAAATAAGCTACAAATTATGAGTAAATTTAAAAAATTCATATATATTTCGAATGATGTAAGTTAAGTGGCAGTTTTGGTATCGGAAAACAGCTGGTTTAACAGCTAAAAACAATTGAAGACATTTAATTTAAATAATAGCTATAAATTTGCTAAAGTGGCAGCACTGTTGGGTATAAGGAATGCCACTATAGCCTGGATTTGGATGGACAACCCATCATCATTCACAACCTGCGGCAGGACACAAACACAATTCATTTGTTCGCTCGGTTCGGTCATAAAACTGAGCCAGAATTTCCTATTTTTTTGTTTCTCTGCACAGTTGTTGCTATTTTTCCCACTCGCACTGTAGTTATGCACAGTTGTATGTGTTTGTTTGTTTGTTTGTCGGTTTGTGTGTTTTCACTCGCAGTAAAATTTGAAAAATGGAAATTGATGATAAATGATATTGCTGACCAATGGGCAGCAGAAAACAGCGGGAAATCGGATAGATTGAGGGTGTGGTGGGGCTGGAGTAAAGTAACGGGAACAGGAACAGGAGCAGCCAACGTAGCTGTCAACATGTTTGACACACGAGAATTTAGAGCAAACCAAGAAAAGCCAGAAATAAATGAAACAACCAGAAACAATACTCGATTACTTGCAACACATGTGACCCCATGGGCTCTTAAAATTGATCTCAAGCCAGAAATAAAATCCTTTTTAACAAAAGGTTCAAGTTCCTGTCAAGTCGAGTTTTTCAAATGAGAATTGTTAATGAATTTTGTGCAGAAAATTGTTTCAGGAGAAGTGTGAAAGTAAACTAATATTTATAAAAAAATACTATTTATATGTGAGGATTAAGTCCTTTAAAGCAAACTTTATTTAACCAAAAAAATTTATTTATTTTAATAATTAGCTACTTTTTTAATGAATTTTTAGCCATTTTCGCACATTGCTTCACTGCTAGATTACTGCTCAAAATTAAATAATTATAATTTTTAGAACAAAGTGTTTTTAATTGACTTTAATCCTGCCTGTGAGGCAAAGGAGAGTGGGGACTTTAATTCGATTTGGTCACACTGCTTTATTTGTAATTTATTGCGAAGCCATGTTTTATTATTATTTTTTGTTGTGTGCTGACCATTCTGCAGTACAATTTAATTAGTATTTCATTTAATTTTTATGATGGCACTGAAACTCATTAACATTTTCATTTTTCAATTAACACAAACGTAATAAATTCCACAACAAGAACAACTATTACAACGGCACAAAAAAATAGAGAGAAAGGAAGAGCGGAAAAAGGAGAGAAAAAAAATTACGCAAATTTTACAAAATGTACAAAAATGCGAGAAAAGTTGCAGCAATACGAAAGAAAAAGTTTAATTAAAAACACAAAAGTTGTTTTATTTATTTAAAAATAAAAAGCAAAAACAAAAACAATAAAATGGAAACAGAGCAATGAAAAAATATGTCTTCATTAACGACAAAACAACAAGTGCAACAATGCAAACGAGCTGCAAAACAACAAAAAAAACAACAACAAAAGTGGCAAATGGCGACGAGCAAAAGCAGCGTGCAATAAATAAATACAAAAGCGAACTGCAAAAACATTTAAATTTCAATTAAAAACCAGCGCAAAGTCGGTTGGTAAAGCTCAGCCTACAGTGTCCTCTCTCCACACCGTTTTCTCTCTCGCTCTCCCCTCTGCCCAACTGGCGGCTGCTGCCACACTGCACAAATTAGAAAACTCGAAACAAAAGCGAGGTGCGTCAAGGCAGAGGCAAAAAAATAAAGAAGAGAATGCACAAGAGAGTGAGAGCAGCAGCTGGAGTAATTGCGCATGCAAACAAAATGGAGGCAATCTTGGGGCGACCACTAAGAGAATTCCACTTCATAAATTGTGTGTGACGCAAGGGTCTAAGCAGAGTTGGTCTAAAGAGAACTCGAGTGCAAATTTAGAAGGCTGCTTACCTTTTGAAAGATATGGTTCGGATTGATGCCCAGTTCTAAAAACAAAAGAAAACAAATTAGTAAAGTCCACCTACTTTGCATGTGTGTGTGCTTACCTTCCAGCAGTGGCGGCTCATCTTCAAATTCGTTGCCAGTAGCAGCGCCACCGGCGCCGCCAGCTTGATTAAATGATTTGTCCTGTGCATAGCTATTATCTGTGTAAGCCGTTGGATCGTAGAAGCCGCCAAGTCCTTGATTAGGCGGATTACTGTATGGCGCATCGAAATTCGGTGGCACTGACGGTTGTGTGTTGTCGAAACTCTGGAAATTGCTGCAAAAAAAAGAAGACACAGTAAACAAATTGGACACTGCAAATTGCCGAAATTTCCCAACTTACAGTTCTTGGCCAAACTCTGGCATATCGAAGTTATAACTGGTATCCGTTGGCCCGGAGGCGTAGAAATCGTTGGGTCCACCAAATTGCGACATGTTTTGAAAATAAACACAATATATTTAACACAATTTATTTAGAAATATTAGTGCAACACGTCACTGACAGCGGCTGCTTGGCATTCACTGGTAACGCTGACACGTTCAGCTGGCACACGCTGTTAAGCAACTGTTAAGTAACAGTGGTGTAAAGTGCCAGCCCAAACACAATTTAAACATAGAGCGCGCGATTCAAAAAGAAACAATTTAACAATTGAATGTAAAAGAAAACTCCATGTTTGCTAATGTTAACATTCATAATACATTTTTTATTTGTAGTTTCATTTGTAACACGCACAAAAGTAATTATTTATAAGGTTTATATATATGAATTTTTGGACTACATAGTTATTGCGTTGTTTTTTTTTTTGGTTTCTCTTTTTAGGTAAAGTTCTATAATATATAATAATATTATAATTTCATATTTTATTTAACACGTTGGCAAAAAACATTAAATAAATTGTTAGTAGTAGTGTGTTGATACAGTTATAATGTACGTAGAGAACACAATTATTAGATAACTTTACGATTTCGATTCACGAATTTAAATTTTCATTTTACTAACAATAATAAAAATAGTAGCTGGTGAATTACAATAATTATATACGTATACATATATAACAAACATATAGATAGTGTATATATGTGTGTGTGTTTGTGTGTTCCTGTTCTTGTGTGTTATTTATATGGCTGGACAACATCCACTTGCGTTATTGGCTAATTATTGTTCAACTTGTTCTAAAAATCTCATTTCGTTTTTGTTTTTGGGTTCAACTTTATGCCCAAAAAGTCCAGCCTGACGCAAATTTGTTCTAAACTGTTTAGCTTAAAAATAAAATAGTTTTTTTTTTGTGTTTATCCTTCAAATATCTTATTATGCATTATGTATATATGACTAGCTTGATGGGGGAATTCGAATAATAACCTAACTTTGGTTACTTATTTCGCTTTGGTTTTGGATTTGCTTTTTTTGGTATTTTTTCTTGTTTTTTTCTTTGGTATTTAGCTGCTTAGTCCTCCAGATTTCGGAAGGCTTGCTGCAGATCCTCGTACAGCTGATCGTAGTCCGCCTTGATCTTCTGCTCGCCATCCTTAACGGGATCCTGTTCAGGGGAGAGAAGGGAGTTTTAAAACTTTCCTCTTTCGAGGTTTATCTGAACTCACCTTGAACTTCATGGAGGAGAGCTGGTACATAATGCCACCCATGGACTCTCTGATGGTGTTCCATGTGATTTTGTTGTCCGACTGGGCCGTAGACTCCACTGCATGTCGAGCCGTCTCATAGAAGGCCAGGATATTCCTCAGCATGCCAACGGTTTTGTAAAAGGGACACACACGATCATAGGGAGAATACGAATTCTGTTGCAAGAAGTCATCCTTGAGTAGCTTGGCCACCTCAAGTGTCACTTTGTCAGTCTCGGCAAGCGATGCCTTGCCCACAAGTTGCACAATCTCCGACAGATCCTCTTCCTCCTGCAGAATCTCCTTGACCTTGGTACGCAGTGGCACAAATTCAGGGAAGTTCTTGTCGTAATATTCATCCAGAGCACGCATGTATTTGGAATAGGAGATGAGCCAGTTGATCGAGGGGAAATGTTTGCGCTGGGCCAGCTTTTTGTCGAGACCCCAGAACACTTGCACAATACCCAGAGTGGCAGAGGTCACGGGATCGGAGAAATCACCACCAGGAGGCGACACAGCACCGACAATGGAGACCGATCCCTCACGCTCGGGGTTACCCAAGCACTTGACGCGTCCAGCGCGCTCATAAAAGGTAGCCAGACGGGCACCCAAGTATGCTGGGTAGCCAGAATCCGCAGGCATCTCAGCCAGACGTCCGGAGATTTCACGCAAGGCCTCGGCCCAACGGGAGGTAGAATCAGCCATCATGGCCACATTGTAGCCCATGTCACGGAAGTACTCGGACAACGTGATGCCCGTGTAGATGGAAGCCTCACGAGCAGCCACCGGCATGTTGGAGGTGTTGGCCACCAAAGCGGTACGCTTCATGATAGACTCGACGACGCCATCGATTTCACAGGTGAGTTCTGGGAAATCTCGCAACACTTCGGACATTTCATTGCCACGCTCGCCGCAACCGACGTAGATGATGACGTCCGAGTTGGAGTACTTGGACAGAGCCTGGGGGTTTAATAGGGAATGAGTAAATATCCACTGAACTGACTCAATTCATGACTTACCTGGGAGATGACAGTTTTGCCACAACCGAAGGCACCGGGAATGGCTGTTGTGCCGCCCTGCACACAGGGGAAGAGCGAGTCTAGGACACGTTGTCCCGTGAACAGTGGATGATTCGCCGGCAGCTTCTCTGTGCAAGGACGTGGCTGACGCACTGGCCACACCTGAAGCATTGTATGTTTCGTAATCTCGCCATCGAATTCCGTTTCCAGCACCACATCCTCCAGATTATAGTTGCCAGCTGGTGCAATATACCGCACGGTACCCTTGGCCCTGGGATGCACAATCATGCGCTGTTTGACCAGTGTGTTCTCGTGGACAACACCGTAGAGATC
This sequence comes from Drosophila dunni, assembly GCA_018152125.1. Lineage (NCBI taxonomy): Eukaryota > Metazoa > Arthropoda > Insecta > Diptera > Drosophilidae > Drosophila > Drosophila dunni. The sequence goes on along the minus strand of JAECXC010004138.1, from coordinate 13,590,682 downwards.
ACCACCGGTGATGTGGGAACCAACGCGCACATTCAACGGGTTGAAGTCCCACATGGTATCGCGAGCCAGAGCTGGTGTGTTCACACCCTTTGGTATATATATGGAGCTTGTCATGATGCCAATGTCCCGCAGTGGACGCTGAATACCGTCGAAGATGCTGCCCATGATACCAGGTCCCAGTTCGACGGAAAGAGGTTTGCCCGTACGCAGCACGGGATCACCGACTGTGACCCCTGAGGTTTCCTCGTATACCTGAATGGTGGCCATGTCGCCCTCTAGACGAATGATCTCTCCCACGAGCTCATAGTAGCCAACACGCACCAGCTCGTACATAGCAGAGCCGGACATGCACTCGGCAGTGACGACTAAAAGATAGAGGGATGAAGGGGAAAAGTTATTCACGGGAGGTCAGCGAGAAGGTCAAAGGTGACGTCTTACCTGGCCCAGAGACGGCATAGACGCGTCCATATTCGGACTCGCGCTCCTCGTCTTTCATTTTCCTCAGGTTCGACATGTTTGAGGTGCGTTCGATACAACTGCAAACGTTTCAAAATCGATTACTGCAACGATAAATGATAGAAAAACATAAATCGATAATACACACACATGCATACACGTATATATGCATGTAAAAGTTTTTCCTGCTTATGCTAAGCCGACGTTTTGAAATTGATTTATTGAAAAAATTACGAAATTTGTATAAAACTAAAAAAAAAAAGTTTGCACTGATCAGATTATTACAAGTGTTTTTATAATAGAAAATCATTCTATCCTTTTCGTCAAACACATAAATACATTAAATTCGCACGCTTCTTTTTGTTGCAGCAAACAAAAAAAAAACAACTAAAAGCAAATGAGAAAAAAACGAAGAAAAACTATGTAGATGGCGCTGCAATGAGCAGCTGCCTGGCAGCAGGAAAGCAAGCAAGCGAGCAAGCAGCCCCCAGTGAAAGCTTCATACCCCCTCTTTCAACACAACGATCGATTTTTCACACACATGAGATTTTTCCACACTCGCTGCCGACGAACGACAGTTAAATTGCGTTACTTTTAAATATTAACGTCTCACAACGCACCACTGCATTAGTTTTAAACATTTTGCAGCATTTTAATCATTGGTTTTCTTGTTTTTCCAATGAAAGTATTATAGTTTTTCTGGTTGGAAAATTGCTTTTACTCACATTTGTTTTAGCTCTTATGAAAATTCTCAGCAGACTGAGTTTTCTTTTTTGCAGATTGGCAGCTCCATACAATTTTCCAATACATTGAATGACATGTTTATCGATTATTTTTCAGGCAGGACAATCGAAATGCTGTTAACATTCCTGTCATTAACAAACCATCTTAATATATGGAATTTTTTATGCAATTAATAAAAACATGTTACCTACCTATTATGTTGAGAAATAAAAAAGGAAAATACGCTTATCAATATATTTCTAATTGATTTTAAAGTACTTTTATAGTCTCCAACTGTCAACTTTATTGCGTATCACAAAAAAAATAACAAAATGTTAATACTTGTTGATGTAAATGAATAAAGTCTGCTGGCAATCAATCAGACGTAAATATTTTAGGAAGAATACACTAAGCTAAAAGCCAAAACAATATCAAAATGAGTTAATTTTAGATTCTCAATCTACCCTTGGTCTACAATACAGAAAGCTAGCGAATGTACACCGAGCATAACTTGCGAACCATCGATGATGGCAGCGATGAATCGATTTACAAGCTATCGCTATCTACGGTGTTAAGTAAATGTTTTTTCACATCTCTACTACCTTATCCGCTGCAAAACAAACTCGGAGCAAAACAGGGGACAGAAAATACTTTTTGTGATCAGAATAGCATAAAATCCAATTGTTTTGCCATTGAAACGCAACAGCGCAATCCAAACATGTGAAATTAACCAACGCCAGCAGCGGATTATTGCATTAAGTGCCCAGATCGTAACCAGAAACCCGGGGCAAGCGAATTATAACCTCAAAGTCTAACAACTGGACGCGGGGTGCACCTGCTTGAATTTTCAGGTCAGGCACAAGAAAAAACACCCAAACGCCCCGCGCATCTAATAACTGGAAGTGCAACAGCAACAACAACAACATGTCGACATCCTCAATTGTGCAACAGTTCGTTAACGGACTCAAATCCCGCAATCGCAATGTACAGAACAAGGCAGCGCAGGATTTATTCATGTACGTTAAGACGGAGCTGCGGGAAATGTCACAGGAAGAATTGGTGCAATTCTTTGAGGAGTTCGATCATCACATCTTCAACATGGTCAATGCCACGGACATAAACGAGAAAAAAGGCGGCGCACTGGCTATGAGTGAGCAAACTAAAAATCTATTTAAATAAATACTATATTGTTGTGTCTTTTAGAGTGCCTCATAAGCGGCGATGGTCCCATTACACGCAAGGGCATCTCGCCGTATCTGAATCGGCTTCGAGATCTGTTGCTCATCAATGACGTGAGCGTAATGGAAATCGCCGCTCGCTCGCTGGTCAAATTGGCCAATATGCCTGGCTCTAAGGGCGCCGAATCCTTTGACTTTGACATCAAGAAGGCCTTCGAGATGCTCAGCGGCGACAGACAAGAAGTAAGATCACACCAACTTTATGATAAACACTTACTTAATTAGTTCTACTTGTAGTATCGCCGTCACGCTGCGGTCTTCATACTGAGGGAATTGGCCATAGCGCTGCCAACGTACTTCTACCAGCAAATCCTTACCTTCTTCGAGCACATCTTCAACGCCATCTTCGATCCCAAGCCGGCGATACGTGAATCCGCTGGAGAGGCACTGCGTGCAGCTCTAATTGTCACCGCACAGCGTGAGAACACAAAGCAATCGAGCGAGCCACAGTGGTACAAGATCTGTTATGACGAGGCAAGCAGCAGTTTCCACATGGACACAGCTGCGGGCAAAGAGCAAAAGGGCATGACACGTGATGACCGCATCCACGGTGGTCTCATTGTCTTCAATGAGCTCTTTCGCTGCGCCAATGCCAGCTGGGAACGTCGCTATACGGCACTGAAGCAGCTCTTTCCCATACCGCACAACAATAAGTTCCTGGAGACGAATAGCAGCTCGTCCAGTGTGGGCAGTCAGTTGGCCACCATAGTGCCACGCCTCAAAGTGCCCTTTGTGGATAAGGCCGGCAGCACACAGATGCACCTTGAGGGCGAACCACACGGCGGCCTGACCAGCAACAAACTCAGCAATGTGAGTTACTTAATCCTATCCAGAAATCAAGTTTATTCTGTTTCTTTTTTAGCAAATTGTTTTGGAGTCAGCTTACGCCCATGAGATACTCAAGGAGCACTTCATAACCATCTGTGACAATGTGCTGGAGCAACGTACTTCCAAATCGGTTTATGTGCAGCAATCCCTCCTCCACATACTGCCCCGTTTGGCAGCCTTCAATCGTGAGGTATTTGTGAGCAAATATCTAAAGATTTGTGTGGATCACTTGATGGGCATCCTGCGTGGCAAGGAGAAGGATCGAAATGTAGCTTATGTCACATTTGGTTTCATTGCTGTCGCCGTGCAGAACGACATTGAGCCGCATCTGAAGAATCTTATGGTTAGCATTAAGCAATCCCTGCCAGCTAAGGATTTGTCCAGTAAACGAAAGCCAGTAGATGCTGCTGTCTTTGCCTGCATCACTCTACTCGCCCATGCGGTGCAGTCACAAATCGAGGCGGATGTCAAGGATATACTCGAACAGATGTTCCACACGGGCTTGAGTCCAGCGCTGACAGTATGCCTGCGTGAGCTGGCCGAGAATGTGCCGGAATTGAAGTCGGCCATAACGGATGGCCTGATCGGTGTGCTCTTCCAGGTGTTGATGAACAAGCCCTCGTCCATGCCGTACGCCACAATGCCACAGATCAATATCGATACTTCCCTCATGCTGCAGACGGCGGATAGTGCCACCATTGTGCTGGCACTGCGAACACTGGGCACCTTCAACTTTGAAGAGCAGAATATGCTGGACTTTGTGCAGCGGTAAGTCTTAAGCTGCTAATGCCAATCCTGCCGCGAAATGTTAACTTATTCCTCGCCTTTACAGCTGCGCGGATGTATTCATTTTCCATGAGCAGCAGGAGATTCGTCTGGAGGCGGTGCGGAGCTGCACGCGACTGCTCAAGCTTGCCGTGCTCTCGGCGGACAGCATGGAGACCTCCAGGACACTCAGCGACACCGTGTCCCATGTAATCGAACGCCTTTTGGCTGTGGCCATCACCGATGTGGACTGCAATGTGAGAATCCGCATACTCCGTTCTCTGGACGAGACATTTGATGGCAAATTGGCACAACCGGAGTCCTTGAATGCTTTGTTCATCACACTGCACGACGAGATCTTCGAGATACGGGAACTGGCCATGGTGACCATTGGACGACTGTCCTCCATGAATCCCGCTTATGTGATGCCCAAGCTCAGAACTACCATGATTGAGCTGCTGACGGATCTGAAGTACTCCGGCATGAGCCGGAACAAGGAGCAGAGTGCACGCATGTTGGATCATCTGGTGATGAGCACACCACGTCTCATCTCCTCCTACATGAATCCCATACTTAAAGCCCTCGTGCCGATGCTCCACGAGCCAGAGTCCAATCCCGGCGTAGTGCTGAACATATTGCGCACCATTGGTGATCTAGCTGAGGTCAATGGTGGCTCCAGTGAGATGGAATTGTGGGCAGATGAGCTGCTCTCCATACTACTCGAAATGCTGGGCGATGCCGGCAGTCCTGACAAACGGGGTGTGGCACTGTGGACGCTGGGACAACTGATTAGCGCCACGGGTCGTGTGGTTAGTCCGTATCACAAATACCCCGTGCTAATTGATATACTCATCAATTTCCTGAAGACGGAGCAGCGTCGCTCGATACGCCGTGAAACGATACGTGTGTTGGGTCTGCTGGGAGCCATGGATCCGTACAAGCACAAGATGAACAAGGGCTTGATCGACAGCCAGAAGGACAACGTGCTCATTGCCTACTCCGATGGCAAGTCCGACGAGAGTCAGGACATTTCCACCGCCGAGTTGCTGGTGAACATGGGCAACGCCCTCGATGAATACTATCCGGCTGTGGCCATAGCTGCGCTGATGCGTATTCTACGTGATCCGACGCTGAGTCGTCGACACACGAGTGTCGTGCAGGCGGTGACCTTCATCTTCCACACGCTGGGCATCAAGTGTGTGCCTTATCTGGCCCAGGTGCTGCCCAATCTGCTGGACAATGTGCGCACAGCGGACAATAACCTGAGGGAATTTTTGTTCCAACAATTGGCCATTTTGGTGGCCTTTGTGAAGCTGCACATCATCAGCTACATGGATGACATCTTCAAGCTGATCAAGGAATTCTGGACAATCAATTCCCCGCTCCACTCGACGCTCATCAATCTGATTGAACAGATTGCGGTGGCGTTGGGCTGTGAGTTCCGGGATTACTTGGCCCAACTCATACCACAGATTCTACGTGTGCTTCAGCATGACAACTCCAAGGATCGACTGGTCACACGTCGCCTGCTGCAGGCACTCCAGAAGTTTGGCAGCACTTTGGGTTACTACCTGCCGCTCATTGTGCCTCCGATTGTGAAGCTCTTCGACTCACCGTATGTGCCCCAACAGGTGTCTCTGGTCGCACTGGAGACCATCAATAATCTGGCCTGTCAGCTGGACTTTAGTGACTTCTCCTCCCGCATCATTCACCCCCTCGTGCGGGTACTGGACACAGAGCCCGAACTAAGGGATCAGGCCATGATCACGTTACGTTCGTTGGTCAAGCAGCTGGGCAAGCGTTACCTGGTCTTTGTGCCCATGGTGACGCGGGTGATCCAAAAGCATCGCATACTGGACATTGACTACGAGAAGCTGCTCACACGCATCCAATCTAATAGCACCTTGCCAGATGTTTGTGGCATAGGATTTGGTCTGGGTTTTGGCGGGGATTTCAATCAGCGGCAGTTCAATGAACCCTTCGTCATCGACAGCAACAATAGCAATAACCTCAAGGTGTCCACGACGGCATTGAGAACCGCCTGGCAGGTGACACGTCTGGTGTCCAAGGACGACTGGGTGGAGTGGCTTAAACGTCTGTCGATTGGTCTGCTCAAGGAGTCGCCATCGCATGCGTTGCGTGCCTGCTGTGTGCTGGCCCAGGACTACGATACACTGTTGAGGGATCTGTTCAACGCCGCCTTCATTAGCTGCTGGACGGAGTTGTCGCCGGAACACAAGCATGAGCTGACGCAGTCCTTGATTCAGGCACTACAGATCACCGACATGCCCGAGATCACACAGACCATACTCAATCTGGCCGAGTTCATGGAGCACTGTGATCGTGATCCCATACCCATAGAAACACAACTCCTGGGCACCCGAGCCATGGCCTGTCGTGCCTATGCCAAGGCCCTACGCTACAAGGAGGAGGAGTTTGTGCTGCGCCAGGATGCACATGTCTTTGAGTCCCTTATCCTCATCAACAACAAACTGCAGCAGCGGGAGGCAGCGGAGGGCTTACTCACCACGTACCGGAACACCGCCAATGAGCTGAATGTACAAGGTCGTTGGTATGAGAAGCTGCACAACTGGGATCAGGCACTGCGTCACTACCAATACAATCTGAGCGTGGACAGCACCGATCTGGAGGCACGTCTGGGTCACATGCGCTGCCTAGAGGCACTCGGGGACTGGTCCGAGCTGAGCACGGAGTGCAAACAGGAGTGGCCCAACTTTAGCAACGAGGCCAAGTCCAGGGCCAGTCCCTTGGCGGCGGTGGCTGCCTGGGGTCTGCAGGATTGGCAGGTCATGCAGGAGTATGTGCGCTGCATTCCAGTGGACACCCAGGATGGCAGCTACTATCGTGCTGTGCTTGCCGTGCATCACGATAGGTTTGAGATTGCCCAGGCGCTGATTGACAAGACGCGAGATTTACTGGACACCGAACTGACCTCCATGGCGGGTGAATCCTATGAGCGTGCCTACGGTGCCATGGTCTGTGTCCAGATGCTCGCTGAGCTGGAGGAGGTGATTCAGTACAAGCTGATACCGGAGCGTCGGGAGCCCCTCAAGGCCATGTGGTGGAAGCGTCTGCAGGGTGGACAGCGTCTGGTTGAGGATTGGCGTAGGATCATTCAGGTGCATTCGTTGGTGGTGCGTCCCCATGAGGATATACACACCTGGCTCAAGTATGCCAGTTTGTGCCGCAAGAGTGGCTCCCTCAACTTGTCGCACAAGACGCTGGTCATGCTGCTGGGCAAGGATCCGAAGCTGGCGCCGCACGAGTCGCTGCCCTTCAATCAGCCGCAGGTTACCTATGCCTATACCAAATATCTGGCTGCCTCCAATCAACTCCAACTGGCCTACGATCAGCTGAGGCACTTCGTCAACACCTACACCTACACACACCTGAACTGTCTGCCGCCGGAGGCACAGACTAAACAGGATCAGCGTCTGATGGCCCGTTGTCACCTGCGTCTGGCCACCTGGCAGAACAAGCTGGACCCGGAGGCAGTTCAGGGTGCCCTCGAATCGTTTGAGAAGGCTACCAGCTATGATCCCAGCTGGTACAAGGCGTGGCATCTGTGGGCGTACATGAACTTCAAGCAGGTGAAACAGGCGCCCACTTCAGCGGTGCCAGGAGCTGGACAGGACAGCGAGCATGTGATCAATTATGCCGTGCCAGCGGTTCAAGGATTCTTCCGTTCCATTAGTCTGATACGGGGCAACTCTTTGCAGGACACACTGCGTCTGCTGACGCTCTGGTTCGACTATGGCCACCATGGGGAGGTCTACGAGGCGGTGCTCTCGGGCACGAAACGAATTGAGATTAACACCTGGCTACAGGTCATACCACAGCTTATTGCACGCATTGATACACATCGCAAGCTGGTGGGACAACTGATCCATCAGTTGCTCATGGACATTGGCAAGAATCATCCACAAGCTTTGGTCTATCCACTGACGGTGGCCTCCAAATCCGCCTCGTTGGCCAGAAAGAATGCCGCCTTCAAGATCCTCGACTCCATGAGGAAACACTCGCCGACGCTGGTGGAGCAGGCGGTCATGTGCAGCGAGGAGCTCATACGGGTGGCCATACTCTGGCACGAGCAGTGGCACGAGGGTCTAGAGGAGGCATCCCGTCTCTACTTTGGAGATCACAATGTGCGCGGCATGTTTGACATACTGGAGCCACTGCATGCCATGTTGGATCGCGGCCCACAGACACTCAAGGAGACCTCCTTCTGGCAGGCCTACGGTCGGGAGTTGACGGAGGCGCATGAGTGGACGCAACGCTACAAGAACTCGTCGGTGCTCATGGACTTGGATCGTGCCTGGGACATTTACTATCATGTCTTTCAGAAGATCTCGCGTCAGTTGCCTCAACTGACATCGCTGGAGCTGCCTTATGTGTCGCCCAAGCTGATGACGTGCAAGGACTTGGAGTTGGCTGTACCCGGCTCTTATAATCCCGGCCAGGAACTGATACGCATTAGTCACATCAAGAACAACTTGCAAGTGATCACCTCCAAGCAGCGTCCTCGCAAGCTATGCATACGCGGCTCAAATGGCAAGGACTACATGTATCTACTGAAGGGTCACGAGGATCTGCGGCAGGACGAACGTGTGATGCAGCTCTTCTCGCTGGTCAATACACTGCTACTCGATGATCCCGACACGTTCCGCCGCAATTTAGCCATTCAACGCTATGCGGTGATACCGCTAAGCACAAACTCTGGACTCATTGGCTGGGTGCCACACTGTGATACACTCCACACACTGATCCGTGACTATAGGGACAAGAAGAAGGTGCCACTAAATCAGGAGCATCGCACCATGTTGAACTTCGCTCCGGACTACGATCATCTGACGTTGATGCAAAAGGTTGAGGTGTTTGAATATGCTCTGGGTCAGACCCAGGGCGATGATCTGGCCAAGCTGCTGTGGCTGAAGTCACCGTCTTCAGAGCTGTGGTTCGAGCGAAGGAATAACTACACACGCTCCCTGGCCGTCATGTCCATGGTGGGCTATATACTCGGCCTGGGTGATCGGCATCCCTCGAATCTTATGTTGGATCGCATGAGTGGCAAGATTTTGCACATTGATTTCGGTGACTGCTTCGAGGTGGCCATGACACGTGAAAAGTTCCCAGAGAAAATCCCATTCCGCCTGACGCGTATGCTCATCAAGGCCATGGAGGTCACGGGCATCGAGGGCACCTACCGTCGCACCTGTGAGAGTGTCATGCTGGTGCTGCGCAGGAATAAGGATTCATTGATGGCAGTGCTCGAAGCCTTTGTCTACGATCCGCTGCTCAATTGGCGTCTACTCGATGTGGACAAGAAGGGTAACGACACCGGCTCCACAACAGCTTCCACGGCGGGCACAACAGCAGCTGGAGCCAATGGTGGCAGCTTAAGTAATTCCCCCGAGCAGGAGTCACTGCTGCAGGGTAATCCCAATCCCATGGCCAAGTCCAAGACCTACGAAACCCAACAGATGCACACGGCGGGACTGAATTATGCGGATGTGACCAGCACCAAGGCGAGCATGGTTATACAACGTGTGGATCGTAAGCTAACCGGCACCGATTTCCAGACCAAAGACGGGGTCACCGAGCAGCAGCAGGTGGAGCTGCTCATCCAGCAGGCGACCAACAACGAGAACCTCTGTCAGTGCTACATTGGTTGGTGTCCCTTCTGGTAAAGAACAGGACCAACACCAGACACCAGACTGAGCCACAAGATGAATGAATTGCAGTTACAATTACAACTATTAAATGTATAATTTATATATATATATTATATAATATTATATTAGAAATACGCTTTATTAAACATTATTGTAAATTCCCAAAAGAAAACGATTTTAATTTGAATTTTACACTGAATTGTGGACTGTAAACAAAAAGTTTTGTGTGAATTTTCAGGCTAATAGAAAATCTCAACTCAAATCGCGTTTTTAAGCAACATAAACTTTAACATTTTTATATAAATTATTGCAATACAAAGTTTCAAGTTGCGGAGCAGGAAACCAAAGAAAAAGTAACTAAATCCTAAAGCTGCATACACATATAGAGCTATATATATATATATAAATGTTAATAAGTTGTTGTACGAGATATCGGTAGACACTAAAACTGCACATTAAACTATTTATGGGTTTTGTTTTGCTTTCTTTTTTTTTTTGTAGGTTTTTATCGTTTATGTTGTATCCCCTGGCTCCCAATCCTGCTATAACCCTAAAGTCTTTAGCTATTGTTATTCTGCCGCTTGCCCCGTTGCTCCTTGCGCCAGGCATCAATGCGCTGCTTCAGCTCTAGATTAGTCACCAGCATGTCCTCGGTGAGATGCTGACGATTGAATGGATCTGTGCAGCTGTTGAGCAGATGCCTTGTGATGATGGCACGATCCATTACGGTGCCCGAGGGCAGCACTACCGGATCGGACATGAGTGTGTCCATGAGCGGATCCTTGAACTCGTCGGGCGCATCGGCGCATTCATCCTCAGTCTGTTGATTGGAAACTGTAGGCAGAAAAATAAGCAACAGTTTTAGAAAACGAATAGGAAATGGTTTAAAATCCAATCAAGCTCACCATAAATCTCGTGGGCACGTTGGGTGAGCGCCTTGAAGCGTTCCACCTCCACACCCGAGCGCAGTGCTAATCTTTTGATGCGCGATGCGGCTTCGTTGCAGATTTGCAGATCAAATGAACGCTCATCGGCGGCCAATGCCTGAGCGAATCTATCACAGTCCAAATGGAGATATATATCAAAGATCTGGGCCAATAAGCTGCGTGGCTCCCAGCCATATTTGGTTGGATTCTTCACTTTCAAATCGTTGCACTTGGGTCCAGCTAATTGCTTAAGATTAAAGTTCAGCATCGAACTGAGACGATCCACAAGCTCGGCGCGCATGAAAGGCTCCTTGATGTCGCTCTAAAAATAAAAGAGTTGAGATTAATTCCTTTTCAACCCATAGCTACTTTCTACTCACCGTAAGATAGTGAAATAGGTCCACAGTTTCGCGGGCCAGTGTTAAGTAGGAACGGCACTGCCGCTCGTCTGTGGCCAATTGGGTGAGACGGCTCTGCTGCTGCTCGGCACTCATGCCGCTCCAGGTTTGTATGTCGGACATTAGCTGTTGTGTTAAGTGAATCCGCTTGAGATTCTCGAGGCATTCGTCGAGCAAAAATGTTGTATCATTCATCAGCATATTGACAAACTTAACAAACTGATTTCCCTGCCGCGACTCACAGATGACGGCCTGACGATGTATGGGATTCTCCCACATGGATTTGAACAGATGGCTAATATGGTATCTGCAAGCAAGAGTCAACGATTTTTAATAAGTTAAAAACATTAAAATAGATTCGTGGGTCTTACCTTATGGTAAACTTATCATAAAACTCAGTGCTTTGGCCTGTGGTCTCCACGTCCACATAGAAACGCATCAAGGCGCTGACGAGCGCATTCTGTGCCAGCTCATGGTTCCACATCTACAAGGGCAATACAAAATATATATAAGTAAGGGAACGTTTCAAAGAAAACAACCAAAATTCAACAAAAGGAATACAACTACATGGTCTAAAAAAGTCTGCTCACTACACTGCAAACATTTCATGCCAAGTCTTCACATTTCCAAGCCAAACAATCGTATAAACGTGGTAAGATTTACGTGCCATTTATGTGTCTTATCACCTACCGCTGTATTTACCGAATTAGCTGGCTTCAGGGAGAACACGAACATGACCTCGACCAGTTTGGCAGTCACATACGGGTTCTTGATGAGATGCGAGGCACAGACGCAGGTCAGCAGCCATGTGATGATTGAATGATCGATGCCCTGTCTTATGTCCACATTGGCATGCTGCATTGCAAACAATATGAACTCGGCGATATCATCGATATACCATTCGGGCAGTGCAGAAAATGCATCAGTCGGTTTTAGCTGCTGCACTGGCAGCTTTGAGATGAAAGGTCCCTCGATGGGACGTCCCTCAAATTGATAGAGCATAAATTCACACACAGTTGAATAGAATTCAGTGCAACGTTGCAATAGCGCCGGATCTAGCAAAGTTATCTCACTGCAGGTCTTGGAGCTTTTAAAGAAAACAATTAAACTTTAGGCTACTATATATTTTGGCCATTTAAGTCAAAATCGTACCGATTTAGTTTACGTAGCTGCTTCTCCCAACGCTCCTTGAACTGATTGTTCCGATTGGCATAGCGGGAGTTCTCCCAATGTGGCTTAGTGCGATCCAGTTCATCTATGAGCTTCTGCAGTTCCTTGATGGCTCGCACCTTTTGGCGATAACGTTGAATGGCCGGCAAGTAGCCCAAATGATGAGCCTGTAGGGTTAGGAACCAACATTGTGTCTGGAAATTTACATTTTCCGCCGGTGTTGAAAATGCACGGGCTACAAAACTTTTGTATTCCTCCTCGCTATAGCGTATCTTGGTGTCCTGCTCAATGTTGACCAACGAATTGTTATAATAGTGAAAATTTGGATCGATACGATCGAGTTTTATCTTAACCGACAGCTGTTGCAGTACACTCATCAAATTGATCACAAAACCATCGCGAGCGAGCAACTTTTCATCACTGGCAAACTGAACACGTCGATCATTGTGACGCAGGATTTTGGCCACATATTCCAAAGTCTTGGGACGACTGCTGGCGTTAACACAAAGCGAGTGAAAAACTGTGTGCATGTGAGTGCGCATCGAGTGCAGTTCCTGCAAAGGGAAAAAATACATTAGTGTTAACCAGTAAAGAAAGAAAATCTTTTTTAAGGCAAAGACTAAAACACTCTTGCAGCTTAATGCTGTTTACGACGGCTAAAAAGCTACTGATTTACTCTGAGCGACAACTAAGTTCTTAAGGCTAAGCCACACACACAAACCATCGTCAACGCTGTGTGTGTAAATCGAGCACTGCCGCAGAGCCAAGTCCTAAGCTCTCTGCTGTGGCTGTGTTAGTGAAAACAGCTTAGAGGCAGAGCCTAGGCAGAGCTACGCTCTCTGTGCATGTGAGAGCAGTAGCAGCAGAGGCAGAGCTAAGCTCTGTGCATGTGAGAGCAGTGGCGGCAGAGCTAAGCTCTGTGCATGTGAGAGCACTGGCGGCAGAGACAGAGCTAAGCTCTGTGCATGTGAGAGCAGTGGCGGCAGAGGCAGAGCTAAGCTCTATGTGCATCTGAGAGCAGTGGCGGCAGAGGCAGAGCTAAGCTCTGTGCATGTGAGAGCAGTGGCGGCAGAGCTAAGCTCTGTGCATGTGAGAGCAGTGGCGGCAGAGGCAGAGCTAAGCTCTCTGTGCATCTGAGAGCAGCGTACAGGCAGAGGCAGAGCTAAGCCTTTTGCTGTCTGCCTCTCTCTGACGTTCATTACAAATTTGAGAGCAGCGCAGAGGCAGAGTTTTAGCTCCCTGCAGGAGAGAGTTTTTAGCGTTCACTTAACATATGAGAGCAGCGGCAGAGCTAAGCCCAATTACTGCTCTATACGCCGACTTCTGCACCTTTAATTTACAAGCGTACTAAAAATATAAGACTACTCACCCAACGTAGACGCGAGATGGCTGCATCCTCCAGCTTATTCTTTGTGGTGTATTCCGCAAACTTGACATTCTCCTCGGCAAACAGAGAGACGGACAAAAACGGTCCCAGGTAGCTGCACTTGACAATCTCCCGACCGGGAATCTTGGTGCACATGTGCGGTATGTAATTGGGTTGACGCGACACCAAATCAGCAATGGGACGCACATTGCCCACCTTGATTTCCACCAACTTCGACAACCATTCAATCTGTTGTGTGTTGATCTTAGAATTGCATATGTTACGTTGCATGCCACTGAATAAACCACGCAGCAATTGACCGAAAATAATATTAAATGATTCCGGCTGTTTTTGGGTTTCGGCCACCAGATCGCAGAGGAAACTCTGACTCACACGATCCATGTACATGAGTTCCAACAGTGTAGACTGATCCATGGCCATGTTAAGATTCTCGTGTATTTTATCAGTTAGCACAAGGATGGCCACACGCATGATGCACTCAAAGGCGGCGGTTATGGTCTCCCGAGTGCGGGTCATCTGTCCCTGATCCATATGCAACTTGATACGCTCCCATTCGACCTGATAGTTCTGATGACAGCGGAGCAGATAGAGTATGACATTATGCTTGGATGTGGTCATAATATTCAGCAGCGATGGAATTGCACAGGCCACACAGGCATCCCCTTGAGACGTTGTTTCGCTTTGACTGGGCGTTGCACTGGCACTGGCACGTGGATCCTCCTCGGAGGTACCGCTAACTGCCACCGCATTTGCCAAGATTTCCTGCACTTCGGTGTCATCGCTTTTGATCTTCTTGGCCGATGAGAACTCCTTGTCGTCGGCACCGTTGGTGTCACCCAACCCAGGTATACTGTTCACATTAGCCACCTTCAGGCTGTCCTCCAGTTCATCGTTGTAGAACTTAAAAGCGGCCTCGAGCAGCACATTCGAAATGATTGTCTCAAATTCAAAGCGTAGATTTGGATACTGTTCCAGAAAGCTGGCAGTCTGTGCACAAATGATGGACCCACTACCAAACTCATTCCAAGTGGCGTTTAGAATACGTGAGAGCATCTGCTCCAAACGCTCATCTTCGCTCTTGAGCGTCGTCAATGGCTCCGGGTTGATCAAAGGTAGAGATTTCTTACTGTTTGAGACGGAACCAGGCAAGCACACGGCATGAGCGGTTATCATTTCAACATCCTGAATAGGCGTCGATGCCACCGATTTCATGTCGACATCTGCGTCAGCTTTTTTGCTTAGATCGGACCATGTCATGGCCGTCTTATCACGAACCAGACGGGATTCATTTGGCACCACACGCGGTGGTTTCTCTGCGGCCACCGGAGGTATGGTAACTGGGTTGAGGACACTGCTTCTGGCCGCCAAGGTGCGCAGACGACGGGCGCGAATCTGCAGCAAAGATATAAAGAAAAACAGCTGTTGAAAAGACAAAGAATTTTAATTTGTGGTTATGCTTGCCTCTTCTGCCGACAGCTCCGTTACGATCTGTTCCTCTGTTGGCATTGTCTGCTGTTGCGGTGGCAGCAGCTGCTGCTGTGAATATTCTGGGGATGGGTCCACGGTCACATCGTTGGTGTTGGCATTGGCCTGTGACTGTTGTTGTTCGTCTTCATCTTCTTCTTGTGGCTGCTGCTGCTCTTCTTGTTCATCCATTGGTTTTTGTGATGGCTCCTCTTCCGGCATGTCTCACTCTCTCGCACTCGCTCTTTTTTACTCTTACTAATTTGCGTGCTCTTAAATGTGTGTTTGTTGCGTAGTTCCTTTTACTGCTGCTCCCAGGTTAACGAACCAAACAATGAAAAAAGTATGAAAAATAGAGAGCAAAAGAGAAGGAAATCAGTTTTTGCAGAGAGTGAGTAAGCGAGGCGACAGCTGAATTGCCACGCGCATTTAACAAATAAACAAAAGTCCAGCAGCGGTCAACGTCAAGTTCATGAAAAGACAATGATTTGTTTGCTACGCAGCATCTGCGTTTTCTTTGTTTTGACGATCTTGTGATTAACTACGCACTTGTCAATTTCTGACCTATGACAAAGATAAAACCAACACACACACTCACGGCGACAAATATTCTCAAAGTGCAAAAGCAGCAGCAAAATTTACTATTTTTAGAGCCTCAGACAGAATTTATCTGATTGACATGGCAGGCGTTAGAGCGGGGCAGGGAGACTGCAGGTAGAGTGCAGTGAACGATATCATAACAAGTGACAAGAGCTCCTATCGATAACACATCGATATAAGATTACATGTATCAAGCCATGCAGTGCCCAACTGACTTAAACAAATATTATTGCAAAATGTTTAGCAATAAACCAACTTGGTAAAACAAGTTGTTTATCTGTGGAAGAAATGATTTTGGAAAAGAAATGCTTTTTGCCGAAAGTATCTAAGAAAAATAAAATCTATTAATCGCAAAGCAATTGCCACACTTTATAGATAAAAACGTATGTTTTTAACCCCTTGGCACAGTCTATTGAAAATACAATAGAAATGCTATCTGCGCATTTTCCTCAAGAAAATCGCACAAAAACAACAAACAATGTGTGTACGTATATAATTAGTCTAGATATAGGGTGAAAATACGCACATCGAGTGGTGTTTTTGTTTGCAACACGATGCTCACCTTAAAATTGGGACTTTCACCTGCCGTCGCAATGAGATTCATAAAAAAAATTTTTCTGTGTTATGTGGGCAAAGTCTATTGCATTTCTTACTAAGTTTGCTTTTGTGGAAGTGTGAGGGGGTAGGGGGAAACTTGACAACGTTTACCGTTTATTTCGTTGGTGATCGCAGCTCTGCGATGGACCCTACAAAGAGGGTTGAGGATGACAGACAGTGACACGCACAAAAATTTCTCTTTTGTTCTGACGGCACACTTTGCGGTGGCTTACAGTTGGCCAATAATTATTTAATTTTATTTATTAATATATCGAATTTTACACTCGCGCTTTTAAGCTGTGTGTGGGTTGTATTGTTTGCACACGTTTGCACACAGTTATTAATTATTTCTACTTTCAATTTTTAGACAGTGCGTCCCGTCAAACTAGAACTAGGATTGTTGATGTTGAATCGATTGGCCAGCCTATCGATGGCAGAACCTTCAAGCATCGATATGGCGATGAATTGCGTTACGTGAACAGCTGAATGCCAAAGTGGCAACTAGTTAAGTTTAATTGCAGAAATTAAAACATTATATACAAATTAAAAAAAAATTTATTGTGAAAACTAACGACTTAATTGAAATAAAATAATATTCTGTCAATTTTATGATTAAATAAGCAAGAGCTGCTATCGATAGAGACAGCTGTTTGTATCGATAAGTACTGAGCAATAAACGATGTTTGTTAGTTTTGTTCAACAAAGGAAAATCATTTACTTCATATTACAAAAATGTTACAATTATTTGCGGGAACCTAATACAAGACCTAAAAGCTAGCTGTGTACATTACTAGAAATCCGTATATCTCTGACGCAGGCTCTGGCGTTTAGCAACATGATGCATCTGCAATAAAATGAGCAGCTTAGTAGAATACAAACAATAAATTTAATTCTGGAATAGAGAAATTACTCACTAGACGCTGTTGACGCCTCTCGCGGTTCTTCTCGTAGGCCTTTAAAAGCGTCGGGCACATGCGTCGAATATACTCCTCCGACTCCCAGAACAGTCCTCCCTGATTCTCGTAGCGTAACAGGAATTCCACCTGCATAGATTTAACATAATTTTAATCTTTTTCGGGAGATACATGTATTTGATGGGGAACTTACTTTGCCCGCCTTGGTCTCCTTGCCCAAGACACGTTCGATGCCATTTTCTGGTTTACATTTTTTATAGAAATCTCCTTTGCATTTGACGTCGTCAACGACGTCATCCTCATCCACCATCTGTGGCGCATCCTCGATGTTTAGCAAACCATCTCGCAATCTCTCGCCATTTTTTTCGACACGCCGCACAAATGTCAGCGGATGCTGCTTTAAGTAGTCCTCCGCTTCGGCAATCGTCTTGGCGAGATTAAACACCTCATCTTCGTCTTCTTCAATCTCCTCATCTTCGTTGTCGTCGTTTTTATCGTCTTCATCTAAATCCATACCATCACAGCCTTGACTTGCAGCATCCTCATCATTCCCCTCATGATTTTGTGATGATTTTCCTTTCTTTTTCACACGATTCTTACCGCCATCGTTCGCTTTGACGTCTGGATGAAAATGCACCTTTTTCACATGATTATCGCAGTCATCAGCCGAATTTGGATCCTCAGGAGGGACATCTTCGTCGTCGTTCGATGTATTCACCTCCGTTTCGGCCAGTTTTGTTTCCTTGAGGTTCTGGGAAATGAGTTTCACTTTTGTTTCAAATGCCGCGCTCGCAGCTGCAGTTGTGTTATTGTTGTTATTGCTGTTACTGTTTATTGTTGGTTTACACGCCATTGAACTTTCACACGCATCAGTCTTTGGTTCACCTGGCGGCGGCGACTCTTGCAACGCAGCGGAATCCCTGCTGCAGTTGTCAGTCTCCGCTGTGGGCTCCGACGCAACGCTCGACGCTGTCTCGACCATTACACACTTGCGCTGCATTGATTTATCAAGTGAGTCGCTGCCACCAGAATCATCGTTGGACTTGGTATCCATGTGTGGCAGGTGCTTCGCTAACTAACAATATAATTTTTTACAGCAAAATAACAAATCAGTTAAGTGGATGGGAATGGTATTGTGATGATATTGAGTAACGATAGTAATGTTTCGACATGACAGTTTACACAAATCGATATTCTCACATATCGATACTATCGCAAATAAATTCGAACGATGTTAGCCCGCAAATTTCGCACAAATTAAAATATCTTACCAGTTTTAGGCGATATATTACTAAACTTTGTGGACATACATATAAACAATGCAGTCTCTACACCGCAGAGTGGCAACTCCATTTAATAAATCATTGTAAAACGAATCTGACATTTGTGATATAGTCAGTTTTTTCATGTTAACATTAGTATATAAAAACAAATTTATTGAATTCCTACCCTCTTGTATTATGATTACATATAATAAATCAAGTTTCTGTCAAATGGCATTTCGCCAGCTTATTGCATTTTCTCATTCGACGACCGCTTTCAAAAAATAGGGTGACCGTGATAGATGTTACTCCAATTGGCTATACAGAGTTGCTTTGAATTCAATCGCCCACTTCGATTAAGTAGATCTGCCAACCTGTCTCGCAGTAGTCGATAATTTTTCGTAAACTTTTAGCGCGTGTGAAAATTGAAGTGAAAATACAAAAACTATGGATTTTATTGGATATTACACATTAGTTACATATTGAAAATCGGAATTGTATCCACGGTTCGTCAAACCTAAACTTCCTTCTAAGCGATCTGAGCCTTTCTCAGCATGAACCACAGCGCGGGCCACCACAACAACCTCGGTATGGGGGGCAGCTGGGGCAGCAGCTTGTACGGCAGCACACACCCGTTGCACACCCTGTCCAATAGTTGTAACAGAAATTTGTACATTGAATTGACGCGGGCAAGCCGCAGCAGCCACCTGGATGCCAGCACATAACGGTGCTTACGGAAACAGGTGTAATCGACCCAAAGATATGCAACCAAAAGTGATTATTTACATCCACAACTTTGTGTATGCACTTATACTGCTCAGGAACTATTGCTGGTGAGTAAAAATTATATTATTATCTTAAAATACTTTTTTCCAAGTAAAAATTTGAATACCATCAGTTCCAAAAGGCAGCAAATGTTTAGCTGTGCACAGTACAAAGACCAAAACAGAAATGAAAATTTTATAAATTTGACTAAATTATGTGGAAATCACTTATATCAAGGCCTTCTCAAATTTTTTTAAAATTTCAATATTTAAAAAATATTTTTGGTGGAAATCAAGACCCCTGTTAACCCGAAAGCCTTAAAAAAAAATCATTTAGTATATTATTTTAAAAATTTGGTTTGAGAAAAAATTCTGTTGGAAAATTCGAAATTTAGAAATTTTCTTTTTGCTATTTATTTATTTATTAATTAATTTTTTTTTTTTTTAATTAAAACAATCCTTCAAGAAAAACACGTTTATTGGTAATTTTAAATTTTTTAATTGAAAATAAGTTCAATTTGAATACATCCAAAAACATTTCTCACAATTTATTACAGTTTTTTGAGATTTTAATTTTTTTTCGACCATACATAATTATTTAAAAAATAATAATAATAGACTTTCAATTACTTTACACTGAGCCAAACAGTTTTGCTTTGATTTATTTTGTAGTCAAATGCAATTGAATTACATAGTTTTTTTTGTGGGTGAATAGGTTAAAGGTCAGAGGTCAGTGGTCAAAGAAAAGCAGCTGTAAAAGTGTAAATGCAAAATTGTTTGTTCTGTATTTTTTTTTTATAATATTTTTTTTATTATATGATAATTTTTTTATTAACAATTGTTTTTGTTGGTTTTGTACATTTTCTTTGTTTAATTTTATGCCGTAAGTGTGTGTGTGTGTGCGTAGTAAACAAAACTATGTTATTTACACTATTGTTAAAGACTATTTAAATATATTCTGTTTAAATATATATATGTATATAGATAGATATATGTATGTATGCAGCATACACGCATATGCATATGTATTTGTATATGTATATGTATATCAAAGGCGGTTGCGGTTGAATATAATTTATTTATTTTTTTTTTTTTTTTGTAATAATTCAATTGAATTTCTGTATACAATTTTACATTTTGTTGCTGCAATTGGTATTTATTTTTTAGTTTTAGTTTAGTTTAGGTTTGTTTCCTCTTTTGTTTAAACTATTTAATTATGGCCCCGCTATTCCACATGTGTTCTTTTTTCTTAGAGTTTACGATAATGTTTTCAGTGTAGTTTCTACACTGTGCTACCAAAGAATTAAGTAACGAAATAAACAAAACAAAGTTTTAAAACAAAAGCCATTTAATGTTTAATTCATTAATTAACTACATTTTGATTACTTAATTACTTACTGAACAATGTGCTGCTATTGTTTTTGTTGTACAAAAATCATATATTTATATGTATGTATATATCTATATATTTTATTGCAAATATTGCAAATTATTTGTAGGTTTTGTTTTGATTTACCAATTTGTTGCCTTCATTTATAGTTTACTTAATAGTTTACTATATTTAAATATTTCTTGCATTTTTTTAGTTTGTTTTCTTTCTTTTTTGTTTGTTTTTTAATAATCACAGTTCCCATTCAAAAACAATTTGTTTTTTGCAAGACATAATTTGGAATTTTTTTTTGTATTTCTATGAAACTTTTTTTTACTTTCTTGTGGTCAGATTAACTTTAGCTTAGGCCGATTTTAGTTATATGTAAACTTTTGATTCTTAAAGGTTTATAAATAAAAGTAAAACATACTTTGCACCGCTCCAAAAAAATGATTTTTGTTAACATGTTATAGTAGCTGATATCTGAGCAGATATACACTGGTTAGTTAATGCGGCTGCTGCTTCTTTAAAGATCTCAACTGGGTTTAAAATAAACTTAGGATTAACTTAAAGTTTAAAGTTAGTTTTGAGCCCAGCAAAGCGAAAGTTTTAATCTGGGATTCCCCCGATTTCATTATCGAAACTTTTTGCTCTCGACTCGCTGGGAAAGTGCAGGAACATGTTCCAACTATCTGTGTGTGTGTATTAGTTAGTAACAATTAAATAATAACTGGTGCTTAAACAACAAAAAAACCCAATTGAAAAGCAACAAACAAAACAAATTAACAATACCAAAAAATAGAAATAATAATAATTAAAATTAAAATAATAATTATTTAAAGTATTTAATTAACTATAGTTAATTCCTATGCAATCAATACAATAGTTACAATCGAAAGTCCTCCGTCTACTTTCTGTATATGACTTTGCCCGTCTTGGCATTGACCAGTATCATTTTGTCCGCCTCCTCCAGGGCGGGTGTTGTGGTCGCCGGTGTGGGCGTGGCTGCGGCATTGCCACGCAAACTGCGGCGTCGCAGACGATCGCTTATGTTCTCCGCACGCTCCTCACTCAGCGCCGGTTTAACGCTCAGCTCGCCGTCGGTTTTGTAGAGAATGAGCTTCGTGCTCGGTTTCTTTAGAGGATCGGAGTGGGTTTGAGGCTGTGGCTTCGACTCCTGCTCCATGTCGCTCTGCTCGAGTGCCGCTTGTAGTTCTGGCTGCACATTGGCATTGATGACATTGTCCTGATTGTTGTTGTGCTCCGTTTGTTTGCCGTGCTCCGCATCTGCATCAGTTACTGCTTCCGGCTCCGCGTCTGCTTCCGCTTCCTGTTCTACACTGATTTCCAACTTATCGTAGCACGTAAAGAACTCCACAGATTTGAGTTTCTCACTCGCATTGAAATGCACCGCCGTGTGCTCCTCCAGCTCCATCTCCTCTGCCGCATTGTAGTCACAGTGAGCACACTGCAGTGCCTCCTCGGCTGGGGGATTAATGCAGGCATGTTTCTGCAAATGCTCCTGCAGCTCCGCATGCTGCTCCGTCTCGTAGGGACAGTGTTGGCAACGCTGCGGTGCCACTGCCGACTGTGGCATGTCCATGGAGCCGGCATCACTGGCCAGATCACTGGTCGCCACCGAAGCACTGGTCGAGGGCGTCGAACTGCTGTGCCGCTCCTCATCCTCCTCAGCCTCCTCGGCCTCCTGGGCCTGTGGTGGCGTCTGCTCACGCACTATGGCTCCACCCGATTCCAGTTGCTTCTTGAGCAACGAGTTCTGTCCATCGTAGTTGCTCTGCGTGCTCTGCTGGCGCAGTAGCTGCGCTCCGAACTCGTTGTCCACCACCCAAATGGTCTCGGGTCCGGCTATTTGTAGTAGTTTAGGTGCTGGGTACATGACATCCTCCTTGCAGTTTTTGTACAGCTGCTGGCACTTCTCCTGGTAGTGCGACATGTGCACCGCTCGATGCAGTTGCAGCAGTGTCTCAGCGCCCGCTCGGTACTCGCAGTAGGCACAAATATGCTGCTCATCGGTGTCCAGTTGGGAGTCAGCCGGCGTGTGCTCCGCCAGATGCTGCTCCAGTTCCTGCTTGGCATTGCGTTCATCGTTGTGCTTCTGGGCAAAGCGTGCGGGACAACGTGGACAGTAGCTGATGAGCTTGTATTGGTATTCGGGTGGCAATTGTTGCTGTTGTTGCTGCTGCTGTGCCTGCTCCTCCAACTGCAGCTGGCTCAGATCAATGGCCAGCGGTGCTGTCTGTTGGATTTGCTTAGCTGCCGCTAGCTGCAGTGCCACCGAGAAGTCCAGTCCCAGCTGGGAGCTGCCACTAGCTGTGGCCGCTGCAGCGCCAACCGATTGTTGCTGTTGCTGGTGCACGCTGCGGAGGTGACTGCTCAGATGCTGCTTCTTGGCGCAGACAAAGCTGCAGAGACGACACTCATACTGCGTGGGTTTGTGCAGCGACACATGGTAATTCATCTGGGATTTGCTCTCCGAGATGTACGGACAGACAGGACACTTTTGTTGCTTGCTCTTCGTGTTGCTGCTGCTGCTGCTGTTGGGCAAGTCCTGTGCAGCGCTGGCAGTAGCAACAGTTGCTGCTGCTGGTAGACGTGTGATTTCAATTTGATCGTTCTGTTGCAGCTGCAGCAGCTCCTCTGCACTGCCATTGGCCACGGCACTGACTGCCTTGCAGGCTGCCGCCCAGTAGGCAGCTGCTGCCTGCAGATCCTGTGGTGTACTTGCTGCATTTACTGCTGCGGAGAGTGGCGAATGCAGCAGTTGCTCCAGTTGTTTGCTGCTCAGCAAATTGTTGTTGTTGTTCGATTTGCTGTTGTTGTTGTTGTTAAAGTTATTGTTGTTGTTGTTGAGTGGTGGATTTTGGGACTCATTGCTGGCGGCAGCGCCCTGTGGACGGTAAATGGGCGTGGCTGCGCTGCTGTTGCCGCTACGCTCAAGGGTCTCGATCCGAATATCCCCGGAATGCTTTAAGCGACAGTGCCGCTGTACAGCGTAAGAGAGAAAGAGAGGGAGAGAGAAGGGTATACAAATTAGCATGCTGTCTTCTGCGGTTATTCAAGGTTTAAATGTGTGTATGTGTGTGTGTGCGTGTGAATGTGTGGGAGCGACTTAAGAAAACCCGTTAAAAACACCCGCACCATTATGATCGTACAGGTATATGGACTATACCGATACATATATATGTATATAGTACCCAACCCTTAAGGGCCTTTGGGGGTTAGCATCGAATCGGTAAATGTAGTTTGATTTTCTTACAATTAGTTTCGAGGGCAGGCAAAACTTTCACCAGAAATGAGTTTCTTATAAATAAACAGCAATAAAGTAATAATAATCGTAATCGTTATCGTTATCGATTTAAATAAGCAAGACCAGACACCACCACATGTAACATTTAGCGTTATGTTTTTTTTTGTTTTTGGTATAAATAAAAATTGTTGTTTGCATATTTACCAGCGTTACTTAGGGGACTACAGACAAGGATGATGGATGTGTGAAAAGACAAAGGACTTGCAGGAGCGTAAACTTTGTACTAAAGGGAATCTCTAAGAAGAAACACAATTATAACGAAGCGAAGCAAATATCGGAGGGGCCT
Organism: Drosophila dunni; assembly: GCA_018152125.1. Taxonomy (NCBI): domain Eukaryota; kingdom Metazoa; phylum Arthropoda; class Insecta; order Diptera; family Drosophilidae; genus Drosophila; species Drosophila dunni. Next base: position 13,566,514 of record JAECXC010004138.1, on the reverse strand, counting down.
CAAAGCTAGGACATGGTGTAAAATCCCAGGATCGGTAGAACTTAGTTCCTCTAAAGTTTAGCGAAAAATTTGACAGACATTTTAATAGGAGAAACTAATTTTTCTAGCATGAGAAACTTTTGGAAGAATTTTGATGAATAAAGCAAAAGAAAATCTATTTGGGTTAAAGGATTATGTTGATCTAACCTAGGAAAAGCTTTCAGAGAATGTTTATTAAAGATTTGTAGGATCAGAACTAAAAGATTTCCGATGCTTAAGATCAATTCTAACCTAACTAAGGACTGTACTTTCCTTGGTTTTGGAAAGAAAACGGACGGAACTGTTTCGAACTTTGCGGTATTCTTTTTTTTTGGTTTTCAGGGTTTTGTTTTTCACTTTTTTTTGTTTTGGGGGACAAAACACAAACTGTTTAATGCAATTAATAACAAATACCTGGATCACATGCTTCCAATTCGACACCTGATGGCAGTGGCCACAACGATATGGCGACGGATCACGTCGATCCTGATCGTTCATCGTTAACAGACTGGGACTACCTGGACTATGGGTATGGAAACGTGTCGTTTGCTGATTGCCGCCTGGCAACGTATGTGCTGGCAAATACGACGATGACGATGGCGGCGACGAGTGCGGCGAGGATGCGGCTGAGGCCTGCGATGCTGATGAGGACGATGCCGATACCGATGCCGAAGCCGATGCCATTGTCGATGCCGCCGACGATAACGAAGATGATGATAAAGACGAGGAGGAATCGGGCGTTGTTTTAAGATTAGTAGGATGTAGGGCATGGTTTAAACCATTTGCCAAATAGATACCATCACCGGCGATGAATTGATTATGGGAATGAGTGTCGGTGAGGTTGTTGCATGTGCTGTTACTGTTATTGTTACTATTACTGTTACTGTTACTGCTAACAGCTGTGGTACCCAATGTATGAACCAAAGACTTAGCACCAGTTGGAAAAGTAGAAATAGGAGTAGGAGTGGTAGTTACTGGCATAGGCGATGTGGTGTTGGTATTGGTGGAGTTGGTGTTTGGTGCTTTATTGGATGACGTAACGTAGCCGCCACTGGCTGATGAACTCTTCTTGTATCCGGCACCGCTGCCCATAACCACATTTGTATTAACATTAGTATTAGCTAAAGTTGTCGCTGCTGTTGTTCCATCACCAAAATGCTGTGTTTGCCGTGTACGCGGTGATGTTAGTAGATCTTGTAATGATCTTGCTGTGCTTGCTGCACTTGCGGTGATTGTGGGCGACGTCAGACTGTCGGCACTTGCCTCATTTTGACTCGCTTTCTGCTCACCATGCTCTAATATGGAGGCGGCATTGGATTTTGTCGTTGGACACTTGCCACCGGCCAGCGCCAAGGCCAGACCGCTCAAAGCACTTGCATTCGGTGTGGGCGAGTGTTGGGCCTCTTGTATGGCCCGCTGCAGCAGACCAGCCGGTATCAGGGAATGTGCTTGCTGCTGACCACTGCCAGCGCCCGTACCGCCCGATGTCGGTGAGGGCTGTGACAGACACATGGCCGCAAATACTTTGTTCATATAGAGCTGTTGATTCGAGCTAACTGATACCTGCAGTGGCGTAGTGCTGCTGCCAGAGGTTGTGCCCTTGGGGAAGTTGGACTCCTGGTAATGGATCTTCACGTGGGCGAGTACGGCATCGCGGTTTTGGTGTCTGCGGGAGAAAAAGTTGTAAAGTATGAGTATGGCTTCTTCTGACAGCCCTTAGCTGTCTCCTTACTTGAAATTGCACTTGCGACACCTGTAGATTGTCTTCTTCTCGCTGCCCTCCTGATGCACCTCTGTGATCAGATCATCGCTGGGTTTGGCAGGCACCGACTGATGTGTTCGCTTCACCGGTGAAATGGTCACCGATGGTGTGATCATGGTCGAGTGATGTTGATCCTGTTGCTGCTGCTCCAGCTGCTGTTGCTGCTGATGTTGTTGCTTGGCCATGGCGGCATTCATCATGGTTGCCAGCAATGGCAGTCTGATGAGATTATCCGCCAGTTGTGAATCGTCCAGAGCATTGGATTTGTTGGGGGAAACGGGCTCTAGGGTAATATCGTGGCCAGCACCGACACCGACCTTTTGGTAGTCCTTTAAGAAGGCCAGAGATGCCACCTGATTGGGTGTCATTTCACCCGATTTCATTAGCTTGGGATCGCCATCCTCTTCGGTGACTTTCATCAAAGTGATGTACTTGTTGTACTTGGTATAGTTGCGTCTACCGGTCTCATCGTTCATCAGTACCTTGGCCGTCTTGTGCGATGGATCGCGGATGGTCTTTAGCCTGATATGCTTGGTGATGTCCCAACGCCAGTTGGAGCGATAGGAGCAGAGGGAGCACTCGAAGGGCTTCTTATTCAAATGTCCCACGATGTGGACATGGAAGCGGGATGCGGTCGAGGCCCAGAAGCTGCAGTGTGGACACTTGTAGACCTTCTTCAGTGATGAATTGGCTGCCTCCTCCTCGGGCGTCATCTTTTTGGTTACCTGTAGTGCATGAGAGAGTCAAATTTCATTTTGACGCATTTGTCGTGCGTTGGTTTCAATCTGTGAGAGGTCGAGGTCTGTGTATGTGTGTGTGTGGGTTTGTGTGTATGGAATGGATTTGTATGATATTTTGACGGATTTACTTACCTCACCATAACCGGGAGCTGTCTCCACACCATAATAGCTATTCTCCTCATTGCTGACCACCTGATTGCCTGGTGATTTGTTCAATAGATTCGATTTGTCCTGTTGCACCACAGCAGCGGCGATTTCCTTAGCTGCCTTGTTCCAAATGCAGACACGTTGCTGTTGCACAGCCGCCTGGTGTTGCAAGGACTGTGCATCGTTGCGACGTTCTCCGCTCTCACCCGAATTCGAGTCGTACATCTCGTTGGCGCAGCGTATGGCCTCCGCGCATTGGGCCAGATGATGCAGCAGATCTGTCGAGGATTTGCAGCGATGTCGACAGTGCTGGCAGCGTGTGGAGCCAGAGACGCTTAAGTTGAGCGCTGAATGTGATTGATGATCCTCGTCGTCTTCATCGATCTCCAAACGATCATCGGCATCATCCTCGTGCAATGCCGCATCGTCGTCTTCAATCACCACAGCGGAGGACTGACAACTCTTGGCGTGTATTATCGATTCGGATAGATATTTGGCCACATGTCCGCACTGACAGACCAGATTATCATGCTGTGCTCCCGTCTTGAGCTTGTCGAAGAAGGAGCCACCCTTTTTGGCCAGCAGACTGCGGGAAGATGCCTGTGAGGTTACCGTTGTGGCGGGGGACAATTGTGGCACATCCGACTTTTCCAGCATCTCTGAGATGTCCTTGGCATTTAGGAAAATGGAGGCTATGTCGGTTAGGGAGCTACGAGAGGCATTCGTATCCTTCGAGAGATTTAGCACACTGTGAATGGGAAGAGGTTCAGAGGGTTAGCTTGATTAGATTAGATTAGAACTAGATTAGTCCTACTGGAGCTTCCCATGCCAATAATACTCCTCTTAAACCCCTTAAACTATCTCCCCCCACCCGATTACTTACTCCTTGGGACTCTTCGTGATCGGTATAAGATTGGGCATAGGTCGCTTGGCCCTTGGCGTAGCGGTGCCCACGCTGGACGTGTCCGAGGAGCAGCCACCCTTCTGCGACAGATCCGTAGGTTCTTCATCCTCCTCGTATTTACTACGTTTGCCATAATGCTCCTCGCCGCTTAGCGCACCACCGTCGCCATCCTCTAGATCATCATCCAAATTGTTGTTGTTATATTGATCCTCGAGTTCCGCTGAATCACTCAGGAAATCATCGCACATTTCACTTGCACCCACTTTATTCTGTCTTCTGGGCCAAATGGAGCCGGCATTGCCCACCGGTGGTACATGATGATTCATCTCGTGGACGGTCAAGGACTGCTTGATGTCAGCGGTGAAATCACAGGCTGCACACTTGAAAGCACCCGCACCGCCATGATTCTTCATATGTCGGTCGAGATTCCATTTGTAGGGCGTGCGGAAATCACAAGTGACGCACTTGATCATGGGCATTGAATGGTACTTGACGTGTTTACTAAACCTGGCCTTAATGTGGGTCACATAGCTGCACTTGTCGCAGCGGAAGAACTTGGTCTTGCCGTGCTCGGCGAGCTCATGCGATCGCAACTGGGTGCGATAGAGTGTGGTGAACTCACAGGCACTGCACTTGAGCAGACGGTTCTGTGGCTCCTCGCCGCCCGAGGACAGCGCCAGTGGCGGTGGCGTGGCCGAGCCACTGGGCGATGGTGTCGGTGGCTCCGCTGGCGATGACTGACGTTCGTAGCTCTCACGAGCATCCAGATCACGTAGCGTTGCCTGGAATTGTCTTTCGTAGTTGGACACGAGTTCCAGTTGCTGTTCCCGATGCTCACGCTGCTGCAGCTCCTCGCGTTGCCGCTGCTTGTACGCTTCGATGTCGCGTTGCAGCTTCTGTTCTTGCAGCTGCAGTTCGCGCTTGACTTGCTCCAGTGTGGGCATATCAGGCACCGAATGCACCAGCGTCTGTCCACCCATAACGCCAACACTTTCCTCCAGACGGCGCTTGCGTGCCTCACGGCTCATGCCGCGCTTGCCACGCGCCTGACCATGCCCACTGGGTATGCCGTCGGTGCAGCCGTGCACCATTTTCATGTGCCGCACGAGCTTCTGGAAGTGGCGGGATGCATACAAGCACAACTTGCACTTATTAATCACAATCTTCTCGCCGTGCACATCCCGCAGATGCGTGAGATGGTAGCGTGGATTCTGCGTGAAGTACGCACAGTGGTTGCAGCTGTAGTTGCGCTTAATCTTGCACTGTGGCAGACCCTCTTCCTTGGCATCCAAGGAGAGCACAACGTGTTGTTGCTGCTGCTGCTGCTGTTGTTGTTGCTGTTGCTGCACACTGTTTACCACAGCTGCTGCTGCTACTACCGCTTGTTGTTGCTGTTGCTGTTGCAGCAGCTGCTGTAGTCGAAAACGCTCCAATTGCTGCTCCAGTGCGCTGCTTCTTCCTGCTGTTGGTGATGTGTTCGCCACATTGCTCAGTGGTGGCGTTGTGTTGTTGTTGTTACTACTGCTACTGTTGTTGTTGTTATTGTTGTGCCCTTGCTCCATGTAGAGCTGATTGCCACTGACAACGCTGCGCACAATCAATGTATCGCCAGAACGTTGCACCATCGAGGGCAGATCCATGTTGCCACACTGCGGTGTGAGCTTGCTTTGTGTTGGCTGTGGCTTTCAGTTGTAACTAACTAATATTTAACTGTAAGTACAAGATAAGAAAGTAAGTAAATTAGTTAGAGTAGAGTTGGGAATATATTTCAAGGCATTTCCTTTAGTTATTTTATGAAACTCTTTAAAGCAGTGCAGAAATCGTATCGAAACCACTCAGTATTTTATTGCACTTTGATGCGTTTCCTGAAAAATCTTTTAAAATGTTTTGCAAACAGAAAATATGTTGTGCGTGTGTGTGTGTGTGACTCACAGCGAACGCATAAAAATGTCGCATTAATACTTAAAGCTGCCTTAAATGCAGATTTTGGCACAATGCAGACTCATTAGGGAAACGCGTGTGCTATACAAAGAGAGAATATATGAGAGAGAGTGCGAGAGTGTGTGTGTGTGTGTGAGTGTGCGTGTGTGGCAAGCTCATAAATATTTCAACGCTTAATGTTCCGGCGCAACGACTGAACGGAGGGACGTCGTTGTTGCTGTTACTTCTGTTATGTGTCGGATTCGCGCCAAAGACCGAAAAAGGATATTAAAATGAAATGTTTGTGTCCTTTTTAATGTCGTAGTTGACAATGATTCGGGCAGAAAAACGACACCGAATCAGAAGCTGGAATATTTGTAGAGTTCTTGTTGAGCTGAGAACTGCGAAACTGAAGTCGCAAGTTTTATGCCACAAATCTCCAGGGTGTATGTATCTATTGTAGTTGTCTCTGGTTACTGTTGTTGTTGTTGTTGCTGTCCCAAATGTGTTATACAAATCCATTTTGGGGCTAATTGGAGCTGCTTGAGCGCCGCCGGAAAGACCCAAAATGCCAAAGCAGCCGCCTTTACATAAATAAATATTCGCCAAACCGGAAAAGGAAAGCTGAACGGCTGAAGAAAGTGGGAAGTGGGTACGACCGACCGAAAATGTATGAAAAAATGAGTAGAATTTGCTGGCGAAGGTCAACGCATGGCCATTTTGCTTGAGTGCACAACTTTTTGGAGGGGAAACATAAGGAAAAAAGGAAGTTAAAGCAGTTGAAATGTCTCGCATGTGGAGTGCTTTTAATCCTTTGAGTGTGTGTGCCCCAAACTTCTTACTCTACTCCACCGTCTTTTAAGCTGTTTTCACACACACACACACAGCCAGCAGAGCGCCAAAATTAAATCAAATGTGCGTCTAATTCAAACTCCCTGAACGCCGTCTTAAGCGCTCGACAAAGCCGCAATTATGTTACTGGCTTAAAGCGGAAACAGCTTAAAGCGAGCAGCAAGAAAAGTTCATAAAACACACACACACTCGTTAAAAGAAAAACCATTTTGCAGCCAGGATGAGCTCATTAACTCACACGCTTTGAGGATGCTAACGAAATCACTGAAATTGTCTAATCAAAATCACGTTCATTTTTGCCTTATTTGCATATTGTTTGAACTAAAAATCATTCGAGTGAAATTGCAATTGCTGTGCTGGAATATTGGCTCATTACTCGTCTCATTGTTGTCTCATTAACCATAAATTGGCTGTGTTTTATTCGAGCATTTAAACTTTAAAATATTTAAATCTTTACCCTTTGTGTACTCGCTTTTATTTACATTGTTTTTATTTAAAGTGTTGTCTACTTTATGCTTAAATTTCCGAGTGCTTTTCTGCTATTTACACAATTGAAAACTTTTATTAATTGCCGCATTAATTTGTTTTAAACATTGTTTAAGTTAATTTAATTTTTAACCAATTTTAAAGTTAACTTGAGCTTTGAGTAGTCTTTCTTACTAGCTGTTGATGCAATTAAAATTACTAATAATTTATTTAGCACTCACGTGGCACATTATTTAGCTCATCATTTTGCTCATTGAATTGCGTGTATTATTTTAACGATGCTTGAAAAGAAAACATAAAGTTTCTGTTTTTTTTTACACCAAGCCCACATTATCGCACTTACACTTGCTGTTTAGCACTTCCAGCGGTGTGAAAAAAATACAATAGAAGGAGGCAAGAGGGCGTGGCTGGAGAAAGGCGCAACAAATCCTTTAGCATTGTTGACGCCGAGCTTTGAAAGCATTTAAAATATGCTTATTACGAAGTAGGCAACGTTCTCGACGCTTCCTGCTTATTTGCTTTTGTTTACGTTTGTTTTTCTTAGAGTTCGTTTTTGTTGCTGTTGCAAGAGCAAATACTTGCCACACACACATGCGGAGTTTTTGTGGCGCTTTGAAATTTTAATTTTTCACGCGACGCTTAAAAGTATGCTACGAATAAAAGTGTGAGACTGGAAACATTAACACGACACGAAACACGACGAGACGAGACTGCCAACAACAACAGAACAGTGGTAACAACAGCCGTGCCACATGCCACACTGACTCAAGTTGCCTTTGTTTGTGTCTGTCGCGCTGTCTGCATCTTATTCGCTGCTGCTGCACGGACTTAATTAATCTTGCCGTGGGCTTAGCACGTCTTCCTGAGCTGTGTGTCCTGTTTCGCTTCGTGTTACTTAATTTTTTGTTCATCCTTTTCCCTTTTTTTTTTGTTGGTGTTGACTGTTGCCTGCTGCCTGATAATGAGGCCTGGCCAGCAGACGTCCCTTTTGTTGATTGATGGGCGTGGCTGTGAGGATTTATTTCTTCTGACTTTTGTTGTCCCAAAAAAAGACTTGAAATTTTCGCGCTAATAATGCAAATTTTTAAATTTTATTTCAAAACATTTCTGTTTACCGAATTAGCAAAAGTCTTGAAACAAAGCAAAGTTAGTTCAGTTAGAGACACAAACACACACACACACACACACATAGACAAACTGCGGCATTGCGTCCTGTTTCACTTCCTTTTTGGCGAAACTTTGCTGTTGGTCATTTTGTGGACGGAAAAGGCGTGGCTGCCAGGGCAGTGGACGGAAGCACTCACATCCTGTGTGCTGGCAAGAAATTAAAAATGTGTAGCTACAAATTAACTGCAATGGCAACTGTGCAACGTAACTGCAACACGAATGGAAACTCCCAAGTAAATACGGGAATTCTCAACCTCTTTCCATCCCTCTCCCTAGCCTCCCTCCCTGTTGCTCTTTTTGTTTGCCCATTTACTCCAAAAACTGCTCGTAGAAAATGTTTATTTATCATCAATTTGCTTGCTGCAAGTAATTTTCGCTTTTTCTGAAATTTCTTTCTTTTGCTGCTTTCATTTTAATAGCGATTGGTAAACCCAAAAAGGGATGTGCACCTAATTGCAATGACTCGCATTTACAGCTGGCAAAATGGAAATCATTTGTTTGTTTTTATCTTTTGACTTACGGAAGCGAATGATGAATGTTTTTTCCCAGACAAGAAAAATCAATTTTTATTTCAACAAAAACTTTTGTTGTCTACTTTTAGGAGTCTTTAAATGTCGTCACTTTGAAATGTTTTAGTTTTTGGCAAATAAATTGATATTACTATTTGATTAATAAACTCATTTTGTACTCAAAACTTGCCACATTATTATTGCCACTTTTTGAGAGTTGAAATTTGTTCGACAGTCGAAAGTTTTCGAACAAAAAGTAACGTGCTTTATTCTTTGCCTTTTTTCAAGTCACACTCGTGGAAAACTTTGTGTAGGGAAGCGACAGGAAATGCGGGGAAGTGCACACTTCTATTGCTTTCAAATAAATCGCAACAAAAGTCAAAGTTTATTTGGCAATTTTTAAATGAAATAAAGATTTGTCACGTAGACATTCAGATAGTCTGATATACACACTCTCCCCCAAACACACTAAGTTGTTGTATTGGCTTACTTTCGAAATGAAAACTGAGATTTCCACAGAGGGAAACATTTGTTTTCTATTTTTCTGTTTGGCAATTTTTTGTAAATGTTTTGCCAGCTTTGATTTTGGTTTGTTTGAATGTGTCTTTTCCTCCTCATTTGCCTCCCAGTGACGCTTTCATTTAGCGAGACATGTTTAGAAATTGAAATTTTTACGCCGCGCTTGGACACTTTGGCATTTGACTTGAACTTTCACCCTCGTAATGACTTCGTCATCACGTTCTTTGCTTAAGAGCTTCACTTGTTCTTACTGCTGTTGTTGTTGTTGCTGTTGCTTCTGTTATTTGCCTGGTCGCAGTTTTGGTCGAACAAAAGTTGAACGGAAGTTGTGCGTTTAATTTCCGTTTCTGATTAAACTTTAATGGAGAGTAGCGTTCTGGCCATTTCAAAGTTCGCATTCAGCTGAAGTTTTGGCCAACAAATTTTTTTTTTGTTTTTGTTTTTGTCAAAAGTGCAATTACAAGAACCAAAAAGCGAGTTGAGTGCTAAAAGTTTTTGTTTGCTTTATGCTTTTACGCCCGTCGTGCTGTTGGCCATATTAACATATGCTAGCATATGTTGGCCAGCTCTCCCATCTCTTTTCTTCAGCATCTTTAGCTTGAACTTCAACTTCGCTTCGTCTGCTGTTAATGCTCATGTTGTTATGTACATAAAGAAGCGTCATTATTCATACGCCATGTTGGCTTTTAGCTTACACGGCAAAAGTGCATTTACATACACGCACACCATCGCACACTTAATTAACACACACGCAAGCAGACGTTTATATATGGGCGCAGAGGTATAAGAACTCGTCAGCATATGTTAAAAGTTTGCTTCAGGATAGTTCGCTTATCAGCGAGAGCTGTTAAAAAAGCATTTTGGCTAACGGGCAATTCATAATAAAAAACCAACAAGCCACCGCTAACAACACCACTCACAACAGCAACAACAACTACAACAATAGCGACAACTACAAATGTCCGGTGGCAGCATCAGCAATTGTTCTTGCTGCTCGCCACAAGATGCAGCGCAGTCAACGTCCATAACAAAAAACTCTGCCCGCATGCAAATTAACAGTAGGCGCAACAACAGTAAATGCAGCGACGACGACTGCGACGCTGACTGTGCTGCTAATGCGCTGCTTTATATTGTCTGCACTCACACTAACATACGCAACGAACAATGCCTTCGGCAGTTCACTCACTCGCACCCACACAAGCACACCCACACGGAGACATTTACAAGCTCACCCATGGTGACTGTCGCCGATTTGAACATGCACAAGATTTGCCTGCTTTGTTTCAAGCAACAACAACAACACGAATAACACCATTGATAGTAATGTCTAGCGCTTGCCTGTTCTAGCGTTCTCTTCGACGCACACTCTCTTTTCTCTTTCGTTTGTTTGGTAGCTTTTGTCAAATTTACTTTCTGCCGTCACACAACGAAACACTCTTGTGGTCCAACAACAACTGAGAGCAGCAGCCGAAAAGAAGTGGCCGCCATGGTGATTTCGCTGCCGCTGTTAGTTGTCCTCAGCAGCAGCAGTGGCTGCTGGTAAATTGCAGAGGACGCCTGTTAAGCTGCATTGCTCTCTTAAATTTTCTGCAGTGGCTGTTAAGTGTCTGTTAGCAGTGCTGCTTGTATGACTGTTAACTGGCGCTGTTAGCTCAACAACTTAATAATTGAGTCATGTTAAGATGTTAATTATGACAATCCGTTACGAGTGTTTATGTTTTAATGTACTTCTTGCATTATTTATGTATGTAATTATTTAGTTGAGTGATTTTTAGCAGCAAACTCGCATAACACACGCTTTGGCATAAATCTGTCAATATTTTTGCAATTGAAAGCACATTTTAATTTGACATTTCTCGGGCGTTTACCGTACTTAATTTGCTAACCAAGCAGCAAAAACAGATCCACTTGATAAATGTTGAATTCAAGCACCCTTAACAAGCTTCTAGGCGAAGCTAAGGGCTCTACTCTTTACCCAAAATGAGGAGGAAAAAAAAAACTGTGGAAACCGCAATGCTGAATGACTGAAAAGTGTGGCAAAGCAGCGGGCATAAAGTTGGATTCGTGTCCTCTTTCAACGCAATCAACACAAATGCTACTTAAAAATTTATTTGCAACACGCACGAGACTAACTTACAGGGTCAAAAAGGAGTAAGAGAAGAAGTTAAGGGCACAAAAGGGGTTAGGGCAGTGGCAGGTTGTTAGAGATACCCGTATATCCGAGACTGAGGCGTCGCAAAGCACAAACACTTAGCACACTTACACACGCACACACACTGAGGCAAAAAAGGACAATCAACATTTTAACACTTTGGAAGCAAAGCCGTGAAATAAGAGTCTGTCTGTGTGGACAACTGTGTGTGTTAGTGAGGGGCGGGGCGGGTCGGGTCGTGGATTGATGGAAGGGTTTGTTGAATGGTCGGTTGAAAAATGTGTTGTGGTCATGCATTTTTATACGTTTTTAGTCTCTGGCCTGGCTAAACGTGCGGGCAAGGACATGGTCCAGCACATGGCCAGGAAGCTGGCCAACACACACACGCACGCACACACATAAACACTTGACATTTTGCGACTGTCAAAAGAAGCAAAGCTGTTGCCTATACACAAAGGGTGCGTGTGTGACTGTCTGCTTCCCTTTCTTCCTTTATTATCCCTTTTTTCTATAAAAATAAAATTTTTATGTTTATAACTTGAGTGTGCCCGCTTAGCTCGATGATATATTTATACGAGTCCAATAGAAAAAGCCTCGAAATTATGAAGTTTTGAAATTGATTCTTGTTGTTAGTTGCTTTGCATTTAAATGGGGCAGCTTTAAAGCAACATAGATCTCTGTGCTCTGGACAAATATTGGATCATGGACACGAGCTAAGTTTCTGGCCAAATCTTTGTGGCAACTTGTGACGTGTAACCCGACATGAAAGTTTTCTAATCAAACACTTGCCCACACAGTTGACGGCGCTGGAAACTATGCTAAGCACAGAGAGTGCCAAAGAGAGGCCTGTGTGTGTGTGTGAGTGTGTGTGCACAGACCACAGCACCACAGCCAAAGCTCAACTTGTTTGTTTGCTTGTTGCTTCGCTTTGGCTACTGCTAGAGCTGTTGTTCCCCATCTCTTATGCAACCCTTGCACGCCCCTTTTCCACGCCCTTCTGCTGCTGCCTGTCTGGCAAATGAAGCCGCTCGATTTGGCCACAGCAAAGTTGCTCGAGTGCAACATGTGAGGCAAGTACATGATGCTAAGCTCAGATCTATTCACAGCAAACAGCAACTGAGCCAATTCCCTAAGCATGTCCGAGTATCCTTGAGTGTGTTGGTGTGTGGGTGTGGGTGTATAAGTGTTCTTTGGCCACAGGATGCAACGTAATGAAGCAGCACAAATTCACACTTAAATTGGTTGTGGCATTTGCCACAGGTTATGTTATTGCTTTAACTCAGTTTACAGATTCCTATGCAGTATTCAAGATATTCAGGTTTATGTACTAAAAGCAGCTTCTAATTGCTGTGTAGATAAAATGGTTTAAACTAATATGTAAGCGTAGTGAGAGTAGTAGTAAGAAAAGTTAATACTACTTTAGTTAATTAAACATTAAACGATATTAAATTGTAGAATGCCATAAAAATTAAGCTCTTTAAAAACAACAAACCAGCTCGTCATTCTATACAAAAAAAAAAAAATGAAAAAGTAGCAGCAAAAAAGTGGAAAAAATGGTATTTGTAAATAACATATCATAATTCCACTGATTACAAGCAAAACACAAAGTAAATAACTATAAAAATATTTTTTACAAATGTAAATTTGCTACAAGTTAAATAAATTCTTCCTGCCTTAAATGGCTTAAACTTTTGTTAACACTTTGAATGCATTTAAAAACCTGTTTTTGATTTATAAACTAATGAAATTTCTATTTCTATTAGTTTCGTATTTCCAAAACACAATTAAGTTTATTTTAACACAATTTATTTTTGCCTACAAGGCATTTCAATTACTCGCTTTGACGTTTATTAATTTGTAGGCGCAGTTTAGTTAAATTGAATTTTCCACCAAAGAATTTCTATTCCATTAACAGTTTTCTGTTGCATACTTCTAGGCAAATATTGTCAATGGCGTTGACAGCATTGATTAATTTTGCACTGAATCTGTTCATTGGCTGCAATAAATGCAGCTGAAAGACGCATTCAAAGCCACAGAAAAGCCATGAACAGCACTTCATCAAACCCGTGTACAAGTTGTTGCCAGGTAACACAAACAGAGAGACAGAGAGAGAGAGGGAGAGAAAGAGTGGGAGAGAGAGACACACACATAGTTGCAGTAGAACTAGAGATTTTGGTGGTGCAGGTGTCCTTGTGCGCACGTTCACAGTTATAAAAGCATATAAAATTTCCTATTTAACTTCCGGCATGTGACACACACACACACGGAGAGGCCCACACACACGCATACACTGCAAGAACTTATGTCGTGCTGCGCTGCTGACATGGAAAGTCTAAAGAAAACATATCCGTGACAAAGTAAAGTAAACCACCTGCAGGTGCAAGCAACAATAATAATACTTTTAGTAGTTGTTTTTCTCACTTTTTTTTCTAGCTCTCTCTACACTTTTCTCTCTATCTCTTTCTCTTTCTCTGGCTTTCTTTCGCTCTCTCTCTCTGCTTACTTATTTACCAACTTTGCTTTGGCTTTTGTGCGCGTCGCAAATGGAATAAAGCAAAGCATCAGCAATGAAATTGAATTCAACTGCAGGTGGCAGCATCGGTGTTGCCACCACACACACACACACCCACACCTGCACACCCTGTAACACACACACATGCAGGTAGCTATGACAGGATATGTGGCAAGCGCTTTTTGAGTTAAGAGTTTGCCGTTGTGCGCCTTGACAGCCACAGGATTTAGCGGTCCCCAGTCTCTTGGCTGCTTTAATATTTAATAAGCTGACTTTGAATAGCGTTGCCTCGACATTGACTTCGTTCTTGCACCCATAAAAAACTGATAAATAAAAAACACGTACAAGACTGAGAGCAACAACTTAAATGAGGTTGCGGCCAATTTAATTATGCAAAAGTCGAGTATCGTTTTCACATGTGTGGCAGCAACTCGAGTGCTTTTCTAGCTTTTATTAAACCCACAGCAGACACAGACAAACGTAAGTTTAGCTGCTTTAAAGCTGGAAAATGCTATAAAAGTATTAAATTTGTTCTCTTTGAAATTTTGATTAAAATTTCCTGTTCTCCAATCACATTCCATCACAAAACCCATTTTAAAGCTCTACGACTGCCAACTGTGTCAGGTTTGGAGCACAATGACTTAAAGCAGCTGTTGTTTGAGTCGTTGCCACGCCCAACATTGCTTTTGGCCCAATTTCACAGCTGAGCACCAGCACCGCGCATAACCCCAGTGTCGACTATATCAAAAGGCAAATGGAAATGGAAATAGAAGGAAAAGCAAGAAAATGTGACAGGAAGCAGCCTGAGACTTTTACTTTGACTACGTGACAGAGCAAACCATCAAAGGCAGCTCAAAGGACACACGTGCCAACAACCCAAAATATGTGTCACATCACACACATACATCTCTACTTATATATATAAATATATATATAGAAAATACTTGAAGTTCTTTCTTATTTATGCAGTTTGATCTCGCTGATTTTTTGCTTGCAAGCCATAAATTGAGATATGCCTCAAAGCACTGCCAAAAATGGTTGCAAATTGGCAAAATGAAACTCGAAAAAAATAACCAAATCAAGTAGAAGAATAATTGCAATTTACGATGTTGAAGCGACAATCGAAGTGTGGCATCGCAGAGCTCGTAAATAACAATAAATTAAATAACCAAAAAAATATACAAAAACTCAAACACACACTCGACTCGACTCGACTCGATTCGACTTGAATCGACACGAGTCGACTGGCAAAATATTTAATAAACAAAACTTGCGCTAATCATTAAATTATGATTAATGTGCCGACAACTTTGGCAGCCAGCCGAAGGCCTCACTCGTCTCACCCCCGCCCCGTGCTGTTCCCTCTTTGACCCCACTTTGCCCCTCTATGCCCACTTGCCCCCTTGGCAATGCCAAAAACGTGCAACACCCAGACGAACGTGCCTCGACAATCGCCGACAGTTGTCGTCACCACAAGACAGACATTGAAGCAGCGTGAAGAGAATCCTTGTCTCAAACACACTCTCACACACACACACAGGCACACACATCATTGTGTTCAGTTTAAGATATGTCTTGGCATGACCAAATAACATAATGATTGATGTATGAGCATTGCGATAAAGTACGAGTCGATGGGACAGCAACGAATTGAAAATTGATTGAATTGAAAGTTGAAGAAAGCAAGCACAGCATGGCAAATGGGTTTGCAGCCACAAAGAGCAGATAAATAATATAGTTTTCTATTGGAATTAAATAAGAAATAAGCAGCAAAAGTTTGAATTTAAAAAAAAAACAAATTTAATACGAAAAACATTTTATGCAGTAGAGAAAAACTTTAAAGAATTATTTATCAATATATTAAAGTGAACAATTGTATGTTTTCTATGAAATCTGATTTTTACTACAACAATAAATTTATTAGAATGTTTTATTTCTATGGTATTCAAAGAAAATATGCTAATTTTTCAACTCAGATGCATACAAATTGACTTTAAAGTTTAGAGTGAAAACTACACAAATTCAATTTTAAATATTTAAAATGATTTTCTTTGAAAATAAAAGTTTACTTTAACTGATTTTTAAATAATTATAGAGCAGCATAAATTGGAAAACCAAGCAACACATGCACAGTAAATAAAAAAATAACTAAACAGAAAATCCATAATATAAATGCACATCACGCAAAATGTGGCTATGGAATGATAAACATTGAATGCACAAAGCAGCAGAGGGAAGAGGGCAAGTGTGTGAGTGAGAGAGGGGAGGGACAGGCATAAATAAGATAACTATGAAGTGAGAATGAGAACAGATGCAAATGTCGACTAAGTTTGCTGTGACATTGGCTTCATTTGAAGCGGCGGAGTAGGTTCGGGGCAGAGGGGGCATGGACTGCTAAGCGTGTCTGCTAAGGTCGCGCATTGTGCGCCAAAACATTGGCAACAAAGTTGCAGTCAGCGTCTCAGTCGCTGTTAACTAATTGATAATCAAACAGTCAACTGCACTTGACAAATCGCCAGTTGCACTCGCAGTGAACAGAGACTCTAATTAGGCGATGCAGCGGTTAGTTGTGTTATTTTTTTAGTTAAGGTCAACAACAACGTTGCGTATGCGCAATGTGCAAATAAGGCAAAGTCAATGCGTTAATTGCGCATACGCAGCGTTGCCACATCTGCAGCTGCAATGGAGAAGGCAACAGCAACGGCAACAACAACAGCAAAGGCAAATAGCAAGTTCAAGTGCATAACGTGCATTACGTATACGCATTACGTATACACATTACGCATACGCACTCGCATTGGCATTATGCATGCAACAGTCACTGCAAAACTGCCATGGCATGGCCGTTAAAAAGTCACACGACCAGCAAACAACTATACATAATGCATGCCACACAGCGCAGGCCACACAATTAGGAGCAGAACATTTTATAATTTAGTGTGGAAATTTTAGTGCGATTTCTTTATAATTTAAAGCCAAGTGGTTCTAGTTTGCGCATCTGTGTTGTTTCTCGTATTTACGCTGATATTTAATGTATCTTTTGCATCAATCGACTGGCTGCTGTGGCCCTGGGCACGTTTAGCGAATTGCAATTGGTTCAAGATCAGCAGCGATGCAAACGTTTTGGTTTTCTATTGCGTGCTGAGGCTACAATTGATTACAGCTGCAAGCCAGACAGAGAGAGAGAAGAGAAGAGAAGAGAGAGAGGGAGATATGGGGGGAGAGGTAGCTTGCAACACATTTGAGTCATAATTTATTCTTGCAAAATTTAGCCTTATCAGACTTGAAAGACGCAGAAGCAGATCAAGAGAGAGACAGAGGGAGAAGGGGAGAGGGAGAAGCATTGAGTCATTTGAGTCGTTGTTTGGCATTGCGATGAAAATGTGGTTGCACTTGGCTCTTTATATTTGCTGCTGGCCACAACTACAGAAGTAGAACAAACCAAAGACACATTGGGAGGGAGAGAGAGAGAGAGAGAGAAGAGTGAGCGCGGTAAAGACTCAGACAGGAGAACCTACAAAACACTTCGAGGCTATCAGCTTAATGCTGCCTCTCTTTCACACTATCACTAACTAGCTTTGCTTCCATCCCCATCTCTCTCCACCTCTCCCTCTCTCCTTTGCACTCTTTCAGTCATTTATCGCTGCCTCTTTCAATCATTGCATTTTCAGGGTCGTCGTCGCCACAAATCTAAGTCTGTGCATCTAAATCAACACATGAGTCTGTACTTTTGTATGTGTGTAGACTGTACAGTGTGCACTGCGCACACGACCACATGTTGTGTGCTGCTGACTTTGAAAAGCGCTTTAAATGACAGCTGCATTTAATCTTAGTTACAGTTGAAATGGTTTTTGTATTTCACCACCAAAGAAATTTAATGACAAACATTTTCAGTTGCTTACATTTTCTTATTTCACCATTTTGTGGGAGTCAAGTGCAGGTAGCACACTAGCGCCGCCTGTTGGCCAGCAGTTGCAGCTCAAGCACTCTAGACAGACTTTTAATTTAATTTTGTGGCAAAATGCTCAACACTTGATTAATGGCTTGAGACTTTTGCCTTAAAACTCATTTATCGCTCTAGCTCTTTTTATTTCATTTCGTTTTGCTGCGAAAATGCTATTAATTCTCATAAGTAAATGAAAATTGATGTGCGTTGCAGGCTTTATACGTATAAATATATATATATTTATTCTAGAGTAAGTAAAGTTTGTGGAACTTCAGAGCAGAGTGAATTGCACTTTGGGGGAAAAGCTCGAAAGCAGCTTTAGAATTCCGAGTGCCAGGTGCTGTGTTGGCTCAGGACTTTGGCTCAAGTGTTGGCACACCTGCATATAATTTGTGAGTTTTGTGCAGCTTTTAATTGAAATGTGACCAAAGTGTTTTACAAATTAATGCATAAAGTATTTAATGCTAAAATTAAACTAAGCGCTATCTTTTAAATGAACGGAAATAGTTGCAAATTGTAGTTAAATGAAATGTCAAGTGCAGTTCGAACATGTTTGATATCGAACATGTTGGCATTCCAGCAGCCAGCACCCACCCTCCGCCTTCCACTTCCCTGCGTCCGCGTGTCCAATGCCAATCAAACATGTGCACGAACTTGACTTTCAATGTAAATGCGAACAAGGCGAAAAACGATGGTAACGCTGACGTTGACGTTGACAGCGACGTCGACGTGGACGCTGTCGCTGACTGCTGATCGGCGCTGCAGCAGCAAATAACCTTGACCTGGTTCTTGAAATTGCAGCAGCTGCCGTCGTCGTCGTCGTCGTCGTTGTCACTTGTGCAACATTTTAAGAGAGGCTGCCAAACGGGTTTTTCGGCTGCCGGCGTCGCTCAGCTGGACACGAGCAGAGAGCGCGAGAGTGGCTGCGCGTGTGTGTGTGTAAGTCTGTGTGACGGATCGGTGAGAGCATTGAGCGAACGAGAGCGCAAGTGCTTTGTATGTTTGGTTGCGCATGCGCAAAATTTACAACGATCTCGCTCGCACTTGCACTTGCAGTTGGACTTGGACTTGGTCGCTTTGGTGAATTGGCAATTAGCGCAGCGCAGTCGTCATCGACGTCGTCATTTTTTATGCTCATATTTACATTGCACGCACACGCATTATTAACTATTTTATTATTGATGTCTTAATGTGGCAACAGCGATGGTCAACTGGCCTGGAGACACGCGACATTGAACGTGGCTTGTTTGGCAAAACGTAGACCTGGCTGACGTCAGCTTAACTTGTTGTTGTTGTTGTTGTTACTATTGGCCGCCTGGAGAAGGTCGAGGTTAATTAAGTTGTCTTTGGCCGTGTGCATTGTCGACCTTGTTGCCTTGCCGTCTCGCTTGCAACTTGCAGTCTTGACATTTTCGCACACTTCACTCGCTCCCCTATTCCTGCCTTTGTCTACATCTCAATCGCCATCTCCTTCTCTGTCGCTGTCGCTGTCGCTGGCGTAATGCATTATTAATTGTTGCAAATTAATGCAAAACTCTCTTCAGTCGAGCGGCCAAGACAAGAGAGCGCGTTGCTCGCAAGTTAATTGCTTTAAAATTTTATTAAAATTCAATTAGGTTTGCGGGCTGCTGCCTGCTGCCCGTTGCCCGCTACCCGCTGCCTACTGCCTGCCTCGTTTACTTTCAACTGGGGCACGGCCTGCGGTTGGTTGACTGTGCAACGGGGCATAATATTTGGTTAAGCTGAAATGCCTGCCACATTGAGACCAAACCGTTGAAAACGTTGGAATCGTTGAAATCGTTTTTGTGGCAAGTCCTCAACAAGGACTCTCAATTCCCAGTTGTCACGTCGCGCCGTAGCATATTTCGTATTAAATTGTTGCTGGCAATGTGACTCGGTTTATTTGTTGCCACTGCTGATGTTGCTGGTTACAGCCAGCTGCCCTCGTCTCCTCTGCCCACTGCTTGCTGGTTGCACGAATGACAGCTTTGCAATTTAGTTGCAAATTGGCAGTGAGTGCAGTTGAAAGCGACAGACAAGTTACCCAAGGTAGTAACAGCCAAAAGAAAGAAATCAATGTGCAACGTTGTCGCTGAATAGCTTCGAAGCAGATGGAGAAACAGAGAGAGAAAAGAGGGGAATGATAGAGTGAAAGAGTGTCCTTTGGGCTGGATTAAGCCAGGCAACAAGGACGTGCACAGTGTGTGCTCCGTGTGACAGATATAAAGAACTTGAAAAGTCATCAAAATTAATAATCTAAGAAAACAGTGGAGAACTTGGCGAAGAAACTGATTGAGATTTATAGATGGTTATAGATAACGTTAACAAAGTTGTTTTAAAGGGGATTACCTGCGCTTTCAATATCAAATATTAAATCTTTATTTATAGCTTTTTTCTTCAAGTCTGCTCCTTTTTTCACCAGTGCTTTTGACAGCGCCTCTTCTTCAATTGACTTTTTCTTATGTATTTTCTTCAAACTAATAAGAGAAAGAAGGACAGATTCTTTCTCTTGTTAGTCAGAGCGAGATCACTATCTTAATTATGTAAACTCATAAAGGCACTGTTAATCATAGTGATGGCACTGTTAGTGGTTAAACAGTAGAGGTATGCCATGAGCCTACTACAACTGTCTGTCAATAAACGATAGATGTGCCTAGCTAAGGTAAATATCTAAAATTCCTCAAATTTAAGCCTTTTGGGCTGACATTAACTTGTTGTTAACAATTTCGCTGGCAAGCTTGTTATTTTGGGCCCTTCATTTGCCAAAGAGACACCAGAAATCGCCACAAAAGTATGCCACGAAATGGGCAACAAGTGCGAGACCGCAAAGAATAAGCACCAAAAGGGCAACGAGTGCTTTACATAATAATAAAAAAAATAACAAAAAAAAAACACCAAGAAAAAACAGAGAGAGAAACGGTGGAAATACTGAGCTCAGTTGCTGCTATTTGCTTAATTAAATGCGCCAAGTGGGGGGCGTGGCAAGGCGAAATGTCAAAAAAACACAGAAGAGATAGAAGAAAAGAAAGGAAAACTCAACGGTCAGATAGCGTGAGCTTAAAATAATCAAGCGCAAAATAAGAAGAAATGTTAATAAAACAAGGATAAGAAGAGGTGGGGAGAGAGGAAGTGAAGGAGAAATGGTGAAAATGGTAAAAGTTGTAGCTTGTATTTGATTTCAAGGCATTTGCGAGCAACGCAAGGATAACAAGACTCAACAAAAGGCAGACAGAATCAACCGGAATCCGCTGAAAGGTAAAGAAATCAAGAAATAATAAAACGCAAAACTTGCATCATTATTCAGCAACAACAACAAGGAGAACGAGAGGCACAACATGAACAGGTAGAACATCAGCATTTGCAGGTAAATCATTAGGGGCCGTCGACTAAGCTGTAATTAATGAGCAACTGGAACATCGTCAAGCCGACGCCAAGCAAATTAACTTGAACTGTTCACCGAGGGTTGCAATGAGCATTTAGGGGAGGACTTAGTGTAGGTTGGGTTGAGGGATAGATAGCTCTATGGAGGGGGTGGGGTCACCTAGAAGGTCTTCAACTTTGCTGAGGGCGCAGCTGCAATTAAAGTAACGCCGAACTTTGCTTGTAATCGCAGTTCGCTGTCACTCCCTAAATCTCTACTGAGAGGGAGGCTCTCTCTCTCTCTCTCTCTCTCTATCCGCTCATCTTTGTTTTGCTTCTCATTATTCCTTTGCTCACAGTGTCCTTAACACTATGAAGTGTGCCGATAAATAGGACCAAGACCAAAACCAAACTCCTTTCAAACTCGATTGTGCTGCTATCGCTATCGATAGCTCGATAGTTTGTTTACTAACCGTAAACTACAACTGCCACACTTCCCTGCCACTTAATGTGGCAACAAAGCACAGCCAATGGCGGGTCATATTATTCAATGGATCTTTTATTGTGGCGGCGAAAAGTTTCCCGAGTTAATTATTAAGTAGATACACGAATTTATTGCCAACTCTGAACTCACTTTTGTGTGTGTGCTTTGAGGTGTAAACGTGCGGATTAAGTGTCTATGCCTGTCAGCCCAGAGGTGGGGAGGGGTAGAGAAAGAGAGAGAGGCGAGATAGAGATGTATATCAATGTACGAGGATGAAATTTACGCTTCGCTTGATATTTGGCCAACAAAACTTGGCTAATTTTGTAGCAACTTGTTGTTGTTATTGCGGTGCCCTCTGCCATCTCTCAGGTGAGCATTGAAATATTGATGAGATTTGCTGTGCGCTTTGGCTTAAAGTTTACAAAACTTTGCCTGACACTTGAGCTTTAAAGCCAACTGGGAAATGTGCGGAAACGAGTTGAGTTTGCAGTTTGATTTCGACGGGTTCGAGTTGGCCAAGAAAGAGACCACAGGCGGCTATAAAATGTTATTTGTGTTGGCCGCAGTAGTTTAGACCAAAGAGTTTTTTAGCCGTTTTGCTGCCAATAAAAAGCGAAAAAAGAAGACAAAAACTTCAGAGGAACTTGTGGTGCAAGGAAGAGCAGAAAAACAGATGGAAAAAAGGTGACCAGACATGAATCTATAACGAAGCTGGCTGGCATGAATACAGACGGTAAAGAATGGCATAAGAGTTGGAAATAGCGTGGAGCACAGGAAATCAAACTTCAGTTTGATTGACTTTGCAGCCTGGACACACAGGATACGTAAGCCGATTTGTGGCACAGTCGTTCGCCATTTGCGTTTTTAATTGAATTTCCGGGTTGAATCATTTCCATTGTTGTTGTTGTTGTTGTTGTCGCTGCTGCTGCTGGCTGTCGGGTAAACCATTCAAAAGGAGGCAATTTAAGCGCCAGTCAACTGAGGACAAACTTTGTATAGAATGGGTAAATCAACAGCAACACACAAACACACACACACACACACACACGCACACGGAGGCAAATGAATATCAATGAACTGTCATAAAACAGAACTCAACATATGCGAGAGCTGATGTGGGCGTGAGGCGGACAGTAGGCGTGGCAGGCAGCTGGTAACTGGGCGCATAGACAAGATACGATGCTGGCAGTGACAGTGCCTGACACGTAGGCAAACATTTAAGCCCCCAGTACGACAACAACAACAACATAAACAATGGACATAGTTCACACTTGGAACAAAGCAGACACACACACTCACACACACACATGCATAGGTATTTATATTTATATATAGCATGTAAAGCTCTTGTTTGAGTTTTGGGTCACTTTTCACTGTCAACGACATGTGATTTCAACTAATGACAGTTTAGGAGCGATATCAACAGCAGGATGAGACTGAGTTCCTATGGCACTTGAAGCCCTTTAGGCCGCAAATTCAACTTGAAAATTAATGAAATTTCCATGTAGGCGAGAAGTTTGCCAAACAAATAATTCTGTGCACAACATGGCGTATGATTAATTTAAGCATTTCCCTATCTATTTAACTTTATCAAGTCGGCAAACACACACCAACTGCCTGACAGACAGACCCTTTCAGAATTCCTCTCTCACATATGAATTTTCCATTATTTTTGTCACTTGGAAAATTGTTATTTGAGTTCAGACACCAAAAAAATGAAAAAAAAGAGAAGAAACCCGAGCAACACTCGAGCTTATTGTGGTGTCAATATGTATTTTTGATTTAGCTATTTAGAAGTCGACGCCGTCTGACAATTTTGTGCGCTTTCCTTATTTTTTTGGGGGGGGTGGTACTGTGGGTGGGCAGTTTAAGAAGTTGTCGCTTCTCTTGGGCTGACAAAGTTTAAATTGTCTGCGCACATTTACTTTTAATGAGTTTTCTCGCTTGTTTATTCATAATGTTTATTAAGCACAACTTACCAATAGATAAACTGCGGCATTCAGTGGCCTTGAACATGTCAGCTATAAAGATACAGAAGCAGACGAAAACAAGATGGATTAACATAAATTTGCGTATAAATTCCAAATTTGATTAGTTTCTTGTCAAAGCAATTTCAGTGTTATGGCATAAGTTGGCTACATTTATGCTATATTAAAAGTACAATAAAAGTGGATTAATTTATGGACTTTAAGAAGGATTTATTTCGTAAGGAGTAAAAGTCTTTTTTAGCTACTTTACTTGACTTTACAGCGCAGTTCATAGCTGGCTACTAAGTATAAGCCTTTACTAAGTAAGTAATTACAGGGTAATATCCCTCTAACTAAACTCCCAGCTTCATACTCAGCTTACTGTTAAGTACAGGGTATCTTAGGTTACATCATTACTTGCACAGTTGCACATCATTTCGATAATCGAACGAGTGTCAAATCAAAGCAAATTGACAAGCACTTAATGCCAATGCCACAGATGTACGCCGTGTTCACTGTGTTCCATAATCTACCTCTCGGTCTCTCTCTCTATCTCTTTCTCTGCTCATCTGTCTGTGCAGTACTCTCGCTTATTGCTGCATTAAGCACTTTACACACACACACATACACACACAGCTCTGACGGTTATTGCAGCCTCGTTGGAATGTCGAACTCTTTTGACCCAAAATCCAGCAGCGCATTCAACGCATTGATTGATTGATGAATGGCTGGCTGAATAGACGGACGTATGTATTGAGCGTAGCATTGAGTTGTCTATCACAAACACACACACACACACACAGACTTGTAAAGCGACACTTATTTTTTGCATAGCATACTTTTGAGCGTCGGATTTGTTTCCTCAGCCCAATAACAATAATCATCAGCTTGTAAACAGCCCAACAGCTGCATATGCGCAACCCTTATGACCAAACAGCAATTGGCAATAGCCGCAAACGGAACTTGGCTAAAACCAGCTGGAACAGCTAATAGCAGATAGCAGCCACAACAAGAAGTCAAGGCAACAAATGCGGCCTCAAGTGCCGTCTATTGTCTCAGCTGTCTCTCTCTCTACCTCTCCCTGTCTACTGCTGTCTCTTTCTGTTAATGATAATGGCTCTGTCTTGGCAAACAATTGGCTTTTGTTGGTGTTGTTGTTCTGTCGCCGCAGGATGCAGAAACTCCCCGCACTGTGTCCTAATTAGCAGAAGGGCACAAGCAGTTAAATGTGTCTGAAAATCGTACAAAACATACATATATCTGTATGTATATGTATACATGTGTTGTACATATGTGTGCACATTAGGCAAGTGCACATTTATCACGCATACGACGCGTTTGCCAGCAGAGAAAGCCGCATTCAACGACCGCAAACGATAACTAAAAATGTAATTTTGGCATTAAATGCGCGCTTTGGCGAACATAAAATCACCTTGATTAGAAACTCAACTGCCAAAAAAAGAACACGAGGAAACCTGGCCCGAAAAAAGGTAGAAAGTAGAGAGGGCGTAGAGGGGCGAGGCAGAAACATGCCACGTGGCCACATATATCAGACGACCTAAGCCTAAAACGACTTTGGCCCTTGCCATATATCAGCGTGCACCTGTGCCAAAAGGTGGCCAACAAGAATACAGGGATGTCAGGGACGAAGACTAAGCATTGCCAGGATGTAGACAGCAGCCCTCACACGACTGTGCGTGTGTGTGTGTGTGAGTGTGTGTGTGTGTATTCATGAGTCATTCGAATGGCCTTAAAGCTGCTTTGGGTCAAAGTAGAAAACGAGAAATAAGCGAAACGGAAGCGGCCCAAAGATGATTACGCGATTGCACGAGAAAATAGGCAAAAGTAATTTATAAAAAATTAATTAAAATTAAATATGCTATGCATGTAATTAATGGCAAAATTCACAACAGTATTCACAACAATAAAACCAATTATTTTGCTATTTAATGGACTTTGTTAACTTTAATGTAGATCAACTATTTAGCATAATAAATGCGCTAATTAACTATTAGGTACATATACTTAATTAATATGTGTTTAAATAGCTAAATAAATTGCAATTTAGTTTTAGTTTGCTGCTTAGTATAATTTAGAGTTTAATTTATGTACAGCATTTATTTTCTTGCACATTTTCGCATAGAATTTGCTGTTTAAGTAGTTTTGACAAGAGTTTCCTTTTAGTTTGTGTCTGCTTTCAAAATTTCTTGGCATTAACTAAAGCATACTTTTAACAAAGTTATAAAATGCAAAAGTTGCGCTGCGTATATAAAAATAGTTTTATTCCAGTAAGCTCTATTGAATTCCGAGTATTTCTAGCTAAAAACGTCGACAGTTTTATACAAAAAAAAAACAAAAAAAGAAATGCGAATAAAAAAAGTTATTCTTTTCGGCTTCTTTTGCAGCAAAAAGAGGAGACGAAGAGTAGAAAAAAGCTGAGTGTTTTTCCAACAAGGAAAACTGTGTAAACGACGTTTGCTGCTGTGTGTTTGTGTGTGTGTGTGTGTGTGTGTTGCCGTTTAGTTTTTATGCAAAGAGGGAGAAAGCAAACGGAAAAGTGAGAGACAGAGCAGCACTGAGGCCAAAGGACGTTGTGTGTGGCAACTCTGGCAAATTCCCGCAGACACCGGACTAATCAACGAAATTGTTGCAGCCTTTTAGGCGCACTGTGAACATATGGCAGCCATAACCTTAACCTGCTCTTTTTTGCCCAACCCTCCCCCCAGCCCCCATCAACTCACACCCCAGCGTCCTTTACGCATATTTGCTGTTCGACACTTTGTTACGCTTAAGGGGGCGCCATGGGCGTGGCAGTTTGTTAGATGATTGATGAGATCGACGGCATATGTGAAACGTTTGCCAATTTTCCCTTGTAAATCTGCAAAATAAAATGGTGAAAAGCTGGTAAACTGCGAAAAATCACAAGAGGCGTCTAACAACAGTAAATAAGTTAACAAAAGGTGAAAAGAGGGCCAGGAAAACAAGGTGCAGGTGCAACAGCTCAGCAATGCCGACAACTTTGAACTTGAGTTAATTCTGTAAAAATAACGTTGCATGCTTACAGAAATTGTGCAGACCATGTTAAAGGGCAGCTAGAGATAGGAAGTAAAGAACTGTTAAGTGTAAACGATAGTAAAGTGAAACTATCGCTGAAGAAAACTAAGTTTTGCTTTAAAAATTCGACCAAACGCACTAAAAAGCATCAACTCAGCTACTAAATTCCCCGCTTAAGCAAGCCAAAATAATATAGCCAGTTTTTTGGCTATTTTAAAGCCAATTTACCCCGCCGATAGTTTGCAAAACTATCGTGTACTCTTAACTTTTGCTGGCAGCTGCCAAAATGATTGTGTTTTTAGCTGTTGCTCTTTAAAGTGCCACGCAACATGTTCGTGCATGTCTGTGGCACAAGTACAAGTATTTGCCTGTTGAGAAAGACACTTCAGAGTGACAAATAACAGCCAAAGAATTACGAGCATCGTATTATAATCAAGCCACAGCTTGAGAAATTCCCTTGTGTTGTCATTAGAAGGGCGTGCTCGAAACAAACCATTGTAAGAGCATATGGCTATGCACACATGTGTGTGTGTGTGTGTGTGTGTGTGGGAGTGTGTGCCCTGTAGTATGTAAGTGTCTGTGTAAGTAAGTATAAGTACCATCCATGGTCCTATATTCAAAACACGCAACACTTGTCATCAACAGGCGCCAGCAATCATTCACACACCACTGAAACACACACGTACACACGTACACACGCACACATGCTTACATACTACATGCATTGGAGCAGGCAGAGACATGCACAGACACGCATAAACAATAAACAGCTGCCTGTGAATTTGAGTCTTGTTTGGTTGCTTTTGCCTTTTGGGTTTTTGTTTGCCGCCATCATTAAACTGTCGCCAGGCATCGTCTCTCAATTGTTGAGTCTGCATACCCTGTGAGCAATGCGAGCGGTAGGGTGTGCTGTTTTTTTGGTAGAGTTGGAAACAGGTGTTTTTATTGAAGCAGTTTTTATTTATTTTATAAATTTGTATTATGAAGTTTTTGCTACTACAGGGTATCTCCAAGTCAAGCTCAGCAACCTTTTGTCTGTTCATTTGCTTTCTGCCTCTTTTTTTGCCCGTTGTTTTGAAGCCGTTCATTTGCGATAGGATTTGAGTTTAAGTTGCCTACTTTGCTAGCATTTTGGCACGTATCCTTGTCGAGCTTTATATGATGCTCTTAGCGCCGGGCTCCCAACCACACCACGCCCACAGCCCACCCATTACTTGCAGAGTGAAAAGCCCCATTTACCTGCTTTGCGCAATTCTTATTCACGCTTTCACACCTGCAAAATGTCTTTGATGACAGTTTAAGCCCGCTCGCAATTGATCTGAGGTAATAGCCTGTGGCCTGACTAGACTTAGCAGGGATGGGTGTGTGTGTGTAGTGGGTGTGCGTGTGAGCTGCACTTGACTTAATTGAATCATTGATGGAAATGTCTGTGTTTATCAGAGGCTTTTTTAGTTAAAAGCTAAGTTGTGTTAATAGAAAAATAGATGAGAATAGTAAAATATTTAAAGAACAAATAAAGTTTAAGAGGAAAACTGTTTCGATTTGGCTAATTTCAGGAAGCTTAAAGGAAGAGGAGAGCAGAAAAGCCGTTCGATGTGAGTGGCAGTGTGTGTTGTGTGTGTGTATCTGTGTGTGCTGGCTTGCAGCAGGACTCACAACATTCATCAATTATCAAGTGAAAAGAGCACCGAGAATAGAACGCAAAAAGCAATAAATCTAAACAAGGCCTCAAGGGAGATCTGCAAACTGACTGCCAAGCAGCACTAAGATACGAGCCAGAGGCAGAGGAGAGACATAAATAGGGAGAAAGAGAGAGAAAGAGATAGACATAGGCATAGCTTTATATAAAGCAGAGAGTAGCATTAGATTATGGTATATGTGTGTGGAGATGGGCATAAAAGATTCATTCGCATTCGCAAACACATTCACATTGCTGTTGCATAACCAAACTAAATGGACACTGAATGTGCACTGTTAACTGATGAATATATGGCAGGTTTCAAGCCACAAATACCGCTAGAAATTCAAGCAACTCGGCTTAAAGCGAGTAGCTAAGAAAACTCCAGGAAGATGGAGAAGAAAGCTTGTCTAAGTGACTTGCTGCCACGCCCTAAAGGCGAGAAAAACTTAAAAAGGTTGTAAAGGGAGTGGCAGAGATTGGAGGCGTTAGGGGCGTGCCACATGTGTGCATGCAACAAAAATACAAATTTAAGCAAAACAAACTTGCAACAAAGTTAGAACTGTGTGAATTTTTTTTGCGCTACTTTTGCACTTTTAGTTTGACAAAGACGCAGGATGCAGTCAGACAGAGAAAGCGAGTGTGTGTGGGTGTGGGTGTGTGTGGGTGTGTGTGGCAGAGACAAAGGCAACATTGTGGCAGAGGCGAAAAGCTGCCAGTCGAGGCAAAGTCATTGATTGCACAAGCTAAATGGAAACACAGAGCATGCGATGCCGAGAAGCAGACTCTAAGGACTAAGAATCCATGCAGCAAAGGCAACAAATTGTGGCAGGCTGGGGGAGTGGCAGGGGCAGGGGTAGGTCCAAGGGGGTTAAGGGATTCAAACTGAAAGGCGTTCAGCTGGCAAACATAAGTCGCACACTCAAATCAATGGCATTGACAGTCGGCTGGCATTGTGTCTCCTTGAATGAGCTGAGGGCGGCGAAGAAAGCAGGACGAGAAAGAACAAGAAGAAGAGAAGAAAGCCCTAAGGGGGTGGGGTGAAAAAGGGGCGGAGGTAGAGGGTGGTGGAGCCAACATGGCAATTGTATTCATTTGACTTGGCAACCAATTGTTGCAAGTGCCAATTGTTGTAATGGAAATTCGCAGCAGGGCGTCAGCAAATAAAGTGAGAGAGAGGGGAGAGGGGAAAGAGAAGGCAGACATGAAAAATTTAAATGAACAAATTTCAATTTGCAAATATTCAATTAGAAATCAAACTTGAAAAGATACGCAATTTTGTTGGAACAGCATTATTAAATATTTATTGTATTAGTAAAGTATTTTAATTGAGCAACAAAGGAAGGTAGCTAAGAAAGTTAAGTTTGACTTGAGCTTAAAGTTGGGTAAACAACTAGAAAGGTAGTCAAAAGATAGAAAACTTTCAGCAGAGGAAAAGAGTTTTTAAAATTTCAAATTTTAGCTACTAAAATGTTCATATTTTAAGCCCTAAAATGCATAAAACTTTACATAAAAATGTATGCATGTTTTTAGTAGTATTTACTGAAATTGTACAAATTTATTTCCTATAACTAAATACAAAACAGCTCTTTAGATATTAAGTAGCTCTGGCTCACCTTAAGCAGTTCCCACTGTACTTTAAACAGTCTACATATGTTTTATTACTACTTTCGCTACAGTTTACTTAAGTAAACGGTTTTAACTGAAACTTTAGTAAAGAAACGTTTAGACTGCCACCATGCGCCTTAGGCAATATTTACTGTAGCATGTGCTACACTATACTTTCAACTTGTGTACATTTTCTATTTGTTTTCTTATTCCCCGTGTGTGTATGTTTGAGTAAACGAAATGCTTAAAAAACAAAAATAAATATAATGAGAAAAGCAGAGAAAAGTGACTAATAGAGAAGAGGAAGAGAAAAACGTGCAACGTTTGTTCAGATAAAAGCAACAATAATAAATAAAACGAATATTAAATAAATATTGTACATAAAGTGCAGAAATAAATGAGAAAAAAGATGCAAACGAAAAGGAAATAAATAAAAATTTAAAGCGAGCCGAGTAAAGAGTGTGATTTATGAGTGGGAGGAGGGGGCGGCGAGGGGTGTAAGAAGAATTTTTGGTGCAGTGTTACAAGCGGCAAAGACGCGACAATGTAAATAGCGGTCAAAATTGTTCCGATTGCTTTGTTTGTGTTTATAATTGCGTGAGTGTGTTAGTCTGTGTGTGTGTGCAACAAATTTTCAAGGATTGCAATTACAGCAACAAGAGCAAAAAGCAACAAATAAGCAAAAAGCTGCCAGACAACAGCAACAACAACAACAGCAGCAAAAAGAGTAGAAAGATAAAAACTACCTTGGCCCAGAATTGAGGCGCATAAATACAACGCACCTATAAACATTGTCTGTGTGTCTGTGTGGGTGTGTCCATCTGCAAGTGTGTGTGTGTGTCTGTGTGCTTGTATTGGCAGCAGATATCGAGCGCATTGAGCGCACTACAACAGCCACAACAACAACAAGAACAAATGCAGCAATAACAAGCAACAATAAATGACGACAACGTCGATGCCTCTGCCGACGCAGCTGCTGGCGCCGCTGCCCACTGTCAACTGGGAGAGCAGGCGAAAGGAGAGAGCGCAAAGCGCTTTCAGTACTTAAGTCGTTTGTCGGCGCAGCGCACAGTGGTGCAATGCATATGCGCCTGCCTCTCGCTGCACTGTCAAACGAAATAATTAATTAAAAACTTAAAAAGAATAATAATTTAATTAATTAAATCGAAATGTTAAAACTTAATTACAAAGTTATACATATCGTATTGAGCTGCAATGACAATTAAAGAGATGACGGTGCAAGTCGCACACACTATACGTAGTGACGCTTATTTCATAAATTTGTTTAATTTGCAATAAGTCATTGAAACGGAATTAATCATTTTGGCATTCATACTATAAATTTCCCACCCCCAAACGTTTATTTGTGCTTTGTTGCAGAATTCGCGCGAAAGATTAATCACGCAAAGACATTTCTCTGGAACAAGTAACCAATTATATGGTTAATTTTGCATGCTTAGATGAAATCATAGTAAGCACTTATGAAAAAGAATTTATTAGGTTTTCTTTCAGGTTTTGAGTCAAGCAATCCACTTAACTGATTGAAATTTTAAGCCACTAGGTAAACAGAGCACATACAAGAGCATACGTTCGTTTGATAGAAGCGCTTGTAATACAAGCTGCAATAGGAGACTTGAATGCATTTCTTTGTTCTGATTGGCTTTTGTTGAAGTACATGACGTATTTGTATTTGGGAATTTTGTCCCCGATTTGCACGTCCCAGTGCAGTGTGCAGAATGTCAGGCCAACGGTTGACTGCAGCGGCAAATGAGGCAAACGCTGGCACAAAGTGCACAAACGAAGACGTGACCAAGACGGCAGAAAGAGCAGAAAAGAAAGAAAAAATATTGCAAACATTTAACGGAGCGTATGCGCAATATGGTCACAATTTAGTCACCAACACCGTTCGTATCTGTGACTGCGAAAAGCATAAAATGACAAGACGTGTTCGATGACTCAAAACCGACGGACAAAGAGACGAAGCACAGACCGAGTGACTGACTGACTGAATGACGGTGTGTCGCTGCTTATCAGTGCCAAAGTTTGCCCAAGCCAAGGCACTGCAAACATGACCATAACTAAAAAAGAAGGTATATAAATGTCGGTAACTGAAACTGGCAAAGTCTGAAGGCATCAGAGCCACGATAAGCAGCCAGGCCAACAACGACTGCAAGTGGGCCAGGCCAAGTCCGAGGTATGAAACCTAAAATTGATCGTTGAACACGTTCTTCAATTTCGAGCAGAAAACAATGAAAAATTTGTTGAAATTGTTGTGGTATCTTTGATGTGCACACTCACACACACACACACCCAAACACACACAAGTGTACATGTTATTACATATTCTTGGCCGCCTTTTGTTGCAAATAAAGTGGAGCAGTGGCTGTACTGAAAATGAATACAATTAAAATTATTTATTAGTGCGCTCGAGGAGCCTCGAGGATGCCAGCTTCAAGTACAGAGGCTGCAAAATTGGCCTCAACACTAGCCAAGAATGAAAACAAATTCAAAGATGGCAACAACAACAACAGCAGGCGGCACATTTGGCCATGCCTTTTTGGCCATTTGCCAGCTACTTTTTGGTGGCTGCTTTCCCAACATCACAGCATTGTATCCATCTCCTCAACCTCGGCCAACTTGGCTTTGGACTAAAGCTTATTTATGTGCGTTGCCTGCAAAATATGGCGCACAATTTTTGTGTTTTTTTGCTTATTTACTGCAGTCTGGCCAAAAAGAAAATTAAAAAGGCAAAAGAATATACAAAATAGAACAAGAAAAACGGCAACTTAATTGGGTGGCTGGGAAAACATGAAGTGAGGCATTGACTGTGCGGGGGATCAGCAAACAAAACTGCAATATTTCTGTATTTCTGCATATTTCAGATAATTATATTTTGTTATGCTAATAAGCAAGAAAAAGATGCAAAGGCACAGATCGAAAGGCTCAACATTTCAACTGAAATTTGTTTGTCTAACAAATATTTTTAACACTTGATTTAAGACACATTATTTCATATAAATAACTTACTAAAATTGCACAGAGCTTACTAGTTTACATAGAAATGTTATCTAGCAGCGTGCAGCACTGTTAATGCACAGCTACAGCAGCAGCACTAGCAGTGTTAAGCTTAACAGAGCTCAGTCTACGCTGCCTGTTAAACCACTGTTAAGACGCTGCTGCCGAATTGCAGTCAAAGTAATGATCGAAAGACATACATTTGGAGTGTATGCAGTTGATAAAAGTATCTTGTGGATTTAACCTGATTTAGAAAAGAGACAAAAGTATTTGAGATCAGTGCTTATCAGTGTGCAGTCGGTAGCAGTCACAGAATGCGGAATGTTGGGCCAAAAAAATGTTTCGACAGCAATGATAAAGCGTGTCATTGAACTCACACACTTTCGCGCACAGTGTACTTAACTTATCAGTAACCTGTTTGCAGTGAATTCTAAACGATTGCCAAAAAGACCAAAATTTTGTTAGTTAATTTGATAAGAGAGCGTGGGAAAAGTGTGAGCAAGTGTGTGTAACTTAAAGTTCCAAAGAAATAGGAAGGCATCTGAACTTTAGAGTCGAATGTGAATAAACTTGCAAATTACTTTTGATGTATTACCCGCATCGGTGGGAGAGCTGTCTGTCTTTGAAAAAGTGATTCGCTGCAGCTGCAGATCGGATAATTAAATGAGATCTCTTCCGAAATTAATTAAGGAATTGTCACATCAATCAGACCCCGTTCAGCGCCCACTTGGCGGTGACGTATCTTCTACTTGTTATTGTCTCTCTTTTTGTGCTCAGGAATTTTAAATAAACAAATAAAATGCAGAAAATAGATTTACGAGTGTCGCAAATTTATGACAGATGTAAAAATTGTCAGCGCTTTTTATGGCCAACAGCAACAATTTTCTTGACGCTTGACTGAAGTCTCGTCTCAAGAACGAACTGACTGACTGACTGACCATATCCATAGCCCTGACTGGCCGTCCCGTGTCCACTTGAGTTCTACAATACATTGTTCTGCCTCTTCTTCTTCTGCTCCCTCTCAAGTCAGTAAAGTTTAAAACACTTGCGTTGATAATGAGAAAAGTTCTTTTTTTTGCTGCTCGGTACTTTTTTTTATTTTTGCACAATTCTTTTCATTATTTCTGTTTTGTTTTCTTTGTGTCAGTGCAACGAAGACAAAAGTCTTAGTTCCGATGTTGCTGACGATGATGATGATGATGATGATTACGATGATCCTTGGGCTTGTAATGAGATATGCCAAAGCACTTCGGCTAAGCAGCATTTTATGTAGTATATGAATATATATTTTGTAGCTTTCTTTGTTGCAGACACAGGTGTCTCTATCTCGCTTCCTTTTCCTGTCCCACTCCCTCACTCCTATTGTTGTACATTTCATTCTTTTAGCTGGAAAGGCAATTTTAAACCCAAGTCTCGTGACTCGTTTTACAGACAAGTCCTAAATACACTTGAATTTTGCCCATATCCGAATTTACTTTGCAACAAAATACTTTAATTGGGACACTAATAATTTATTACATTTTTTAAAGAATTTATTTAAACCTTCATGCTTCGAAAATTGTAAATATGTTGTGGAAAACTTTGTGATAAACTTTCAGTTTTCCACCATAAATTTCCATCTTTATCATCCGTTCCGTTGCCACCTTGGCGTATACGCAATAACAAATACTTAAAACGGGTAAATAGTGTTATTAAGTAGTTCTGCAAACACTTGTAGTTAACACTCTAGTTGTAAATTACGAACCTTTTCACAAGTTATTCCCAAGGGCAACTACAGACTGACGTATCCGAAAATTATTCCAAAATGGGAAACATGCAAAAAACTTTTGTCTCTCAGTTGGAAAAACTTAACACTCGAGTGTATCTATGTTGTGGTGTGTGTGTATCTGTGGTGTGAGTGTGTGTATCCAAGAGCTGCATTTAAGGCGAAAATGCTGCGCGTAGGAAAATTCACTAGGAAAAGCCCAAAAATAGCGTTGAAAAATGCAACAGAATTCGCCCAAAAGTTTATTAATAATTTATTTGTTTATGTTCAGCAACATACACGAGTGTATGTGTGTGTGTAGTTGTGAGTGTTGGAATTTTCAACATTTTGTTTTTTAAATTTATCCAATTCGCACTTCACTTTGACACATTTTTCGAGATTATGTTTTCGTATTCCCTTTATTACTGTTATTCCTTTTTGCATAAAGTCTGTTAAAATTGTAGCAAATAAAAAATTGTTTGCTACTTTATTTTTAGCGTCGGCCAATGAAACGAAAATTTTCACTCACATGTGGAAAATGCCGCTGCACGCACTTTTCTTTTTTTTAGTTTTGTTGTGATGGGTTTTTTTAGTTTCCGAAATGGTTGTTGTTGTTGTGGATGTTGTTGCTGATGTTGCTGCAGTTGTTGTTGTTTGTCACTTTCGAGTTTTTACCCTTTGCATTTGTGGGTATTTTTATAGATCGCCCAAAAGGCAAGAAAAACTCGACGCGTGTTTCGTTATTATTTTTATTTCTATTTTGTGTGTTGTATTTTATGCTGTTGTTGCTGTTGTTGTTGTTGTTACTGTTGCTGCTGTATTTTGTTTTGGTCCGTTTTATTTTTAGCGTTAAATTTTCTGCGGTCAGCGATTTAAAAATAACAACAGCAGCTCCGCATGGATTGCACTTTACTTCAGCATGGATTTGAAAGCTCTGATGTTTGGTGATTTTTGAATAACTTCGCGCCACTGAATCGCAATTTTTGTATCTTCGTATTTTATGTGTTGTTGGAACTTGCATTTGCCATTTTAAATTAAATATTTAAAAATTTTTATTAACACACGCACACACACTTATGTGGCTTTTATCAGCTTTATCAGCGTTCACACACTTTGCAGTTGCAGTTTTTAAATTTTATTGCAATATTGAATTAAGTTTCATTTGCAGTTACAGTTAATGTTAATGTTAAAGTTACAGTTGAAGAAAACGACGTCTGTTTTATTTAACTTGATGTTTTGTGTATTTTTGTTGCTTTTGTATTTCGGTTGGTCTTTTTTGTCCAATTTACCGCTCCGGCGTTCTACTCACTTCGATGAACATCTTGTAACTATTTTCAAAAAGCGCACGAACGCAGCTGCAGAGCGACGACGGCGCTGCGGAGCGCACAAAAATCAAACCAGCAGCAGCAGCAGCAGACAAACGAAACCGAAACCGAAACAGAAAACAGAGACCAACCACAACAACAATAACAGCAGCCAACGACAACGCCAACTCAAGAACACACAACAACAGCAACGCCAGCAGCAGCAGAAGCAGCGACAGCAGTCGCAGCAGTCTCAGTCGTCGTCAGAGTCGAGAGCGCCAGAGAGTACAATTCAAAGTTTAAGAGCCAAAAGTAAAGAGAGCGTGCTGCTTGCTTGCTGCTTGTGCTTTTGTAAACGCAGGCGACCACCACAAGAAAGAAACAGCGAAAAATACAAAAACAAAAAAAATAACAACAACCCGAAGCGTAGCATCCGCGTGCTGCGTTGTTGGCTACTGAAGAACTGAAGCACTGGCCAGTGAGCCGAACCGACCAGCAACAGCGGCGGCAGCAGCAGCAGCCGAAGCCGAAGTCAGACGACGCCATCCACTGTAATACGATTCGTGAGCGACCGACAGCTTCGTGCGAGGGCGAAGAGCGCCACGATTACTTAAGCAGTGACTAACTAACTGCTAACAGTGTGCGGAGCGCACGAGCCAAACAGCAGCAGAGGCAGAGGCGGTGGCAGCGGCGGCGTCGGTTAAGCCCAAAGCCAAGCCAAGCCCCACATACTACAAATGAGTGCGATTGCGATTGCCAGTGAGTGTGTGTGCATATGTGTGTGTGTGTGGGTAAATGTTCAGCTTATTTTGGAATTCTGTTATGCATTAACAGCGCACTGTTCTGTTGCTGCACTGGTCCATGATGCTGTCAACAAAGTATTTGACTAAGTTTAGCATCGATTTTAATGTCGTATTTAATTAACTGAAATGAATATTGATTAAAGCAGGCGATATTTACTGGCAGTTTGAATTAGCTGCGCTTTGTTAATAACTTAAACACAAATTTGACAGACAACAAAATGGCCGCAAGCGATTTTGCTCATTAAAGTCAGAGTCCTGACGACAGAGTGCTAACAACAAGAAGCCTGTGACAAGCAACAATGCAAACTTAAGTACAATAAGCGCTTATTAAATGTTCTCAAAATGCGAATAAACTTTTAGCCAAATAGAAAATGGCGACAGCAAGGACAAGAAACAATGGACGGGAAAATTGTGCGCTCGCGAAAGCCGTCGACGACGCGTACTTTGCCAATGCCACTTGGGAGCCGTCAGTCACCCACAAATAGTAGTAGTTGCTACGCTCCATGCTCTCACTCTCTCTCTATTCCCTCCCTCTTTCTCTCCTTAACAATTTTGCATGGCAGAAACAAAAGCTTAAAATGGCTGGACTGGGTAGAATTTGTACGGAGCTGATTGGGTTTCCCCTAGAAAACTGTCTGTAAGTTTTCCCAGACCCGTTTCAACGCGAAACTTATGAATTGTTCAAGCGCAAAGGGGATAAAAGTCGTCTAAAACACATTTTTCGGGGGCAAATGTTGAAATTGTAAAATGAGAAATTAAGTTCTAATGCATAAATCAGATATCCTTCTATGTTACTGCCCTGCTCGGCTTCCCTCTTGGTTGTCATATTGATTAATGAGCTTCAAGCAACTGCACATAGCTTGCCACTTAGCACGTGCTCATTGGGGGATTGAGGAAGGGGCTGAGAAAGGTGTAGAGGTGTACCAACTTCAGACAGGTACCAAGGACACCAGACACCTTTTGAAATTGGCCAAAAAATGTAATTTATGGGCGCCTCAGAATGCAATTTGTTGTGGTCAACAAATCGGCATACAAATCGCAGCCGAGCACAGCAGATCATTAGAGAACAAGATGGCCAGAGATCCGCATACTTCCAACTTGATTAGTCACGTCCGAGGAATGTCAAAAAAGAGGATGCTACAAGCACAACAAGCACCCCAAAAGGTGAGGTCCACTCAAAAAGTAGAAGAAGAAGCTGAAGAGGAAGATGAAATGCCCACCTTCAAATGCGCTAAAAGCGGCCCAAGAAATCAGCTTAAGCCAAATGGCGTTAATCCATGAATTATTGCCTAAAAGCATGCCAAAGCGCATTAAGTTTTTGACTTTGGTTCTTGCCACAACACACAAAGCAGGTAAACAGACAAACAGCGACACGGAGACATCGAGACATGGAGATAGAAACGGCGACAGACAGCCGCAGGACAACATGGTCACAATCATAATAACAACAGGTAGTGCCAACAACAAGCAGCTTTATGTCAAACACCACGAAGCTTAAATACTCTGACAAGGCGCCGGAAAAGTAATTCACAGAAAAGTTCTAGTATTAGATTAGATATAAAGTTTAAGGAGATGAACTATAGTATCTTGGGGACTCTTGTTTCTTGAAGTCTACACTCTAACAATTGTTTTCCTTACTAAAGTCTGACAATTGTTTTTGAAACTAAAACTCCTAGAAATATACTCACTTCATTAAGAGAATCCTAAATAAAATGTAGGCTCCAGTTGCTATTTTCTATACTAAGCAGTTTAGGAAAAGATACTTATTTAATTTATATCTAATTCCAATTTAAACACCTTTCCCTGCACTTGTTGCATCCCAATTGACTGCCAACACACTGCCCATTGTTAGGGTATTTAAATAATATCAAGCAAAGCAGCCAAAACATTAGTAATGTCCATGAAAGTGCCAATGAATAACATGAAACATACATTTGTATCTGTATCTCAACAGCAACAAACCCGAAAACAATAATAAAAAGAAAACAATTTGGCAGCAAGAAGGCAAAACAAAATAAGCCAAGTTTTGACCGCACCCAAGAGCCCCAAGAAAGCGAGGCACACATAGCTGCAGAGGGGGAGGAAGTGAGTTGGAGTGAGTGGTGGGGGCGGTAGGCAAAGAGGGACCGTAGTCAGCTCTATAAAGCAGATTTATACATATATATTTTTTCAACATTTTAATGTGTGTGTGTCGCGAGTTCTCGTTTTTTTTTTGTTGTTTTACGAGTATTGACATTATAATCAACGCCGTTTTCAATTTCAACGATTCCCCAAAAAAGGTGCATCCCAAAGCAAAGCAGAAAAAAAGAGGAGCAGAAAAAGAAATATGAAAAAGAGGAGTAAAAAGTTCTGTTTGCTTTTTGTTGTTCATTTTATTATCTTTTGGCCACTTTTCGGGTCGCAAGGCAAAAAATATGTAAATTATGACTGCAAAAAAAAATAAAAAGGAAAATAATAAAAAGCGAAAAAAACTATGTGGTAGTCGATAGCTGTGTGAGTGTGTGTGTGTGTGTGTGTGTGGGAGTGTGGCATGCGTCAGTCACCTGTGGTATTTCATTTTCCTTGATGGTTTCGCTTTTATTGCTCTGGGAGTTCAATAGGACACATGATGAGTGTAGAACATCCGTATGTTCCTTGCATCCCTATAGATTAGTTAGTGCTAGGAGCAAAATGTGCTCTAGTTAGTTACTGTTGCTAGCAAAAGCAGTTCAAACCAACTGCAGTTCAAAGTGTGTACCATTTTTAGCTAAGATATAATGGATAAAGTTGATAACATTTTTGAAATTCAGTTCTTTTAACCTTAATTTATTTTATAGAAATACCTTCTCAATTCAAATTCTTCTTATTTATTAATAATTTATATTAAATCTACTGCCATAATAATTTTTTCACAATTTTTAATAGCTTATCTCTAACCAGTTTTTGACTAAGATCTCCTTTACCTTTAAACTCGTGCAATAAATGTTTATAGCCCATTAAAACTCAACAAACTGAATGAAAACACCTCACAGTGTGTCATCAAAGTATTCCTACCTAATGCAGAAATTGTCAAGCTTCGAAAGCAAACAGACTTTGGTTTTGATTTGCACTTTGTTTGGACTAAAAATGTGAAATCAGAAGCTGCTTTGCTTGGGAGTGATATCAAATGTATGACGATTATGATTACGATTAGTTTCGAAACTCGTGAAAGAATGCTTCAGGACAGACTTGAATTTCAGTAACAACAAGCAAAGAGGTGCAGATAAAACTCCGAGTACAAATTGGACTCGAACTCGGTCTCAAACACGGTCCGAGAGTCATACACGTACTCACCGTGCTCACAGTTTGAGTTGGAGTGAATGAAGTGTTGGGTGTCAATGCTCATATTTAATGCTTAGCTGAGTTTCTGCACTCCTGCCACATTGGGGCACCACACTCATCTGTCAACGAAGCGAACGATTTGAAGTGCATAGAAGGGGGCGGGGTGGAGGGAGAGGTAGGGGCATGTGTGCATTAAATGTCAATAACCATAACTTAATTCATTTGGATTTGGTTTGTCTTTCACATGGCTGCCGTTATCCGATTCAAACTGTTTGCACTGCCCACAAGAGGTCACCCGACCCGACCATGCCCCTATTTGATAGTGGTGCACTCGAGGTATCTGCTCTGTGGCTCTGCAAACACATTGAAATTGAATAATCACTGCAATGGACACAAAAATATTGACTGCGAGCTGAGTTTTTGGGGTGCATCATAAATCAAATTGATTGTCAGTTCGAAAGGGGTGAAAATTGGAGTGGAAATGTGGGGGGAAAAGTGTTGGAAAATGTGAAATGAGAACTCTAAGAACTGAGTGGAGTTATTGATGACAAGATTAGGCTAATTGTCCGTTGGTTTATAAAGCGATTTAGGAAGCAATTATCCAAAATAGTTGCAATCAAATTGTCGGATATAACTGTTGATTACTGTGCCGGCAAGCGGTTGTCATTTGTCTTAGCTCTTCGGATCAAATTATGGTAAGAAGGGAGTAGGGTGTGCATTAAATCAGTGACTTCTTGTGGGCAAAAGTAATGGGTAGCAAATGGTTTAGAAGTGATTATTGATCAGGTTGTAAAGTATTCGATTTAAAGAGCTAGAATTAAGATGGTGTTAAACAGTAGGATAAAACTAAAGTAGGATAGTCTTCAGTCTAGAAATTTATAACGTTATGAGTAGAAAATACTTTTCGGACCTACTTTTTAAAGCTACTCAAAAGTCTTCTACACTCACTAGTTCCCATTTAATGACCGAAAACACGACTCCATTTAACTCCACACTACTCCAAACACTAATTAAATATTTCTACTTTAATGTGGCTCTCTGCATTAAGCAAGTATTTAATTACAAGTGCCAGCAAAACGGTTTATTTAAAGGCATTAAATCAAATAAATTTTTATTAAATTAATTACAATCGAAAGCACTTCCAGGCTTAACCGAAAAACAAACAACAAGCAGGCATAACAAAAGCAATAGAAACAACATGTTGCACATAGAATGTGGCAAGGGGGTGTGGTGGGGGTTGGGGTTGTGGGGCACTTGGCATTTTCAGGCCTGCCACCCGCAAATAAAAGCATTAAATGCTTTGTTAGTGGCTTCATGCCACACTCTTTGCTTTCACTCACTCACTCACTCATTCATTCATTCCTTTACTCAGTCATTCGCTCATTTAGTGGCAGCTGACGCCGCGTGAGGTCCACGCTAAGGATGTTGGCCATTTTAGGGGCCTGCGCTGGCAGCTGTCTGGACATTTTGTGGCAAGCAAACATAATTTTTATTACATTTCGCTACTTATATTATTTTTAGGCTACAAATTAATTTCAAGAGAATTTATTTGCCCAGTACCGCGTAACCCGCCCCCACACAGACCATTCTAACTGGAGTGGCATTAGCATTCAGTGTGCGCTGTCTATAAAAAGGTCTCGTCGTCTGATTTGTACTTCACCTTGTGACTTAAAGACCAGCACATCGCATAGATAAATCATCAATGTTGCGGAACAAATGAACTTTAGTCAATTTGAGGCACAGTATGCCTTCCGACCCTTCTCCTACCGCTACCCCTCTGTTGACCCCGCGTTCCCTTTGGAAATTTACTTTTTTTTTTTGAAGCCAGTTGTCACTTCTTCAAAGCGTCAAAGCGTCTGTCAAATTAACCTTGAAATTCGAATAACATTTTGTCGAAGACCCGCAACGCATTTTAATTGAATTTAATTAACTTTTTACTACACCCGATACTTTGAATATGGGAAAGCAGCGACAACAACGACGACGACGACGACGTTGACAATGAAGCCAACGACGCATGCGCGCAGACTAATTGCCGGACGACGCGTGACGCGACGCTGCAGTCGACGCTGACGTCGCTGTCGACGGCACGTTCGAGCTTTTTACCTTCAACAAAGGCAACAAATAACAATACTATGGGAAACTTAGACGCTTCAAATGGTCTACTAGCTAGAGGGAGTACTGTAGTAAGGGGTTTGAGGCACTGGCGGTACTTTGTTACGTTTAATTGCTGCACTTAAGAGCGACTTAGTTGCTGTATTTAAGTTCCAAATTGTGGCTAATTTAATAAGATATAAAACTCACACGGGTTGCGATGGCGTCATAAAAGCTACAGAAGCCGATGGGACCAAAGGAACTTGCTACTGGACTTTAAGCTATCTTTAATATATTTATATTAAATACTAAGAAAACAAAGTTTAAAGGCGATTTTTCCATTTAAAAACCGAGCCATAAACCTATGAGTAGGTTAGTTGTATTAAAGCGAATTTAAATTAACCTACTCCCAATATTGTAGCTGCTGCTAAACTTAGAATTTTCTTTGGAGCTAAAACACAAATTCTGCGCATATTAATAAGGCACAATAACAAATCTATATGCAAAGCAGCAACACATGTTGCCAAAGCATTGACTGTGCTACGTGGCACGCAGATCGCAGATCTCTGTTCCGCTTTTAGGTTCTTGCCATAATCATATTCAATTGTGTATTCATTTTGAGAGTGCATCAAGTTTATTAGTTGGCCTGCATATTTCTCTCATATTTTTTTTTATAGGTTTTTATTTTTGCACTTTATTTGGTTGGCATCAAAGAGTCGGTGGGTGAGTGTGGGTCTGTGTGCTGCACAAACAACAAGTGGAGAGCAGATTGAATGCATTTCGAGGCAACAGGCAGCACAAACAGTCAGCAAAGTCAGAGCAATCAGACGCAACTTGGCTGCCATTTGCTGCTCAAGATTTTTACACAAATTTATGCAGACAATGATCATGATGATAATGATGATGATGATGACGACAGTGGCTAGCCACAGAAATAGAAGTTGACTATAGGGACGGTGCTAGTAAAGGAGCGGGGCGGGGTGGGTAGGGTAGACGGGGTGGAGCACTTCAAGGCGCTGTGGCTGACTCGCTTAATGTCCGTCCAACGTTTGTTTAATTTGTCTGCTTTGGCTTTTTGGGTCAGCAGATGAGCCAACACCAACCATGAGGGAGGCATGCAAAAATATCAAAAAAAAGCAGATACAAAAAAAAAACGAATTTAAGAAAATATTTATACACATTTTTAG
This sequence comes from Drosophila dunni, assembly GCA_018152125.1. Classification (NCBI taxonomy): domain Eukaryota; kingdom Metazoa; phylum Arthropoda; class Insecta; order Diptera; family Drosophilidae; genus Drosophila; species Drosophila dunni. The sequence continues at coordinate 13,523,282 of JAECXC010004138.1, read as the reverse complement.
ATGCTCTGTCCATTACTCTGCTCTTTTTTTTTTTTTGGTTTCGTAGTCTACACTTTTTGATACAATATTTGCATTGTGTATCTTGTATCTTCTGGTTTTTCTCCGCTGCTGCTTGGTACGCGATAAGAAGCTCTTCCAAGTGCAAACTAACCCAACCCAGACTAACTAAACTTATCACAGCCCCATTGGTGTCGTCTGCAAATCTAATCCAAAAAGCAAAAATAATTTAATGTAGATAGCAGATTCTTTAAACTGAACACTGAAGGGCTGCTTAAAGCCATTAATTTGTTTATACACGCCGTCTCTTGTGTTTTGTTTGAAATGGGCCTAAAGTAACAAAAGTCATCCACGTGTACCTCAAATGGTGATAAGCAGGAGACGCTGAAATACTCTTTTAATGGCCATGATTAGCAGCTGTGCTAAAAGATATAAGTCTGCAAATAAAATAGTTGTTAAGTGTTTAAATAGTTGGCTACAGTGGGAAACTTAGGTGAGTGTGTCACTGGCATCGATAGAGAGCGTAGTTTGGTATGGGTGACAAAGGATTGGGGGTCTTATTTGATGGGAAAATGGTCTAGTGTGGGAAGGAATATTTGGAAATATTAGGATATCATTTATTTAAGATACCAATAGCTTTCCGAAAAGCTTCAGATTTCATTTTTTTAGTCATTGTTTAAAGTCTTAAATACTTTCAAGTAATTAATAAACTGATTACAAATTTCTGCGAAGAAAACTTTAAACGATTGAAAGGCAGTCGATAGCTGAGACTCTGTGCTACTTATGAGCAGACTTAGTCAGCAGTAATGATTTTGCCTACTACTCAGACCACGATTCTTAGAACCACTCTTACTATATAAAGTGGTAGGAAAGAGGCAGTTAGAGGGGTAAGGGAATGAGTCTCTAATGTCGCTGGAACTACTTATGTGATAGCTGAGCACAAATGTCACAGCTCAATGCTGTAAATGCGCCTTTTGGCCAGCAAGCACTCGCAAATCGTTGGCCATTTACAATGCCTTTGCTTTTGGCCACTTTCACGTTACATTTACACAATTTCTGCCAACTTAACGCAACGTAACGCGTTCGCTGAGTCGCATTGGGGCTACTTTGGGCGGCAGATACACATGTACAGCAGCTAAATAAATAGTAACAAGTACATATACTGTATAGAGAGAGTGTGTGTGAGAGTGGTGTGTGTGTGTGTGTGTGTGTGGAAGTACTCTCCTTAGTGGCTGCTGGCGGCTACTTCATGTCGCGCACAATTGCCACTAATTTAACGCTGCTGTTTTTTTTCTCTTTTCTTTTCTTTTTTTTTTCCATTTTCATTTTCTTGCTTTTCTGCTCTCAGCGCTGAGATGCTTTCTTAAATCTGCCTCAAAGCTGACACTTTGTGATGCTACTTACACACACACACACAGACACACACATTATCACACACTTACACAAGAGAGATTTCAGTTTTGTGGACTCTTGAAGGCATTACTAATCTGTGTCTTTTATAAAGCCAAGTCAAAGCGAGGTCAGGCCACAACTTGGTCTCGGACTCAAACTCAAACTGAGTCCGAGTCGGAGACTTCGACTACGTTTTCGACTTCGACTTCGAGTCGGATGCTAAAGTATCTCTAATGAGACATAAGCACTATGCACTTCAGACTCCGCCGGATTGTGTGTAGTTGTTGTTGTAGTTGTGTGTTCTATCGTCGCTTCATTTACGATTTATGTGACCAAATCTCAACACATTTGTGGGCGTTTTGCTCTGCTCCCTCGCGCTTACACTGAGCGACAGAGGGAGTGAGTTCACGGCAGAGTTCAAGTTAAACTCATTTTTGTCATTTATTTTCTTATGGCTTATTTGCAGCATTTATTAAACAATTTATTGTTTACTCTATTTCATTGTGTCGAAATGTGTTTTATAATTTGCACATTTGCAATTAAATTATTACCTGTCAAATGCAATTTAATTGTTGTGTATTTGCGCTCGTATTGTAGCAAATATTTTATTTAAATTAATGTATAAACAAAAAGCAATATTAAACAATTTTGAATATTTATTCAAATGCATTTTGAAAGGTATATTTTATTATTTAAATGTACACACATTCTTAATGTACAAAATTAAATAAAATGTAAGAAAATAATACTTAAATTTATGTGACGTGTGTTTTCAAACATTTTTCTTCTAATAACTTATATTAAGTGCTGTGAAAGTCCGCTAGTTTTCGCTGAGTGTAGACAAACGCTCTAGGAAATCATGTTCTTGAAAAGAAATCATCAAACAAAGACCACAACAAATTGCCGTACTATGGAATCGAAACTATATTTACACAGCCAGCGAGATGTCTAAACGCGTGTTTTGTCTCATTCGCTCTCTGCTTTCCCTCTCTCTTCCTCTCTCTCTCTTGGCGCTGTGTGACTGCTATCACACTCTCAATGTTTGCATAATGCATTGTAAAGATCAAAATCAACTTGGGCCAGCAGCAACAGCAGCAGCAGCAGCGGCGGTGCCAGCGATAAGAATCTCAAGTGCAAAGCAGCGAAGCGTTCGACAAAAAAAAAAAAAAAAAAAAAAAAATAAATAAATAATAAAAAAAATTCCCAATACAAATGTATCTGTAAGATTGTCATAGTAGTTGTGTGTTAGCTCGTTTACAGCAGCTTCTTTGCTGCTGCTGCAGTAGTTGCTGCTGCTATTTGAATAAGTATTTTTCATTGAATTTCGTTGCGCTGCTGTGGAAATTTTTCACAGAGCGGCGGGGAGTTGGGGGAGGGGGAAAAACAAAAGTAATTAAGATGCACGAGGCAAACGGCGGAAGCAAAAAGATGGCGTACTCAAATGTGGGCGGCTTGGTGCTGCTGCTTTCGACGTGGACGTGGACTTGGACTTGGACTAGGGCTAGAGGTGCGCCTGGGAAGGGTAGGGTAGGGGGTTAAACGGGAGAGCGGCCACTCTGCGAGATTGTGTCTCTGTCGTTACACATGAACAATTCGTGGCGATAATTTATAAAATAAATGAAATGCACTTCATGGCGACTTAGATGACGACCTCCCTCCAAGTTCGACCCAAAGCTGATGTTGCCGTAATTAATCTGTGTGCGATGCGGTTTTGACGTGCTTTGAATAGACACACGGAGAAGCTTACGAACAGTGCGGGGTGCGGAGCTTAGGGGAAAAGAACGATCTCATCATCAGCATCTTCTTTGTGTGGGCTGAGAATTGTGTGTTCTCACACACAAAAGGCAAAAGATGATTAGCAAAATAACTGCTGCTAAATCTGCTCACTTTACCTCTGCTTTTTGGACAGCACAAAACGAACAGCTTAAAGAATGCAACTTAATTTATATTCCCAAACGGAGGAGTAGCAAAAATCAGACAAAAAAGAATATATATACATGTTCATGGTATATCTTATTTATATACTTAGCAACAAGTCAAACAAAAGTGAAGACAGTGGAGGCAAAAACTTCAAATGAAATCAAAAGTGCAAATGACAACAAAAGACAAGTTTCGCGCAGCACTAGCACCAAAGTGCGAAAGAGACGGAGGGAGAGGCAGAGGCGGAGGCAGAGAAGTACAGCAAAAAGTAGTAGAAGCAGTGGAAGCAGTGGAAGCAGCACAAGAAGCAGCAGCAGAGCCAAAGAAATAACAAGCAACAACAAAATGTAAATCATTTGTGCAAAAAAACAGCAACAACAACAACAACAACGAGAGCCAGCAATAATCAATTGAAGTGTCTGTCTCGGGGTTTATTGCATACACTAACGCGGACACGAAGATACCCTATAAACTTAGATCGTTTGGTTAAGTAATCTTTTATGGAATGATCTAAGGGTTTCACCTAAAGAAACTGACAGTTAAAACAGTGTTATATAATAGACCATATAATAGATTTATTTGGATCAAATCTAAAGCCAAAGTATCTTTATTTTGTATTAAGAAATAATAAACTTATCAAACGAATGATTTCCTATCTAAAGATTCTTTTATTCCAACTCTCTTATGCTATCATATGTGCTCTCTCTTCACTGCTTTAAACTTATTCCCCACCTTAAATCTTCTAATTTTCCTACCAAGTTTCTTAAACTTAACTTAAAATCTGCTCAAATATAATTACTCCTTTAAATTCCATATAGTTTTCATGCTTTTACAATAGCAAGTGCCCAGCTATATTGATTATAAACCAAGTATAATTTCTATAATTATAGATTAAAGCATTAGAAATTTCCAATATTTTTAAACTGCTTCTAACAAGTGCGCATTAAAATACTATTAAATACTATAAATACAATCCGCAGCTGATAATGTAAAAATAGCAAACGATTTGGGCATACTATAGACTTTAATTAGAGCCACTAACCGAACCGTTGACACATTTTACAGTGGGGTAAACCAAGCAATTCAGCGCCTACTTTTGGTTAAGCAGCTCGTGGCAAGTGTGTTAAGACTTCGTTAAAGCCACACAAGCTGTATACGAGTATATATAATATATTTTTGCGTTTTCTGGGTGTTTGGGCGAAAGGGGGCGGTGTTTGAGGTGTTTGGTTAGTTACCAGACAACGGAGGCAGTGGAGGAACCAGCAGCAGCGACGATGACGATGACGACCACATAAAGTGGAAGACAAGTGGCGGCATGGACAAGTGTCATAGAAATTACGATTGTATGTGGTCATGTGTGTGTGTATGTGTCTGCCTGTGTGTGTGTGTGTGTGTGTGTATTGCAATACAAGCAGCAAATGAAAGAACGCAAGGCAAATGCAAGAAACCAAATCAAATCGACAGCAAAAGAAGCCAAAGACAAGAATGGCGTTGGCAAAAGACGCGGCTGAAGTATGAAAAGGCAAAAGGCAAAGCAGCAGAAGCAGAGGAAGAGGAATAGGAAGAGGTAGAGGATGAGGTAGAGGAAGCGGGTAAGGCAGAAGCAAACTCAAGCACGCACTTCAGACACAGCAGAGTCGGACGGACAGTGCAGACTGTCAGACAGTTGGACCGGCCATTTTGTTGTTGGCTTCGCTGGCGGCCATTTGGGGGGACGTCAGGTGCGGAAATGGCATAACCATTGAGCTGATGACGCGCATCGTCCATCTTTTTTTTTCTGTATATTCTCTGTAGTTGTCTTTGCCGCTCTTCTGGCGCTGCTTTCCTGCTCTGGGCTCTTGTCTTTTTATGTGGCTGTTGTGCACGTTCCGGCAACGAAGTCACAGCTCTCAGGGGCCAACAACAACAGCAGTGAGAACAATGACGACGATTGGGGAACTGGAGCTTCACAAGACAGAGTCGCAGTCACAGTCGCAGTCGCAGTCACCGTCGCTGCCACAGCTGATGGCAGTTCGTCAAGTGTTTACCAGTCAATTTTAATTCAATGAAAATTACGTAATTGAGAATTCTTCGTTTTTTTTGCTTTCGCTGTTTGATATTGTTAACTAGCTCATTGATTAAAATCAAGATAGTTAACTTTAGGCTATGCGTAATTTAATTAACTTAAGTAAACTGATAACAGTTATAGATAGGTACAAAGAAGAAGGTCGCTGAATTAATCTTCTTTCTTTTCATTGCAGTGTTACTGTAAAAGAGCTGAAAACAGGCTTAACAAGAATGGTAAGTTCATCAGATTCTTTACTAAAACAATGTATCTCTTATGGGTTATAACTTCCCTTAGAGTTCTTGTAGAACTGGGTAACTACACTCAACTTAAGATCAGTTGAATGATTTGAATAGTTTAATTTATTCCACTCTTTGTGTGTGGCATTACATTTCCGATAGATTGGCTACTAATAAACTGGCCATAATCGAGCTAATTGTGTGATGTTAGTATTTGAAATTGGTTATTAAGCTGCCACTCAGAAGGCAAATAAATGGCATTTTAAAATGAACAATAAAACAATTAGCAATTGTAGTTTTTGAATATCAATAAAACATAACAGCAATTAAAATGTCACTGGCGAAAAATCACTCGACAACTTGCACGCACACACACTCACACCTACGAGCACAAACAGTTGCAGATACATTTACACAGAGATACAAAAACAAGTTGTAGTTGTAGATACTCGTACTGAGTGTTTGACATTGTAAAATGTATCTCACTGTGTGTGCGAGTGTGTGCTTCTGTATTTATTTGTTTATATTTATGGCTGTGCGAGTGTGAGTATCTGTGTCTGTATGTTTAATTTAATTGCCAATGATACGCGTCATTCAAAGCGTAAAGCGATACATTACGATGCTATCTATGACGGAGTCAGCCCCACTGATTTTATATATATATACATATATATTTATATAGCATACATATATATTTTTACGACATAGATACCCTAACTCGCTGTCTCTCAACTGGCAAATGCCTTGAGTTTGCTTAAAAATCGTTTTCAAAACATTTGTTTTACCTGACTAAGCTTTAATTCTATATTTTATATATAATTTTTAATAGTTTAATTTAATAAATTGTTAGTGTATTTAAATTGGTTTATTTGCTTTTAGTTTTCACTCTTTTTGCTTGTTATTTTTAACGCGTTTCAAACAAAACAATACGGCACTTGTGGGGCACTTTTAATGGACTTTCCTTGGACGTACGGCGTCACTCGTAAAACGACTGTCTAACTCACTGACTGACTGACTGACTGATTGACTGCATAATTGTCTGCTGGAGTGACTGATGGTCTAACAAGTTGCCTTACTACTGTTTGCTGTATACTTATTTTATTAAGATTATTCACTGACTTCCTGTTGGTATCTTAAGTATAATTGTAGACTGATCCTGTATGAGTGAATCTAATGTAAGAAAATAACTGAAAACTGAACAATTTGACAGTTAAGTAAATTACTATATTTAAATTTATTTTATTCTCTTGTATATTCATTTGTTTTTATCACTTTTTCCTACTCAAAACTAATTCACTGGGGTTTTTAAAGTGATGTAAATTTGTAATCAAATTGATTTCTAGCCATAGTCATAGATCTGAGTTCTTGGACAAGTTATTTATCTAACATTATTTAAAATGGCATTAGTTCTGAAGCCAGTCTTATATTTGTAAGCTTTTTAACTTGAAATGTCTTTAAAAAAAACAGGAATTTATTTAAATAATAAGCTAAGCAGCGGAAACTTTAACCACTGCCATTTTCCCAGTATTTTCTTGGGCTGCACAGTTGTGGGGAAAAGCTTTAAACACGTTCTCTGACGTTCCTCTGAGCAGACCAGCAATTAATTTAAACTGTCAGCTCTCGATTGGTTAGATTGCAATGGGGATGGGTATTGAGTAGTGAGCATTGAGTATTGGCTAGATAAGTAGTCAGAAGCGGTGAGGGTATAGGAAAGGTATGTGCATGCAGTGAAGCGTTTAGTTGTGCATTGTTGATTGTTGTTCTTTTTTTTCTGATTTTAATGTTTGTTTTTTGTGTGAGCTTCACTTGCCATTAGAAATGCCATGGAAAGAAGCAGAAGGAAGCGGTGCTCAGAGCTCGCTATCGTTGGCAGCCGATCTGGTGTTAAATTTAATTTATGGCAACGCTGCATGCTCTACATATTTTTTCAGCAACCAACCCATTGCTGTTCGATAAGTAGTGGAAAGGTGTGCCCCCCATTGGTTGGGTCAACGCATGTGTGGACGCCCCAATCGCTAATTGTCATCGACACGGGCCTTTTGTGTTGTACGAGAATGTTTTTGGGCATGGCATTGCGTATACGACATGTTGTGCTCGCTCCTGTTGTCATGTATGAATTGAAAGTATTCTGTGTATTATGCCCGATGCTGATGTCTGATGATCTCCAGTTTAATGTTGTACGCTTCTCTTGTTTCTTTGCTATCTGCCCAAAATTATCAGCTTGTCGGTGACCTCGTTTCGCCGCTGCTGCTTCTTCATGAGCATCTTCTAGTTCCATTTTGTTTCTGTTTTTGGTTTGGCTGCTGTGCAGCGCATTTATTCAATTTATTTCTATTGCTTGGACGTCGTCTTTGTGGCTTTGGCCAATTGTCATTGTACTAATTCCATTAAACGATGGCAGCAACGACGCTGCTTGCGTGCTTGTGTAATTGAAGTACTCATCATCGGAACAGTAGCAGCAACAACAACAACAACAGCAGTGGAAACAACAACAGCAGCGGCAGCAACAGAAGCGACAACAACTCGATGGATTGCTCGCTCTTTGCCATGCTTCATTGAATGTACTACATAAGTACATGCTAAGCACACATACACACATATACACACCTACATACACACACATGTATACACTCGCTTGCGTGCTCGAGTGTCAGCGTTGTCTATTGAGACATTTGACGCCTTCGCTTTGCGCTCTGTTATCAGTGTTTGAAAAATTCTTTCAAATTGTTACGCCTGCTGCGCTTTTCTGCCTGCCCAGCGATTGCCACTGCCCTGGCACCACATTGTACTCATAACCGACCCACCACCACCAGCACAGCTAATGCTCTGACTGAGTAATACCCGTTGAAAGTAGAGCTAAAGGGTTGCATGCGTTGTGCTGGTAATTGGAACGATGATCAAGTGATTAACCAAATATTGGTTTGAGGGAAGTTTTGCTTATAAGAAGAGCTTTTAGGGATTCTAGATAATACAATAGATAGATAAAGAATCTTTCTGCTGTATTTTTGTTAGTATATCATATTATGATTAGGCAAGTACAACAAATGTTATAGCCGTTTTAAGATTTAGCCTAGAAAATGCCTACCAATAACTATAACTTTTGAAATAAAGCGATTAGTGGCCAAACTAAGACCCAATTATAGTAAATAATCGATCTAAAATAGTTTTATATTTAAAAACTAAGAATTTCTTATGAAAGTTTAGACTTTTTAAAGCAAATCTTCATCAGCAATCATCGAATGTATCCTTAATTCATAGTTCACCGAGTTTACAACTGCCATTTAGTAACATGTAAATCTTTAAGCGGTATCTCTTAGTCGGCTACTTGCCAGCTGTGTGCTGACTTGTTGTTTGCTGCGGTGGTGCCATCATCCCATTTGCCTTGCCTCCATTTGCAGTGCTTATCGTGGCGAGGGCAACTGCGAAGCAACCAAAACGAGGCCGTCTCCGTCGGCGTCGTCGTCGTCGTCGTCGTCGAATGCAATTTTCTAATAATTTTCTGACATTGTGTGTGCGTGTGTGTGTGTGTGTGTGTGTGTGTGGGCATGTGTGTGCGTGTGTGTATATGCGGCACTTGTAATCACCATTAAAAGCGCTTCACAAGTTGCGGCATGAGTTCAGTTGCTGTTGTGTTCACTGTGCCAGCTTCCTTTGAGTTTTTGCTGCCCCTTGGCCCCATATTTTTGCAGCACTCTCCCTGCCCCACTTCAGCGCCCCCTGCACACCACCGAATTCTAATGAATATGTTAAATCTGACCTAATTTTGGTGCAAAAAAAAAACTGAAGAAAATAAAAACTGTGCGCTTAAATGCATTCGCATAATTAGATGCAGCAGCAGAAGTAGAAGCAGCAGCAGAAGATGCAACAGCAGCTGCCTCTGTTATATAATTTTGCAAGTGTTTCAAGGGGGAGTAGTGGAGATAGGGTGAGTGGGAGTGGAAGTGGGAATGGCCGTGGGAGTGGGAGAAAGAGGGAGAGAGGGAGAGGGGGAGAGTGTGTCTGTGGGACGCAACGCTTATGCAGCGTTTTCAAATTAAATGCGTTAATTACAAGCCGATTGCATTTGGGAAATTAGATAGCAGCCAGTGCTTGTTAGTAGGGGCACAAAGCTGGAGTTGTTTTAAGTAGGGGAAAGAATTATTTAGCTAATTTTAGGGTAGTAGTTGTGATAAAAGTTTATTGAACAGATATATTAACGATTTAGTGACAATTAAATGGTAGATTGGTTTAATAAATATGTTACTTTAAATAGTTTATTGGTTGGTTATAACTTTAGGAAGTTTGGAAATTTTTATCAAGTCTACCAGATAGAAACTGTCTGCTTTTCAACCACTTTGTGTCCCTTAACTTGCCACTGCTGCAAGCCTAAATACCCACAACAATCCCCAACTTAATCTAACTGAACCTTTGACAGTCCAGAGTTGAGTCGTTTCCAAACTCAACCGATCGACTGAATTCTATCCAAATTTTTGTTTGGATACTGTCGCCTTTGTTGCACCTCGAATTACATGCATTCCACATATTTACAATGTGAAATGTTTGAGAACCCAACTCGCATGTGGCATTTTCTGGTAGCAACCACAGAAAAATGAGAGAGGCCGCCGACGACGACGACGACGACGACGCCGTTACCGCAGCCACAGAAATTCGAGTGCCAAATACTTTTGGCTGACACAAATGTCAACATCATTCGACCGTAGCGGATTGGTCAGCATTCAACAGACCACAAAGTGCTCTGTGTGTGCTGTGTGTGTGTGTGTGTGTGTGCCTCGGCTTTTTGACCACTTTGTTCATTTGTGCGCCTCATTGGACTTGGCTTTATTGGCCTGACTGCCCTGGGTTTGCTCCGGTCAGCCCCTGGGCGAACCTTCTCCAACCACAACAGTAAAGTAAAAAGAAAAACATGAACACTTTACCAATTCCCTACCCTTACAATAGCCCTGTGTCACACCCCCACGCCCCCACGCCCACTTTACCGCCAGCTCGTTAACAGTTCTTAAAAAAAAACTTTGTGAAAATTGCCTGTCATGCGTTTTATTTTCACTAAGCACAAAAAGACGTCCAAAGCCTGCGAGCCAAAAAGAAAAATTAAGACATTTAACGCTTTTTTCATTACGCTATTGTCAGTGCCCCTCAGCCCCCCTCCACCCCTGCCCCCTCCTTGCTAAGGAAGTGCCACAGATTGAGGCAGCAGCGTGTCCGCTCCCTGGACCCTCTGCCAACTTTGTTTGTCCAGGCTTTTGGCGACACACGTCCCAACAAATCTACCGCATATTCTAGTTCTTCCACTTCCTCTTCCCCTTGTTGTGGTTGTTGTTATTGCTGTTGTTCCATTTGGGGAATTCCCCCTTGTGTGCGTGGAAATTTGATAAACTGCTTTTCGACTTTATTGCTGTTTTGGCACAAAATTCCTTTTTATTTGCTATGGCCAATTTTTTTATTTTGAGGGTTTTCCATCGTGTTGTTTTTTATTCTCTACATTTTCTATTTTCTTCCCTTTTTTCTGCTTTTTTTATTAGTATTTTTATTTACTTTTATGTGTTTATTATTTGACGCTGACTTCGATGCTTTGCCGAGCGAAAAATTGCGATATTTTCGCATGTCCAGCGGGGAGGAAGGGAAAGGGCTGGAATTTTGGGCCTACGTTTTTAATTTCTTTATATGAGATCGAGTGCTGTTGGTGTTGTATTTATTTATTGGTGCTGCCTTTGTTGTTGTGTTCGTTCAACGCAGACTTCCCCCTTGACCCACAACACGGATTATGTCTTCTAGCCCAAGTTAATTGATGGAATCATTTTGCTTCCCCCTAAGGAAAAGCCGCTCAAATTGAACGATTAAATTATGGGCATTTGGTGAATTGATTTTTAAGGAATTTTTCATCGATTTGGAGTAGGTTGATGAATAAAACATAAGCCAAAGTAGGGACGGTACATAATTTAATAAAATTTAAAGTTTAGAAATTTTTAAAAAATTTATTTTGGCTCAATTTTATTCCCTTAACTTCCTGCCAAGCAAACTCGTAGATTTATTGTATAAAAATAGCTTTGTAGAAACACTTTTTAGTTGCTGTCATTTAACAACTTGGCAACGTGAATAAACATGTTTAAAAATGCATTTTATAACGAAATTGTAATGCCATTTTTTACGTGTTTTTAGTCATTTTGTAATTTATTATTCAAATGCAGCACTTGGCTTAGAAACGCGACTACATGAATACAATTCATTTAAATTCGCAGAATTATAATTTGCTTATTTTTTGTTCTTGTTTCTGTGTGTTTTTTGTGGCGTAATAAAATTAATTATATTTAATGATATCATTAAATATTTGTCGCAGAACTTGTCAAGGTCAAGCTTTCAATCACGATGATGATGGGGATGGGGATTATGGTGCTAGTGGAGGTAGTAATGATGCTGGTGCTGATAATGAGGTTTGTTAGTGTTTGGCGAACTGCAAGTTGATGACTTCATTTTCATTGTACATTTTTTAGGCCCCGTCTGCAACTTGGCTAACTTTCTGTTGATGTGGCCCGAGACGCGCCCAGTTGTTAACAATTGCTTGAAGTTGTTTTTTTTTTTTTTTTTAACTTTTTTGGGCTTTGTTATGCCAACAGCTGCAGTTGCAGCAGCGACGCGTCGACGAGTCGGGCTACAATAATAAATAAACAGCGCACAGGCCACTTGAAATTGGATCGCCAAAAAAAAAAGAAAAATAAACAAAAGCAGCGACGTCGACGGTAGACACAATAAACACACGCAGTTTTCACTTTTTCTGACACTTGACTTGCCAGCCAGCAGAGTCCAGAAGTCAGCTACTGGACCCCCTCAGATGATGTCACAGATACACACACACACACATGCACAGTCATACAGTAGCAGCTACAATAACTCATAAATGAAAAGTGAAAATCGTCGTCGCTTTTAGCTGTAGAAAGTTGCGCAAATTCTTTTGGCCCAAGGGCCGCAATACATAACGGATTCGGATTCGGATTGCGGATTGCACGCATCCGTAGAGTCGTCTCCCAATCTTGAGATACAGTTAAATATTTGCCCAAGTGTCACGCTTCTTTACATCATCATCATGAACATCGTAATGATTGTGTTTATTATCAGATATTATCATTGATGACGATGACAACGACGACAAGTTTGCTCATCGCATCCTGTGTACGTTTTTGAGGACAACTGAATAGTCTTTTGGGTGAAATCGCAAGTGCTTCAAGTACTTAAAGTGCTTTTGCTTTTTTTTCACTGGGTATCTATTGAGTGCGTTTCGAATTTTACGTGCTGTTGACGCCCAGTTTTGTTGTAGTTTTTGGGGTGTTTCTTATACAATTACAAGCTGATTATTGTGGACTATCGCTGCAGTTGACATTGATAAAATCATTGGGCGCGTGCTGCGACCCAGACAGACAGACAGTCAGACAGTGAGTACAACGAGGCAGATGTATCTTTAAGATACTTTAACACGTAACAAACAGGAATGAAAGGCATGCCTTTAAACTTTTGACTTTTGCTTTCAATTTCAATTTTCTTTGTTGTCACTTTAATCTGCGGCGAGTTCTTGGAAAGTATCTGTATCTGTGTGTCGGTGTGTTTGTGTGTAAAGTATCTGTATCTATTGCCGCTGCGACGCCTTGGCGGCAACTTTTGTGCCGCCTGCATTTGCTTAGCATAAATTTAGATTCATTTTTGCTATTTCTCATGGCTGTTGCCCGAGTTCTTTGCCTGGCATTCACTTTCCGTACAGCTCAGCTCCGTTCAGTTCAGTTTCTTTGTAATTTATGCTGCGAGAGCTCTTCTGAGGTCAAAACTCAACCTCAAAGAATACAAAAGTAGGCAACATTGCCAACTGCCAACCAACTAACTAACTAAGTGCGAATATCTTTTGATAAATACATATAATTGAGGCAACTTCTTGTTCCTGTTGTCTTAAGGCAGCTGCTTTTCAATACTATAAGTATTAAAAACAATTATGTCTTGTTATTATTGCGCTGCAACTTGTCTGGCCACCATAAATTCTAAGCTAATTACCTTTTACCTTTAAATAACTGAAAATTCCCCACGTTAATATTGTATCTCTAATGTTCAGCATTTCTATAACATTCCTGTATCACATGCAGTCAATAATACTTGGGTCGTTTATGTTTACAATGTGGATTTGAGTAGCTACGATAAATAGTGTTCATTTCAGAGGTTTGTGCTTTATAAAAGTTTCACTTTAAAGAGCAATAAAATCATATAAATATATTCAATTACCCCAAGTTAGAACACTGCTTTTGTTTAAGCCAAAATAACAGACATACGGTCAACCATAGTTTGGTTTGTGTTTGTTTTTTGGCTTGGCAGTGTATTGAGACTGTTCTGGAAGATACAGATACACCCTTTTATAAGCCTAAAGAAATTTATTGCCGACTGCTTGATATATTTTACAATGTATTTGTTCAAGGCTCTGACAGCACAAGGACTACAGATAGATACAGTAAGGACTGTGTAACAAGGACAGCTGAGATCCGATTTGGAGTCTGCCAACTGGCAGCGGGTGGCATTTAAATAAACAATGTGCAGTGCTTCAAATTTATGCGCATATCAAGCTGACAAGGTTATGAAAATGCTAACACAGCCAGACTGTATCTATCTCGCTTGCTCTCTCTAGCTTCCCCTCTTTTCCAGCCATTTTTAATCCCCATTTCCTTTGCTTCACCAAGCCAGCTGGTTCAGCCCGAGCTACTCATCGTTATGGGCACATGGCTGCTCTTTAGCCTTTTTGTCTAGAGGTTCTTTTCGGCAACTCCCAGGTGGATACGTCACCTATGATTCACACACCCACAACTGTAGCTGTTTGTCTTTGGCTCCGAGTTGTATATACATACATAAGTATTTTGGCAAGCATAATTGAAATGTAAATTTTGTTACACTTTATGCAAACAAATTTGTGGCTGCAGAAGAGTAGGAAAATGGGGAAAATGGGAAAAAGGAGCAAACCCACATGAAAAGCTCTTCAAATGTGCAATATGCTTTAAGGTTCGCTCGAGACTAGTCAAAATTATGATACGCTCTCAGGTATGTTATGAGCCAAGAACGCTATGACACCTGCTTTAGCTTAAAGTGGCAGAAAATCATTCCCAACTTGGCTAGAAAAATACTGTAAGATATTTTGTGTGTGCGTTTTAATATGCATAAAATTACAATTGTAGCTAAATTTATAGCCAGAGAGAAGAATTTTAAAACTAAAGTTTTTGGTCTTTTGTTTTGGGTGTATTTAAATAAATAAAGTTTTTATAACTAACTTTCAAGCTAATGCCTTGCATAACACATTTCAAATCTATTGAATGCCGATAACGTTAAGGTCTTTTTTAAAGATGATCGTTAAGTTTAAAATTTAATGTGAACATTATGTGCGCTGCATGCAAAATAATAACAATAAAAGTTTTGAATATTTACAAATGGCATTTAAACATTATAGTTTTGTATTTTTGTTTGCTTATACTTTACAGCGGCATCTACATACAATTTTATAGTCAACATTTGGCTAAGGCAATGCCAAGCAGGGTCTAAATAAACGTGACTTTGGCTGCATTTTTGCGACGTTCGCCAGAGTCTTGAGATCTGAGTGTGTGAAGGGGGAAAGACAACAGACAACAGACTCTTGTATAAGGGATTTCCATTTTGAGTTTCATAATCCGCACAAAACGGAAAAAATAATAATAAAAACAACAAGCCATTTTGTGGCAAAAAACTCTCTTTTAAAATGGCCAACAGAGTCCCGTTTGTGTGCATAAAACGTTGCTTATTAAATTTCGCTTCAATTTTAATAAGCAACATTCAGCGCCCAAATTGTTATTTCCGAGGGTGTGTGGGTGTAAGTGTGTGTGCATTCCAAGAAACAAAGTAAAACGCGCTGCAATTATGAGTATTCATATACAGTATATATTATTTAGCTGTTTCACTAAAAAGCACTGCGAAATATGAAGAAAAACATTTAAAAGGGGGCAGTTTTGCCGCCCGACGGCTTTTTAATGAATTTTTCACGCGCGCTTTGCAATTGAAACTCATTTTGCATAGGCACGTTTTTCCTCCAACTCAATGAGAGGCGACTCGACTCGGGTTTGGGGATCGGCTTGGGGCTCGGTTCGCTTGGGTTTCTTTCCAGCTTGGGTTGGGTTGTGTTTTTTGACACCCGTCTGTAGCCCTGTTAAGCTGATTTGCGCGCATGAAAGCGAAAACTAGCGAAACTAAAATGCTATTACGCATACGCTCGGTTAGCCGCGTCCCTTGCTCACTCAACTAAAATTTGGGTCAATTTCTGTTTCGTTGCTAAAATTCCCAAAAAAACAAGTACCTAAAAAACTGTTACATGCATGTACTATGCAAAGTTCAATGACTTTTTTTTTGGGGAGTTGGGCGCACAATTCGGCAATTTGTTTAAACAAAAAGAAGCAGCAACGCAGCTGATTCTCGGGAGTTTTTTTTTTTTTGGCAACTGGAATAGGCCTCGATCTAGCTTGTTTGCAAAAATGAGTTCATGCAGCCGAACAGGCTATTCTTCTGCTTAATTGTTGTTATTCTTTTATTATTTTCTTGTTGTTTTTTGTTGCCTTGTTGGTTAACAAATAAAACATAAATGAGCTCGGTTTTGTGGCCTAATTAGTTTCACCTGTGTCAATGTGTACACAAAGAGCCAACCTGCATTATTGTTAATGAAGAAGACAATGCCTACAAATGTGTATCTTTCTTTCACTGCTCTGCCCCTGCCTCTACCCCCCGTCCCAACTCCTCTGCTGCCTCTTTCTTGCATATGGAATGCCATGAATAAAGTGCATATATAAATACATACATAAAGCAGCATTTAGTGGCTATCCAAGTGTGCAAAACTCAACAGCGAATAGTGTATCTGAGCACAATTGATTTTCGAGCATGGGCAACGGGAAGTGATTCATAAATATCCAAGACCCTGAATACGACTTGAGCACTTATTTTTGTACACTTTGTTGTTGCTGTGTAAGCAAGTGTTTGATAAGAGCAAGCAGAGCAAACAAGTCAAAGATGACTTATACCATGATTCCTCCGAAGCACTCAATAGTTTTCAATAACAAAATTTTCAAAAACAAAGAAAGCAAAGAAAACAAATTTTAGTTTATATTTAAAAACAAATTATGGGCTTATCAGTTGTTTTATTTATAGCTTTAATCTGTTGATGTTGTGTGTATATTTAGTTTAGAGCAAGTCGAACTTATTGATACGTATTGAGATTAGGCAAACGGAAGGGATTTTAACTGCATTTACAGGGCATTTTGAACTACTAAACTACTCTATTTTTAGCTTAAAAGTTAGTAATTAAAGCCCGCTTAACACTTTTTGTTCCTCTCAAAAATGTTTTTAAATTTAAGTTTTATTACTGAAAAATTAAGCTACTTAATGGTGACCACTTCTAATTTCCGACTAAACGTATCAAATTAAGATTTGTTAATTGATTTGGACCCTCATATTTAACAGTAAACACACACAGACAGAAAGAGAGAGCAGTAAAGAGAGCGGTAGTGGAACTGGGAGCGAGAAGAGCACGCAAAAAAAAAACCCGAATAAACGAATAATAATAATCAATGCTGCGCACATAACCGGGAACTACACACATTCAGTTTCATTGCTATTTCCTAGAATTGTTTACCACGATTTCTTATTATTATTATGGTTGTGGGTTCTCTTGGTCACCTACAAAACTTACCAGTATAATACTCGACGCTTCTTGGAATTCAAAATATCCAATGCAAAAGCTAAAGCCGAATCCAAATCCAAAGTAAACAAGAACCGGCAGTGTCTGGATCTGGAGGCGGAGACTCGTACGTAGACTTGCTCGCAAATGAATAAATAACGCCAAGAAAACCAGAAAACCTGAAGAAAAAAACAACAACAAAAAAGACCAAGAAATTCTAAGGGGAGGTGGGGATACAGTGGGGAGGAGGGGTGTGGGGGTAAATGTAAATTATTGAACGAATTAATTCAAAGTTCAAGTCACACGTTTTACGTGCGAAAAAGACAAACGTAAACAGCGCATAGAATACGAAGCAACAACATAAACAAATTGTCAAAAAACAAAAACAAAACACAAAAAAAAAACTAGAAAAAAACAAACTTTTGATGAGGAACGATTTGGACTAGAGGAAACCGTCAACTTTTGATTTCATTTAAGCGAAACTGATTTCGATTTCGAGTAGAAAGAGGGAGAGAGAGAGGGAGAGTGAGAGTGAGTGAGAGGCGAAATAGGTAAGACAATAATAATAAAAACATTCACTTTCTAGACAGATGACTGTGGACTGAGACCTTTGGCTGCCCGTGAGCTCGACAATTGTTGCTATTTTTATAGCCTCAGGGCATTGCTAATTGCGTAGGCGCTGCCCGGAATGACCAAGTAGACACCGTACACTATGTGCCCCTGCTGAACCCCCTCTTTCCCCACTGTCCACCTCTGCCTCTACTTCCTCTACACCTTCTGGGCCGATCTGTGCTGTTGTAGGTGAAGGTCGCGTTGCTCTGCTCTCTACATTTTTCTTCTTCTCCGCTTTCCGTTCTATGTTTATTCTGTTTGCTTTGTAATGATAATTTTTGGTGTTGTTTTCTCTCTCTGTGTGTGTGTACGTGTGTGTGTTTGGTTTTTTTTTTTGTATATTTCGTACAGATTTTGAGATTTAAAAGCTACTTACTGTTTGGCAATGCCAAGTAGTAGTAGTAGTAGTAGTAGTAGTAGTAGTAGTAGTAGTAGTAGTAGTAGTAGTAGTAGTAGTAGTAGTAGTAGTAGTAGTAGTAGTAGTAGTAGTAGTAGTAGTAGTAGTAGTAGTAGTAGTAGTAGTAGTAGTAGTAGTAGTAGTAGTAGTAGTAGTAGTAGTAGTAGTAGTAGTAGTAGTAGTAGTAGTAGTAGTTGTAGTAGTAGTAGTAGTAGTAGTAGTAGTAATAGTAGTAGTAATAGGAGTAGTAGTAGTAGTAATGGTAGTAGTAGTAGTAGTGGTAGTAGTAGTAGTAGTAATGGTAGTAGTAGTAGTAGTAGTAGTAGTAGTAGTTATAGTAGTAGTAGTAGTAGTAGTAGTTCTTATGAGTATTAGTTTCCAATTAAGAATAAAGTAGTAAGAAGAAAGTAAGCTCAAAATTCTGAAATTAACTACTATTTATTAAGGTTTTTAAGAACGCTTCTCTAAATGCATCACACTCCTCTTGCTACAGGGTATCTGCTAGTCCACCGCTTTTATAAGCAACCCCCTGATCTAGTCTAGAACTGTGGAATGCCAAATGCCACAGGTGTCAGTTCTTTAGCGTTTTCCATTCAGTCTCTTTTTGGATTTTGCGTGTGTTGTAATCTCTCATTACGTAGTATTACTTATGTACTTATCCATATTTATGTGGACTATGTGTGAGTGTGCGTGTGTGTGTGTGTGTGTGTGTGTGTGGTTCGTGTCTTTTGTCATGAAGACTCAGTAGCCAAAGAGGCAGAAGAAACGAAACGAAACGAAGCGAACAAAACGACAACTGCAAATTGTATAATATTAAAAACATTGTTGCCATACCTAAGTGCTTTTAATGTTTATTAATTATGCAATTAAATGTTGCTGGTCATTTAATTGTTTAATATACAATAATAAAAAAGAATACAACCAACGAAAAAAAAGAGCTTTGAGCTGCTGCCGCAGTTTGTTGCTACTTTGTTGCTTGTTCGTCTTTCAAATGACGCTCTAATGCGCATTTAATTTGACACTTTTGGCCCGACTTTTGACTCTGGAGGGTCTGAAGAGCGACATTTGCCTCGTGCCTCCGTGCCCCGTGTCTCGTGTCCCTTGTCCCGTGCCGCAGTTACTTGCACCTAAACTAACTTAGGGACCGCTCTTAGCCAGCAAATTATGGCGGCTAATTATTTAGTTAACATCATCAACGACCACAAACATGACAAAGACCAAAAAACACAAAAAAAAATGTTAGAAAAAAGAAAAACGAAATATTAAATGCCAAACAATTGTGCGCAATTTTTCTATTCATTGAGTGGAAATTGTTTTTTTGTTGTTATTGTCCCCACTCTCTGCTCTTTTTCAGCTAGGTGCTAGCCCCACATATATGTATATCTATATAATTTTCAAGACCCTGAGACGCGCGCGGTTCCAAGGTCAAAGTATTTAGCATTAGTTAGATGGCTCTACGGCTGCTCTCTGTGTGTGCATTAGAAAAGCACGAAGCGGCACGGAAGACGTCACCAGCAGCAGCAGCAGTAGCAACAGCAGCAGCAGCAGTAACCACGGCAACAACAGTGAGAGTACGCTGCTAACAGATACCCTACAGTAAGAGTTAAGTAGATCAAGCATACGCACAGTTGGATGTAACAAAGAAGTGGAATATGTTAAATCAAGCAGTGCAAGTAGAGACAGTTGTGCAATAAGCAGTGCACTGCTTGCCAGGCAGGCTCAGTTGAAAGAATAGTTAGAAGAATAGTTTAGATAATACCAGATAAACAGAGGATACTAAGAAAGAGTTAGAAAAAAATAATAAAATAGCGCATATCATAACATACAATAAATTAAAAAAAATACTACAAAAATACTGTAAAAATATGGCAAAAATACTGCAAAAATACTAGAAAAAAATACTAACATGCTGGACTGATTTTTACAGTAAACAGTAGTGATATATTTATCACGTAGTCAACAATAAATATGTATATTGCTATCCGGTGTTAGTTTAAATAATTTATATTTCTACTACTTTTTATAGCTTACAAAAATGAGTAGTTAAACTTTCTACACAGTGAATATATTTCTAGACACAGCTGCTAGCAAACTACCCTCTTGCGCTAATTTACCAAGGGGTATAGCGGCAGCAGCAACAGCAGCAGCAACGGCAGCAGCGCGAAAGAAGATTTGTTCTCAATTTGTGTTGTCTGTTTCTTTGTTTGTGTTATGGTTCTGGTTCTGGAACTGAAACTTGCTTGGTTTCGTTTCGTTTCGTTTCGGGGGGAGGACTGAGCCCAGGCGAAAAAAATAAATATATGTATATGTATGAATTCCAAAAGCTGCCGACTGTCGCACTCGAAGGCCATATAAATTATGATAATCATAAGAATTACTTGGCGCTGTCTCATAAAATGTTGCTCTTCTTATTGTTGTTGTGGTGTCGCACTAATACCAACTCCCCCACCCCTCGCCCACACACACTCACACACACTCACGCATTACAACGTTACGTAAGAAACGGCAAGAATGGCAAATGGCAATAAGCTTAATAAATATGTGAGAATTTTCAATAAAATACAAAAAAAAAAACCTCACACTCATGAGCTTCAAATATTTTACGTTTTCTTTACGTGCCTCAGTTCAAAAATTTACGTTTTACGACAACCTTTTGTTGCTGCTCCACCTGCACCTCCCTCCGCCCCCGCCACCTACACTTCCTTCTTATCTCCTTCCTTACTTTTGGGGGGGCGGAAATTTTCTTTCATTGGCTTACAAAATTGATGAATGTGCTTTCAGTTCAATTCAATACAGTTCAGTTCAGTTTTGGTCTTTGGTTTTGGATTTAGCTTGAAATATGGCTTGGCAAATATTTGAGAGCAGCTACCTTAAATTCATTTAGCGGGGGAATTTATTTAGCTTTTAAATCGCTTTTACGATAAGCTCTAGATAATACGTCTATTGACAGTTTGCACACAGATTTATGATGTAGACAAAGGGACTTAACCTGAAGTCATATACGACTAAAATAATCAGCTTACACGGGAGTTCTAAACAAGCCAAAGCCCAATCTGGAGAACTTAATCAAAATTCCGCTTACTCAAACTTATGGCCATAAATGTCCAGCACTATCTATCAAATCATCCAAAATTTCTATCAAATTAAGCAACATTTTGCTGTTGATTTGCAGTAAATCAATTGGCGCCTGTCAAATTTATTGTTTTCGCTTGGCTTTTTTTATATTTTGATTGAAATCGTTTAAAAATGCTTAAAATTCAATGCATTTGCTGTGCCACGCCCCTGACAAGTGTAGGCCGCCCACAGTTCTTTTGGTTTTGGGCTCCATCAAATCGTTTGCAAATGATTTTGCGATACATTCGCATTTTTTATGCAAAGCCCATCGGCAAACTGCAGCTTTTGTGTCATGTCGAACATCGATAGCACAGATCATCATGAAGATGTTGACGATGATGATGATGTTGTGGTCTGCGTTACGCTGCGTTTTGCGCTTTTTAGTGCTTTAAATTATTAAATTCATCAGCGTTGACAGTTGACAAAACAAACGGATTGAATTGCCAAAAAAAGGAGCCAAGTCTGCTCTCAAATAAAATATTGCATTTTTGGCTGACTTCAGCGGCTTTCCGGCTACTGTCAACACAGCGACAGGGGGGCGTGGCAGGAGTGCAGACCACACGCTTGGCATATGAAATGATTTGTGCCCATTGTTCGATTGTTGGACGTCTGGTTTTCCTCCCAAATCTCCTCGCCACTCACCCCTCGATTGGCGTGTATTGATAATTGAAATCAGGCATGAAATCGCTGCGGCCACTTGAATTATGGCGTTTGCTGGCGCTTTTGTTCTCGCCTCCCTCAGTCCCTACGTCTCCCTCTCTCCCTCCTACTCCCACAGTCTTCTGCTCTCTGCGGGAAACAGGTGAAATTTGCATAACAATTTGAAATTCTTGTACAGTAACGAGCTGGTAAGCCCTACCTCATCCCACTCCCTACTCCCTACACCCCTTCTCTCCCCCTCACTCCACCCATCTGCCTCCTGATTGATTGTTCGCACGCGCTGCACTTTGATTGTTAACAAATTCATGGTTTAGTCAGCAGCTTAATTAAAATTCTACACTTTTCCTGCTGCCCACAACTAGCTGCAATTAACTGCTACGAACGTGGCCAAAAGCAAAACCCATCTACAAATTTTAAACTCCCATTTCACTGCCTCTCAGCAACCAAGAAAAACTACATTTATCATTGTGCTCAGCGGCTTTTGTGGAGCTTTTCCAGCTGTGCGAAAACTGCCATAAGTTTGCCCAAATGCAATATTTTTTGGTAGCACTTTCCATGGCCATAAAACTCGCCAAAGTCATGTCTTCCTCTTGTTGCATACAAAACTTGGCAGCTTGGCAACTCAGCGTAGGAAAAAAGCACGTCATAAAGTACTTGAAGTGCAAATCTAACACGATATTTAACAATATTTGTGCAACTACTAAAAATTTAATTAAAGCGCATTAAATTAAGCTGACGTAGAGCAGGAAACTGTTACATAAATAATTTACTTAAACACTTGAACTAAAGTTTAAAGACGGTAAAGATAAGACTTAATCTAAGGGTCGAAGATAGTTTAAAAGAAGTGTGTAGTAAGTAGTTACTCTTTGAGGTTTAAAACAAAGAGGTGAAAGGCTTTGGTTTGTTATGCTTTAGAATTATTTTAAGCAATCCTCTGTCTTTGTAGACCATTAAAACTGCATCTATTTGCAGTAAGTTAACCTTCGCTGCTGCAGATAGTGCCTAGAATTAAGCAGGCAAATAAAGCCAGTGGCTTTAATAAGCATTATCTTTATATGACTGCAAATTTGCATGAATTGTCCGTCTCTCCATGCAGCTGTCTGTCTGTTAATTGTTTGCGGCTGCATTTATGGCAAAGATATAAACGTCGTTTAAGAGCAAAAGTGCGAGCAAGAGAAAGGCAAGAGAGCGAGAGAGAGAGAGAGAGCTGGGTAGAAGTACGAGCTAACGATCATCATTTTGACCATGGCTTATGAGACTTTTGACACTTGTATGGCAACGTAAAGCGCTGTCTTTCCACCTCTCTCGCTCGCACTCACACTTAACTCTCAATTTGTATTCTACAGCAATAGAAAACTTTTAGACGCTGCTGGGCAGTGGAAGCGGTCAGAGGGGCGTTGGAGGGGGCGGGGCACTGCACAAGTGTCCATGTCCGTCTATGTTTGCATTGCGTTCGCCTTGCGCGTCTTCTATTTGTTTAGACATTGTGCTTTGCGCTGCATACGTGGCGAATGAGTAACCTTGACAGTTCTATCTCTACACGACTGTGCGTGTGTGTGCTCAAGTGTGTGCTTGTGTTGGTGATATTACAAGCAAGTTGGGGAGCAAAATGTGCAGAGCAAAAGTCGAAGATGATGATGATGATGATGGGCCCCTGGTAACACGCCTGCCGCCCTGGCCGTGCAATTTGCTCGGACAACGAAAAAATATATAACAATTACAGATAGTTAGGAGTGTAGCGTGTTCTGTGGGCGTTTCTGGCTGCTTTGATGGCTTCGAGAGATGTAATCAGACAATCTATTATACACACATGGTACTTTGAGATACGAGAACACTTCTTATAAGATCAAAAGCATTAATTTAACTCAAAACGAACCGAAGTAAGCGACTGACCTTCTGCTAGCACAGTCATGTCATTTCATGGGAATATCAATAATGAAGTAAAGTCTTAGGACAGTCTGAGATATTTGTATGATTTAGCGGGTGACTACTGTAGTTGAGTTCACACTGCGTATACGTAATGGGCCATTGACTAACGACACTTTGCCACAACTACTTGAGAGTTGACCAAGTGAAATAGCATAAGGAAAACACACGTATTGCGTATACGCATTGATTGGTGCCTAAAGATTGCGCATACGCCGTGCAATCCACTGGAGATTGGGTAACCTTCAGACACGCGCCTGCTCTTCCGGCTGCCACAGCACAAATACATACATATTTATAACTAGGCAAAAGGAAATGACAATCAACAGCAAAAGCAAGAAAAACAATAACAAATGTTGATCAGCTGATCAAGTAATGACAAAATGTAATAAGAAAAGTTCCAAATAGGAAATGCTTTGTAAATCGCAAGGCAGCTGCAAATAGTAGCAGCCAAATGCCAGCAAAATGCACTTGAAATTGTTGCAACAATTTCGACGGCAACAACAACTGTTAGGCCCATTAAAAGCCACGACAATGAAGCATCGAAAAACATCGAGAAGGTTGAGACGACGGCAGCGCCGACAATTTTCACTAGCTGGAAAAGCAACAACAGCAGCAACAGCAACAACAGCAACAACAGCAATAACAACAATAAAGAGGAAAAAAGTTTTGCTTACGTGATCGGACCCGGACTATTCTCAGCGCTGTCTGGTAAAGATTTACACGCCTGACCTTGAGGCGAAAATCTAGCTGCAATCTTCGATAATAAAATTAAATATAATTGCGGGGCTGTAAAAGCAACAGCAGCAACAGTAACAACAACAACAACAGCAACAACTACAAAAACTGCCAATCAAATTGTCAGTCAAGTGGAAAAGAGCAAAAACTGCAACACGAGCAATGGGCGAAGAAATTTTCGCAAAAACTTCTCATTTGCTGTGAGAGATGATGCAGAAAACGAACGAGTATAACATCAGCAGCAACCACAACAACAACAGCAACAACAACAACAGCAACAACAACAACAAGCACAGCAATCAGCACAACAACAACAACGACGACGACGACGACGATAGCTTGCACATTGACGAGTGCAAAACTTGGCAAAAGCAAATAGTACAAAGACCTTGAAATGCTGTTGGGCTGAACAACAACAACAACAACAACAACAGCAACCACAACAACAACAATTGAGAATAGCAAATGCAAAATCACCCTGGAACAACAACACGCAAACTTAGAACCGAAACGAGCGAAACGAAACAAATCGACAGCGACGAGCGCTCGTCTAGCAACAATAATTATAACAACAACAGTAACAACAGCAACAACAACAACATCCACAAGATGTTAAAAATAAAGAAATAAACAAAAATATTTGCGAGTATTTCAATGTAAGCATCGATCAGCAAATATTGGCAAAACAACAACAACAATAAAAACAGAAAAGAAGAAATGAAATTACTTGAACTATTTCTATTTTTATAATCCACGAACAGATACTCTCAAGTCTGAGTTTTATGGATCATTAATTAAGTTGCAATTGGCATTAAGTTTGAGAAAACTTAATAAACAGTCATTAAGCTTATGCTTGGCATACCCTGTAGTTTGTTGTGGACAAAAAAAGTATCAAATTTCAAACTTAGTTTGTGCTGAGTTCTAAATTCAAAGAGATATATGGATAAATATGTTCTCTCTCTAACTCTTTGGCTTTCCTTTTCTCATTTATCGCTAAGTTAGAACCCCCTTAACAGACTTCTATCTCTGTTTTCCTTTATTTTTTCCTTTTAACTCTCTAGTAACTCTTTGATCTTTCCTTTTAAAATACTTCTCTCCCTTTCTACCCCATCTGTATAGTGATTATAAAGCCATTCCCTTGATTTTACAATGATTGATAGACAAACAAAGAAGCTGCGACATAAACAAGTAGTCAGCTAAAAGTTATTGCACGTTTCCAAGAATTCAAATTAACATTACAATTGGCTAAAGATGCTCATTAAAATCACTGCATACCTCCGTGCTCACATGCATGCATCCTCCATGGCCACATTGTTTGCCAGTCAAGTAAATCAACATCAAGTTTTCCATAGCTTTGACTTGACAATTTATCGCGTCATATTTGCAATAGAGGAAAAAAATTAATAGGAAGTTTATGTAAATTTAATTAAGTGATAGCTAAAAACAAGCCAAGCAAGCGCACTATAATTAAAATTATTAGTTTCAAATGTTTTCAAAGAAAAACTAAAGAGTTTTTAAATTAAAAATAGTTTACTCGTGCTCAGCAGGTATTAGGAGCAGTTAAATAAGCTTAACTTAAGAGTCACTTAAATTAGCTGGCTTAATTATCAGCATTTTGTAGGGTATTAAATAGTAACGACATTTGCTGGCAAGATGACCGACAAGTGCAGCTAAAGCAATTTGTAAAATGAACGGCTTGTGGATTGCGAACTGTGGACTGTGGCTTGTGGATGACCGAGTCTGTAGCCGAAGGCAGTGGATTGTGGGTAGCGAGTGTATTAGACAGGGAGGGGGCAGGTGGGGTAGCAGCAGCAACAAGCACATTTCATTATTATCATCTTCATTAGAAGCTCAACTGAACACGCACACACACACACGCGCAGCAGCCATGCAAACAAAGCAAAGAGCGGAAAGAAGCGAAGAACGAAGAGAGTGAGAGCGAACGCATGAAGAGCAGCAACGTCGCGACGCGACGTTCAGCTGAGCCGCGGCTAAGGCAAAGGCAAAGGCGATGGCGACTGCGACGTCTGCTTCTCCATTACAGCGACGTCGCGACGCTGCGCTGCGCTGGTCGTCGCGTCTCGCCGTCGTCTTATGGCGCAGTAAAGATTTATTTTCCATAGTCGCCCCGCAGCTCACACAGCTCGTCATCTATAAATGTACAACAGCTTCTAATGTACGAGCATTTATTTCAGTTTCTGTTTCAGTTTCTGTTTCTGTTTCGTTTTTGTGTTTTGCAATAACTTTTTTGTTGCTATTGCTATTTGTTATTGTTTTGCTTATTGTTTTTGTTGCTGCCGCCGCTGTTATTGTTCTTGTTGTGCGGAAACTTTTGTTGCCCCCGTCATCGCACTTTTGCCCATTTGACCGCAGCTAAATCATGTGACTTTTTTAGTGGTCGCAGTCTCCATCTGCGTCTCCGCACTCATTTCAGCCCATCAAACGTCAATCCCCGCTCTCTTGCTATGGACTAAGTCTCAGTTTTTTTTCGTTTCCTGGCTCTCTTCCTCTCACTCGCTCTCTCCCTGTATGGACTTCTAAGTGGATTTCAGTTTTGAGTTATGCGAAATTCGGTTATTTAACAAAGTTCGCAACAATGCAGTTCGTTGATGCTGCCGCTGCCACTGATGAGTTGCGTCGCAGTTCACTCAAATTGTTTGGAGAAGGGGGAACTTTTTTAAGCCATTGAATTGGCAGTGGGATGAAGGGGCAGGGTTTTGAGAGGGGGAACTTAGCTTAATCTAAGTGAAATGAAATGAGCTGTGAATACTTGGAACTTCATTTATTATCGAATTTATATACCCTGTGCGCAAAAAATGGTTAGAGAGTATATTATGGTGTGTAAGAGGTTTCGTTACTAGATTCAAATGCTGAGCAGAGTGATAAATAACTTTAGTCAAACAAATTGAATAGTTTTTTATGAATACCCTGCAAACAAATGGTTTTGAGTGCATGAAATTTATCGATAATTTCGATTTTTCAGGCAATCGCTTAATATTTAGTACTTAACCCCTGTATTTGATAAACACCATCCGCTACAGGGTATTTAATGAGCCACATCATGCTCAACTTTCATAATTAGCCAAGTTATATCACAATTTGATGGCATTGCGAATCGTTTGACACATTTGAATCGATAAAGTTCTCGATAAGCAAACAAAGGCAAACATTATTGTCCTCTAATTGCTTTATTAACTTACAAATCAAGTGAATCGCATTAGCAACAAACTAATAATTACTAATTAAACGAACAAATGACTTCGAGTGACAACCACCAAGTCGTATCCAATCGAATCCAAGTCGAAACCAATCGAATGAAGTCGATTCGAATTGAATAGTAAGCGAGGAGACAACTTTGGTCATTCCGCTGAATGGACAGCAATTGTTAGGGCACTTAATGGCATATGCTGTCCATAAGTCACTAGCGTTGCCAAGTAACCGAACAAGGAAGTAAGCCGAGAGCGGAATATGGTAATAAATAAAAGAAGATGAAGATGAAATCATAAAAGTTGCCACTGGCAACAACAACAACTGAAACTAAACAAATGTGTATTAAGTTGCACACAGCATAAGAATCTATTGATTTGTCAGCGAACTATACACATACGAGATATAATAATCATAAGGAGCATTTGTGTCACATGGCGATAAAGAAAGTTATTGTATTGACCAACAAAACGGATGCAGCAAATGGCAATCAAGAGTCCAGAATCGCCGAAATTGGCAGAATCGGCAATCGAGTCAATGAAATATAATGCCATCACATGAGATGAGTTTTTAAACTGGCTGAAAGGCTTGAATTCACTTGGCTGGAATTGGCTTGAATTGGCTTGGCTTGTCATGTCTTGGCCACCAGCTGTTGTTGGCCTTGGTCAAGCTGTTTATGCTGAAAGTAGAATATGCAAAAAGCCAGTTGACAAAACCCCAACAACGAATGCTTTGCCCTGACTTTAAGTGTCAGAGAATCTTCGGGTAATTATGATGCCCTGCAAACTGAAAGTTGTTGGGGCTGGCATGTATCTTTTGTATGAAAATATCTACTTTTCGGCACTTACATACGGTATTTCTGCCAAGTAAATTGGATTTTATTCTAGGCACTTTTGTCACTAGTCGCTGACATGGCGCTTTCCCAACTTCGCTAGTTCAATTTAACTTTCTTGCTCAAGTTGTTGCAACTATGAAGTTGGCCAAAATTTGTTAAACTTTCGACTGCATAAATATTTGGCCAACAAACCGCACAATCAGTGGCAAGTATCTCTGTCTAGTGTATACAGTTTGCGTTGTTGACTGAAATTTGTATCTTTTTTTTTGCGGTGCTGTTATGAATGCATATTTCAAGCTTAATCCCAAAGTGGCAAAACGAGAATGTCGCCGGTTAATGTTGCAGCAGCAGTAGCAGAGAGCAAAGAGGTTAAGCGACTTTTGGCAACACCACAGAGCCAGAGTTGAAGCCATCATTGGGGCAACGAAAAACCTTAACTAACTGAAGTGCTCTGGTTTTGGCTGTTGGCAGTCAACTGGTTTTTGGCATAGGCTACTCGACTACTCGGCTACTTGGCCACTTGGCTACTCGGCTTCTTTAATCGAGTTCATCATTGTTCATTATTGTCGCCACGGTTGGCTATGATTCAAGTGTTTAATTTTATGCCGCCTGCTTCTCACTGTCTTTCCTGTCCTTCGGCTCATATGCATGATTAAGAGGCAACGCCTCGAAGGTCAACAAGTGCAAAAGGAATTGGCTTCAAACTGGACTCGAGACTTTACAATCTTCGATGGAAATTTTAATAACCGCACAAGGTCAACCAGGAAGCAGCCGTTGTGGTTTGCTGCCACTCTTGCTGCTCATGCCTTTCATTTCCACAAACAAGCCACACAAAAACCAGTCAAAATCAAATCCCAAAAAAGCAACAAAAACTCGCTCAAAAACAGTCTTTTGTTCTAAGCCATGGCGGCGTATGCGCAATTTGTGTTTGATATTTTATACTATGGGAAATTCAATTGGTATGAAAATAGCAACAACAACAACAACAACAATAGTAGAAGTAATAATAATAATAATGATGCCACACAAGGTTGGTGAGCAGCGACTGCAATTGGCAACCGCATGACAGTTGCATGTCACATTTTTGTTTGCATGCGAAAAAAGCAACAAAACACTGAAAACTCAGCTCAAAATTCAAAACTTGAGGGGGGAGTGGTGGAGTAGGGCGTGTCGTAGGGGGGCCTATCAAAAGGATTGACATACAAATTAGCAGTTTAAAGCTTTGTCCTAACTGCCAGCCAAACTGACATTTCAAGTTCAGCGTTAGTATCTGTTGAAAAAACTGCGCTGCAATGCAAGTAATTGCCGTGCAAGTTGATTTCAAGTGCATACACAAATTACCAATGCAAATACAACAACAAAAGTAACAACAACAACAGCAATTCACATTAATAGTAGGCATATTGAGTCACCAAAGCTCCATGACATGGCCTGGCATAGATTCAATGCCAACGGATACAGACACATAGACAGTTACAGATACAGATGGAGGCACACAGATACAGATACAGCTCGTAGTTAGCATCTACATAGATGGGCTGACAAACCGCGTTCGCTTAAATTACAAATTGAAAAAATAAAGTAAATCGTGCAAATTGTGTTTGCTTTAGAGCAGTCGCTACAAATACTAAAAGATATCATTCAGTCAGTCAGTCGGGCAGTCAGTTAGCAAACGAGTTAACCAGAGTTAATAGATACAAAAGTGTTTAGCCGTGATCTGGCGTTGAGAGCGCTTTGAAAACATTTTCACACTTTGCTGTTTTGCATAATTGATGCCAACATTGCTTGATGCCTCATGTCTCATGTCTCATGTCTCGGTCTCAAGTCTGATGTCTGATGTCCGAAGTCGCTGATGATGATGACGATGATGATTAGGTTGCTTCCATAGCCAGGTCCATTGATTGCGTCAGTTTTTTGTGGTTTATTGTGGTCTATATAATTGACAGATGATTAATGAGCTGCTAATCGCGTGGGTGTTTGTCATGAACTTTATTAAGACACTTTTAGTTAGCTGCTACTTTAAGGATGTGTTCCCCATTAAATTAATTTTTACTGCCTTAAACTTATTCCATATTAATTCTAATTAAAACACAAATTAGCTTTCGAACCAGTTTTGAAGCGCACTTCTCTGGGGAAAACTTTTTAATTAAATGATTTTTTATTTGCTTATTGTTGTGGAAAAACATATAAATAATTCAAAACGCCGTAAGAATCTTAACAATAAACAGCCTAGTCATTAAAAGTTAATTAACATTATTCTAATTCATTAACATACTAATCAAACTCAAGCTCTAAATAAAACTGCAAATAATAATATTTTTGTTTATCTACTGATGGTTTGGTAGTCTAAGACTACCATAAATGCCAAGCTTTTGAGTAATTTTATTAACACTTTTCTTTTCAGCAGACAAAAATATAGTTTAAAGCTTTAAAAATGAATCAGTTTCATAGGTAGATAAAGTTTTAAATATAAATTTTGTTATTCGTCATGTTAAGTAATCATAAAAACAGCTAGAAGTAAAGTTTTAGCTTTCTAGCTGTAAAATTGACTAGCTAGAAGTTTGTACAGCTTAGAGATCAAACAAAGATGAAAGGTTTTAGCTGTTTAGCTTTAAAATTTTCTAGCTAGAATTTTATACAGCTCATAGATCAAACAAATCCGAGTCTCTACTTTTACTCAAACTCTGTTAAACTAAACAAATCAAGTCAATTCCCAGTAATCAGCGAATTCTGCATAGAAAACAGTGTGAACACTGCCACACCAATTCCAGTGCTTAAACATGTGTGTGAAAAAGTGTGTGTGTAGAGATGTTCACACTTGTGACTGCATCAGCAGAGACAGCGAGATGACAACAGATACAGATACAGATACAGATACACGCTACAAGATACAGAAGCAACAAAGATAATCCAAATGGAATTCAGACAGTTCGCTGATGTTGGTCCGCTCGGTGCACAGCAAACAAATGGCCAGCGGAGATTTAAATGAATTTATGCAAATACTAAAACAGCAGTAGCAACAAATGATTGACATAAATTACAGCAAATGGACGAAGAACAAGAACAAGACTTAGTAAATGGACGACCAAACAAATTGACTTTCTTGCAATGAGTAATAAGCAAACATTAAATCATATGCAGTGGGGCGAGCTCATAAATTGTTGCTTGAGTGTAAGCCAAGTGGAAAATTGGCAACAAGAAGTGAACTGATCCCAAAGAACTTTGGGGGCCAAAAACTTGTGGCGCCATTTGCCAATTGTAATTGCTTGTATTAAGTTAGTACAGGCCTTAGTCGGCTTACATCAAAACGTGCTTAATTGCAGTGCCTGGGGGGTAAGAGAGAGAGAGAGAGAGAGAGAG
Source organism: Drosophila dunni (assembly GCA_018152125.1). Classification (NCBI taxonomy): domain Eukaryota; kingdom Metazoa; phylum Arthropoda; class Insecta; order Diptera; family Drosophilidae; genus Drosophila; species Drosophila dunni. Next base: position 13,491,131 of record JAECXC010004138.1, on the reverse strand, counting down.
AGAGAGAGAGAGAGAGAGAGAGAGAGAGAGATAACTGCAGTTGCAGTTCACACATCAATTGAGATTTGCATATAAATCTCTTGGCCACAGATTGTATATAATTAAAATAATAATGGAAATCTTGTTGGCTCAAACGAAGCGAGCAAAAGGCGACAAAGTGAACCAACTGTTTGGTCTATTAGCCATTTAGATTGGCCAGGTTTTAATCAAACGTAGCTGCAGTTTTCAAGTGCAAAGAAACACGCTTAAATCGTTCGTACTTGAGGTAGTAAATCTCCCACGTTCTCAAAACGTTTTGGACCTGGTCTAAACAGCTAACCAAGAGCCAAGGCGTCGCCAAACGTCTTGTACACTGGCCCGTTAAATGGGTCATTTGCAGTGGATTTGTCGAAGACAAAGCTGTGGTTGTTGTTAATGCTGGCAACGCCCCGTCAAGAAGAGTAAAACATGTTGACAATGACAACAATTGTAAGCAGACAGACGGAGGGACAGACGGACAGTCGGCCCAAACAAAATCTATCTGTCTGTCCATCTATCCAAGCAAGCAACCAAGCAACCAAGCAACCAACCATTCATCCATCCATCCATCCATCAGCGAGTTGGCCAAGACAACGCCGCAATTTTAAATGACCAAATTCGTATCGTGGTTTGTACTTGAAAAACCCAAAACTGGTAAACGAAATGCGATATACAAACAGCAAGAGCTACAGCTACGGCTTAAGCTACAGCCACACACACACACACAAGATACATTTACAGCTACAGGCACAGCCACAGATACAATTGATAAACACGAGAACTCAACAGCCTGGCCAGCTGTCAACCAACTGGCAAAATGAAATTGAAATGAAAATGAAACCAATTTTTTTCTTGTACTTTTACACACACTCTTTCACTCTCTTACCCTTCTTCTGCCCCCCCTCTACCCCTCTCTTTCACTGCTAAAATATGTAGCCATAAAATCGGTTGCGGCTATACATTAAATTGAATGCAATAAATTAAGCGTACAAATAAATTAAGCCACAGTTCGATTGCGAGCCGCCAAAGAAGTACAGCCAAAAAACAGCTAAGCAGCTGTTGGCTAAAGCTAAGCCAAAAGCAAGCCGATTTAGCCTTAAAGTAAAGCAAGAAAGCCAAAAATTGAAGTTAATTTTATGCATTAAACAGTAAATAAATCATAAGTTGCTTTTATTTATATTTTAGGTTTGGAAATACAACGAATTTGGAGTGCCCTTTATTGCTTCTATTTGTATAGAATTAAAGTATTTAAGGCAAATATTTTTTAAAATTTTCATTCTTATTTTTATCACCGCTTATTTGGTATATTTAAATTGTATTTTATATAGCTTAGCCTACACTATAAATCCATTCAATATTTTGATCTCTGCTCAAAGACACAATCTATCAAATAGCGACAAATTAACACTCTTAAAGACCGCTTAACAATTTTATATAAATTGTATCTGATATTTGCTTAAATTTCTGTCAGCTTAAGCTGAGCTCAACCACAAAAACTGTGAGCAATTTTTCAAGTATATTTATATATATTTTTTGTCTGATCTTTAAGAGTCCCAATTGGTTCACACATTTGGTCGGCCGAGAGACCAGTTCTATGGGGTGACATGATGGCATAGTTAGATTGATTGCTCTGTGTGGCTTTAAAGCATATTTTGAGCCAAGATTTGTCAAGTTTTCCACGCACTCACAATTACTCAATCTTAAGTTTTGGATACGAGTATGGACATGAATTGATCGCAGACTCCCAAAGCAAAAACAGACTTCAAGTGGTTCTGCCGTCAGTCCAGCCATTTACGGACACCACAATGCCAAAAGAGCAACAAACAACAAATAACAAAATGTATATATACACTATATAAAACAAGAAATTCTTTTGCTGGTTTCGTATTGTATTATTTATTTTGTATCGTTTAACTGCCGAAATGCTGAAGAACCAACAACAGCTAAAATAAAACACGATCAAGGCTAAAGTGAGTCGAATCGTCACTTGTTGTTCTTCTTCGATGTCTGTTTGGATCTCGTTTGCGACAAGCTGGAAAACATTTCTTGGCACCACGGACAGCACAGACACCGCGGACAGCACTGACGGACAGCACAGCCATTTCTGGCAAACAAGTGCAAACTGCGAGCTAATATATATGTATTTATGCAAATTTTCACGCTCTCAGCGCCAACAGAATTTAAAAGAAGAAAAAACAAACTCAACTGAACTGAACTGAAGAACATGTGGTTTTCTGGTTATCAAGACGAGTTAGATGTGTCTCGTTGCGTATACGCAATGTGATCTAAGACGAATTTCAAAAGTTGAATTTATATATTCAAATTTTGTTTGGTTGCCGTGCAGTTTAATGTTCTGCTGCTTCAGTAATTGCCACGCATTAGTCGCGCCAAATCTCAAGGTCTAACTTTTTTGCACTTCTGAACAGGGTTTGGGGATTAGACTGGCAGTGTGGGTGGGGGGGTTGAGTGGAAGTGGGAGTAAGCTTGGCTTGAGTGTGAGTGTGTGCTGCCAAAGTCATGTCATGTGAAATAATTGCAATTTACGCTTCGCAGCCAACGGGCAGCAGCAGTAACAACCAAACAAATAGACAAGCAGACAGACAGACAGTCAGTGGGACAGACAGACAGACAGAGACACATACAATTGTCGACCGTTCCACGGGGCGAATACAGAACGTAGTCTCTGTGTGTTTTTTTCGCTTTTTTCGTTAGCTGCCTGTTGATGATCTCAGCATGCACTAACTGCATGAAAAGCAGCCATCAATGTGGACAGCGTAAGCCAGGGAGCCAGAGAACCAGGGAGCCAGGCAGCCAGGGAGCGGGCACATGTTAGCAAAGCCTCATCGTCAAATTATCTCTCAGTTTTACACACGCAGAGAGCGAGAGAGAGAGAGAGAGAGCGAGAGAGAGATGTTGTGTGCTGCTCTGGGCCCGGATTGCATAACGTTGCTCTGTAATGAAGCGTCAATCTGCGTCGCAACCAAGTCCACAAAGAGACCGGAATCGGCTGAGTGGAAGCGTTCGTTGTGTGAATATTTCATGGTCACCCATACCAGCACACACAGCGCTCCCTGTCTCCCTCTCTCTCTCTCCATCTCTCTCTCTCTCTCCCCCTTGTTTGGTGAAAATATTCGCTTTGTAAGCGAACTGAAAACAACAACCAAACCAGAAAGCAAACTAACAACAACATTTGCTATTGTAAACTTTTGCAACTGCAACAGAAAGCTGAACTAAAAAAAAAAATTAAATAACAATGAGAACGGAAAGAGTATGCAACATTTCTGCTGCGAGTGCTACAAAAGGACTTTTACCCTTTAAAATAAACCGAAGGGGTGTTCAGACTCAGAGCAAGTGATCATTAGGAAATTGTAGCTCAAACTCACAAGTAACAAAGAACTCCTCTCTTCTTTGCACCTACAGGGTTTCACTAAGTCCATACACTTCCACTTCACCATATTAACATAACCAAATGCACATTCAAAGGGAAATGGGCGGCTATAATAATGCAATTGGCTTTTACTCGACACTCGTTTTGGCTGTTTTCCCGCTTTTTCCTAGTTTTTCCGCCCTTTTCCCGCTCTTATTGGAGCAGAAATATGTGTGTGTGTGTGTG